>CM055956.1:101146161-101645488 GCA_029490685.1 Schizonepeta tenuifolia
GTTTGCCATTCCCTGTATAATAGGAGATATGAAGATTGAGCGTGCCATGCTTGACCTGGGGGCGTCAATTAATGTGATGCCATTGGCTATGTACGATGAAGATGTTATGGGACCACTCAAGTCTACCAGAGTGGTTATTCAATTGGCGGATAGATCTAATGTGTACCCTGAGGGCATACTTGAAGATGTGCTTGTCAAGGTGCAGGACTTAATTTTCCCAGCAGATTTCTATGTCCTCGACATGGGCAAGATAGGAGCTAAAGCACCAGTTATGCTGTTGGGGAGGCCATTCATGAAGACTGCCAAGACTAGAATTGATTGCAACTCAGGGCAGCTAACATGTGAATTTGATGGGGAGTCAGTTACTTTCAATCTATATAAGGCAATGGAACACCCCCAGGACACGGAGATGGTCGAGTATATTGACCATGTTGATCAAGTTGTAGAAGAGGCAGTCCCTCTTCTTGGAAGTCAAGATCCCTTGGACTCGGTCATCCAAGGAGGAGTTGAAGAAAGCCCGTATAATTCTTACCAGGTTAGTCGAGCTTTAGAGTACTTTGGAGCAGAAGGAGTAGATGGACCCCGACTGTCACCATATGCCTTGTCCAAGATCAGAGATGAAGACAGATTGGTGCCTTCACTTGTTCGAGCACCTAAGTTGGAACTCAAATCTCTCCCCACTCATTTAAAGTACATTTTTTGGGAGAGAATGATACACTACCAGTGATTATAAGTTCAGAGTTGAACAACAAAGAAGAAGATGGAGTTCGAGATGTCCTTATGCGCTACAAAGATGCAATTGGTTGGACCCTTGCCGACATCAAAGGCATTAGTCCATCTCTTTGCACTCACCATATCTTGATGGAAGATGATGCTAAACCAACTAGAGATCCACAACGAAAGTTAAACCCAGCCATGAAGGAAGTGGTTATGAAGGAGTTACTCAAGCTGCTAGACTTGGGCATTATCTACTCAGTTCCAGATAGCAAATGGGTAAGTCCGGTACACATGGTGCCCAAAAAGTCAGGAATACAAGTGATCAAGAACGAGAAGAATGAGCTTGTGCCTACAAGGCTCCAAACTGGTTGGCGGATGTGTATTGACTACAGGAAGCTTAACAAGGCAACGAGGAAGGATCACTTTCCTTTATCGTTCATTGACGAGATGCTGGAAAGGTTGGCAGGGAACAAGTACTTTTGCTTCTTGGATGGATACTCTGGATATATGCAGATATGGGTTGCCCAAGAGGACCAGGACAAGACAACTTTTACTTGCCCATTCGGGACGTTTGCGTATCGCTGCATGCCATTTGATTTATGCAACGCCCCGGGCACGTTCCAAAGGTGCATGATGAGTATATTTTCAGACTTATTGGAAAATTTCATCGAGGTTTTCATGGATGATTTCACCGTCTATGGGAAGTCATTTGAGGCTTGTCTTGGGCATTTAGAGTTGGTTTTGAGCAGATGCGTGGAAAAGAGTTTGGTGTTGAACTATGAAAAGTGTCACTTTATGGTACGAGAAGGCATCGTGCTTGGGCACGTGATTTCAGAAAGAGGGATACAGGTTGACAAGGCGAAGATTGATGTCATCTCCAAGCTGCCTTATCCAACCGACGTCAAGCAATTGAGAGGATTTTTGGGATATGCCAGATTCTATAGAAGATTCGTGAAGGATTTTGCTAAGATTGCCCAACCAATGACGAGATTGCTCCAGAATGAAGTAGAGTGGGATTTCAATGCAGATTGTCAAAGGGCGTTTGACGTGTTGAAGGAATACTTGGTCACGGCACCTGTGATACAGCCCCCTGATTGGGGTAGGCCATTCGAGTTGATGTGCGATGCAAGTGGGTATGCTGTGGGAGCAGTGTTTGGTCAAAGGAGAGGTAAAGGAAGCCATGTTATTTATTATGCCTCTAAAACTCTTAATGCAGCTCAAATCAATTATACCACCACGGAGAAAGAGCTTTTGGCGGTTGTGTTTGCCTTTGAAAAATTCAGGCCTTATCTACTCGGAGGCAAGACAATTTTTTACAATGACCATGCAGCGCTGAGATACCTTATGAATAAGAAGGAGTCGAAGCCAAGGCTTATACGTTGGATTTTGCTCTTGCAAGAGTTCGATGTAGAGATCAAAGATAAAAGTGGAGCTCAGAATTTGGTGGCGGATCACTTGAGCAGGATAGTCAGAGAAGAAGATTCCGTGCCCATTACGGAAACTTTCCCTGACGAGCATCTATACATGACGGAAGCTCAATTTCATGGAGAATCTTGATACGCCAACATTGCCAACTTCAAAAGTACGGGAGAAGTTCCAAACGATCTTTCATACTATCAAAGGTAGAAAATTCTCAAGGAGAGTCAACACTACGTTTGGGATGATCCTTACTTATGGAAGAAGTGTGCTGACCAATGATTAAAGAGGTGCGTGCCCGATTGGGAAACCAAGAGTATCTTGAAGCATTGCCACAACAGGGAGTGTGGAGGTCACATTGGGCACCGAAAAACAGCAAGGAAGATTTTTGATTGTGGATTCTTTTGGCCCACGATTCTAAGAGATGCTTACAAATGGTGCAAGAATTGTTTCAAGTGTCAACAAGAAGGGAATGCAACTAGGAGGGATGTGATGCCCATGACTCCAATCATGCCGGTGGAGATCTTTGACATGTGGGGGATGGACTTTATGGGACCTTTGCCCAACTCAAGCGGGAATCAATATATCATCTTGGTAGTTGATTACGTGTCAAAGTGGGTAGAGGCGAAGGCTACACCAACGAATGATGCCCGAGTGGTTGCTACTTTTCTTAAAGGGAATATTTTCAATCGATATGGGGTTCCAAGGGCGATTATAAGTGATCAAGGGACGCATTTTTCCAATGCCACCATTGACAACTTGTTCAAAAAGTATGGAGTCCATCATCGAGTTACCACTGCCTACCATCCGCAAGCCAATGGGCAAGTAGAGCTGACAAATAGGATCATCAAGACCATATTGAGGAAGGCAATTGGGAAAAATGGAAAGGTTTGGAGTTTGCACTTGGACGATGCACTTTGGGCGTACCGTACAGCTTTCAAGACACCATTGGGCATGTCACCATACCGGTTGGTGTTTGGAAAACCATGTCACTTGCCTGTGGAGTTAGAGCATAAATCATATTGGGCAGTGAGGAAGTTCAATTACGATTGGAATGATATTGCTAAGGAAAGGAAGTTGCAGTTGCAAGAGTTAGAGGAGATTCGAATTGAGGCTTATGATAATGCCACTTTGTACAAGACAAGGCTGAAGAAGGCTCATGACCAGTTGATCAAGGCAAAGAAGTTTGAGCCTGGGCAAGCAGTTCTGCTGTATCAGTCAAGGTTCAAGTTTATGAAGGGCAAACTGAAAACGAAATGGACTGGACCATATGAAGTGGTGACCAAGTTTCCTAATGGGTCTGTGAAGATTTATTACCCAAAGAGCTCTAAATATTTTAGGGTCAATGGTCAGAGGTTGAAGCTTTTCTATGGAGACAAAAAGGATAAAGAGGTGGACAAGGAGGAAGTCCATGTGATGATGCCTGTCTAGGGGCAAGCAAAACTGCGTCGTGCCCACGACGTAAACTAAGGCGCTGACTAGGAGACAACCTAGTGAGTTTGTATTTTCAGTTTTTCCCTTTACGTATTTTCTTTTTAGTAATTTATTTTAATTTTTATTTTCTAATCATAGGATAGGAGTTTTTGTTTTGGAAGTGCGTTTTGTGTCTATGTGTGTAGGGCAGGTATGCAGAGAAGTTAGGCAAGCGAAGAGTTCGTGTTGGTCAAGGAGAGTCTGAGCCCGGTGAATGCAAGGCAAGCAAAACAGGAGAATATGGCTGATGTCAGCACGTCCCATCCGTTGGCAGTTGCTGCAACTGCCAACTCGCACGCCTATACCCTATTTTCTAGCCTATTACTATATCTCTCTCTCACAATTTTCATTCATCTTCTAAATTCAAATTGGAACTCTTCGATTCCCTCTCCCTCTCTACTTTTGCAGAAACAAAACCCTCACCACTCTCACAAAGAAGAACACCCGCAACAGCAAGGCTTTAAAATCGGCCAAAAACCCCAAGTCACCCAAAGCTACTTCAAACACTACCACTCCCACCAAAGCTTCTCGAAAACCTCCAACCAAGCCATCACTGATGTCTGGATTTTCGCACATGGAGGAAGAAGATGATGTCGCACGGATGCTCACGGACATGCCTGCTCCGTCGCTCAACGAAGAAAAAACTGCCGCGTCTGAGGCGGACGCATCGTTTGGCAAGGTGCTGGAGCAGGAAGAGATTGTGCTCGTCGGAGACGGCGAAGAGGATGCGGCTATGGAAAAACAGCATGATTCAGAGGCTACGGAGGAGGAACATCAAGTGAAAGAGGAGTCGAAGGAGCCCCCAACCAAGAAGGCTAAGGGGGTAGGATGTGTTGTCCAAGGCAAAGAGGTGGCAACTGCGCCACCCAAGTGGCGCATCTCAGTGCCGGGCAGAGCCTTGAACCGTGGAGTAGGGAAGATGCCGAAGAGGGGAATCATTGTCCCCAAGTTGGTAGATCGAAGCGCATTGGAGGAGTTAGGGGTTTGGGAAGAAGTACTGGGGTATTTCACGGCGATTGGATGGGAGAAGTTCTTAGAGTGGCAAGAGAGAGTGTACCCGGAGTTGGTTTATGAGTTTTACTAGTGTTTGTAGGTGAAGAGTCCTACGGTGGGAGGTCACAACACGAAGTGCATGCAATTTAGATTCATGGGGCAAAGCGAGGAGTTGTCCGTGAATGATTTGATCCAGGCATTGGGCATGGAGGATTTTCACTCAATCAGGAGTGAGGAGTACAAGGGAGCATTGAGGTACATTCCTCAATTTGACGCTGATGAGTGGGCAAGAAAATGGGCGGAGTTCAGTGATGACCCCTTCTTCAAGGCTGGCACGGCAAAGGGCATATGATGAAGGATGATGCTTTGAGGGTGTGTCACCGAATCCTGGCTTACAACTTCTTCGGGAAGAAGGATAGCAGCAACTCAGTCACGCGGCAGGAGATTTTCATACTGTTAAGCATGGTGCACAAGCAGAGGCTCAACTTTGGGGCTTTTGCTATGCACCATCTCAAGGATATCATGAACTCCCACAATCAGAGGTTCTCCCTTGCCCACCTGGTGACTCGCTATGCCAAGGAGATGCACGGATTTGATGAAGCCAATACGCAGCTACAGCCAATGCAAGAGGAGCGTCTGGACCTCGCTTGCTTGACTGCCATGGGCGTATGTGGAACAGATAATGAAGGAACACTGGTATTTGTGATTCCACCCGACGAGTCTGCCCAAGTTGCTGATACTACACCTCAGGCAGTTGGAGGTGGCGTGCCCAGTACCCCGGCGATGCCTGCCCAAGACTCAGCAGCGGTGATGGAGCGCTTGACCAAGCTGGAGAAGAGCAATGCCAGACTGGAGCAACTTGGATTGGAGAACAAACAAGCCCTTGCCGATATCATGAGTGCCTTGAAGAATGACCAGACCAGGTCAGGTCCTACCCCTGCCTAATGATTTTGTCCTCCCAGTTTTAGTAATTTAGGTTTTCTTTATTTTCGTGTTTTATTTTGTGTTTTGAGTCTAAATGTTTTTAAAAGTTTTGTTTAGAGTCTGAGTTTGTGTGATCTACCTAGATTTTCACTCGCTTTGCCATAGGCAAGGTGTGTGGGTAAGAGGGGTAGAGCGTCTGTTTTTTGTTAGTTTTTGTTTAGAGTCAGTGTGTGCCTTTCACCCACTTTGCCCAAGCAAAGTGTGTGGGTGGAAGGAGCGTCTTTTGTGTGCGTTTTAGAGGTCAAGCATGTTCAGGATGATTGGATAGCGTTTGAGCATGGTTTGATTCTGAGTTATATGAGGAGAGCATATGTATATTCTATGTCCAAGCATGATCGTATGTAGATAGGGATGACGATTGAACTTGTGAGCATGTCGTTGTGAGGATTTGAGCTTTACACTGCATGATTATGACCAAGCAGTTTCTTTCTTGTGTATTTATAATGTGCTTATTTGAATGCTACCTAGAACTTGTCTGTCTACTCCTCGAGACCTCATTGACTTAGGCTAGAAGAACTTAGATGAATTAGGAATGTTCTTTCTTTTGTGAGCCCAACGAAGCCAAAAAGTCTGCCCAACTGAATTCCCCTTGTTAAACCCCTTTGAGCTTTTATAATTTTTTTGATCAGATATATGCAGCCTATACACTATATCCTACCCGGTCAATAAGGACTTTGGTGCATAAGATGAAGGGAAAAAAAATCAGTTGAGCTTTTAAGAAAAATGTAAGGGCTAGTGAATAAAGGACTTAGAAAAAGAAAATAAAAAAGAGAAAGAGAAAGAAAAAGAAAATAAAAAGAAGTCCTAAATAAGTTATGCTAAGGCCCGCAAGAAGAAAAGGCGAAGGAAAAAAAGCTAAGGTTGGCCGCTACGCTTGGCCAATCTAAGTCCGAATGACTCAAGCCTAGTTCCAAATACTTCCTACCCTTGCCAAAGCCAAGTTACAACCAAATAAAAGACCTAATGATAAGTGCTTCGAACCTAGTCTAAGAGGTGGAGAGAGTAGCAGGCAGGCAAGCCTATGGTGTGGTTAAGAATGGCATATCTTGAGCGTAAACACTACCCCATACACAAGAGTGAGAGTGTTGGTGAGGAACATCCTTGAAAATGCTCGCTTGTTCATTTTTGACCTATTTGATGATTTGCTTGGATTGGATTATTTGCTTGAGTCGTATGCGAACTGGATTATGCTCTATCTTATCTCTTTATTCTTTGATGTGCTAACCTCTATTTGTGTTTTGAGTCTAGTTTGTGAGTCTTTTCTGTTTTTCTTTTGTTTGGGCAAGCCATACACCATGCCTGAGGACAGGCATGACTTTAAGTGTGTGGGTATGACGAACCCATATTCTGTGCTCTTGTCGTGTGTGTTTTAGGTCTAGATCGAGTCTGTTTTAGTGTCTTTTATGTCTGTTTTGTGTGTGGGAGGACACTCGAGTTGGCAGGGCAAGGAAAGGCAGGTATTGGGCAAGATTGGAGTTAAAATATGCAAAAAGAGAAGGAACTGGCGATACGAGGCAATGACCATAGTAGCCATGCTCGTGGCTCAAGCTACTGAGGGCATAAGTCCAAATCAAGATGAAGAGCTGCTCCACTTTCAGTGGTATGGTCAATCTAGACGTTTGCGTGTTTCACTCTAGAAGGCAAGGTGCAGACTACCATGGGCAAGAGATGGCAGAGAGACTGAGGAAGGCAGAGTGCAGAGCTTGGGCAACGGTGCTGGCGCGTGAAGATGCAGCTGTTAGAGTCCTATAAGGAAACAAATTCCCTACGGTACAAGATTGCGATCAAAGTTTCCTACTACAGCAGCAACACTATTTTGGCGATAAGGAATGAGATCTGTCCAACCTTATCCATTGAGCTTTACATGAAAGCAGCCGACCCGTTCTCTAGAAGGCCTGTTTATGGGTTTGCCCTAGTTTTTGTACTCTATAAATACATGCATGCATGCGAGGCGCAAGATACACTTTTTCAGCTTTTATCTCTTTAGTTTTCCGTAGCAAACAATTTATACTTTTGTTCTTAGATACAGTTTACGTTTATTGTTAAGTCCCAATAGGGCGAACTTCTTTTGCTTATCGTTATTAATTCAAGTATGTTTTTCTATATCTCTTTTGCTTTCATTATTTACTTTATGTCTAGCTAAGCCTTTAAATCCAGGTTTAGGATAGATGATTGATGTATAACTTGTAAATCTCGTGAGGTCTAAGTGTTCTTGATAGTTACATAAGTGTGTTCCCAACGCATTGGGCAACGATTCCAAAGAAGTTCGGTGGTCACAGGTAAATCGGAAGGCCAACGAGCTCTGGGTACATACGGATTCCTACATCGCAGGAGGGTTATCAAGTGCTGGTCGCAATTGCCTTACTGTTGCGTCCCAAAAAGTGACACACCATATAAACTAACTGTTGCTGCCAAAATCAGCCCAACATCTTGGAGAACATTCTCCACATAAAGAAAAGGGGAAATTGCTGCCCGCTTGTTGTGAATTCGGGGCCAAGAGATGAACTGCTACGCTCCCGTTTCATGTCGATGTGTGTTCGCCTGCAAAAGAATGAACGTCGGGGGTGGTTTCTGGCGAACACCCTACGAAGCCTAAGTCAGATTCGTTTTTCAAAAGAAGAGTGAGTGTTCGAGTTAAAGTAGTAGAAAGAACCTGAGAGTAAATGTGAAGGAGGTTGGATATTTATAGGAGAAATGAATGGCTTGGAGAATAAGCTATATTTCCAGCTGTCAGTACTTACTCCAATGCCACATGGCGGGATGTGATTGTATGTAGTCTCAAGCTGGCAGGAAAAGACACGGGAGACCTGATCAGGTCTCAGGTCTCAGGTCTCTAACCGAGACCTGATAATTTTGTGCCACATCACTCGTCTTTGAAGTATCTTCTGTTATCAAGTATCTCTCATTATATAGTTGTTGAGGTCTCCTCCGGAATGAGCTCTCAGATAATCGAAATAATGGGGACTTATGGTAATTTGCTCACCTACTTTCGTCATTACGCGAATCAGGTCTCTGAGGGAGAGACCTGGTCTTTTTTTACCACATCAACTACTCCCCCCTACTCCGACTGATTCTTTATCAAGAAGAAAGCCGGAGTAGTTGTTTCTATTTCGTGGAATCATACTTCAATTATTCTTTAGCTCAGATCTTACTTGAACAAACTTTACAAACTCTGAGCCCTAATTTCTAAGACTCGTATCATTCGGCTTATGTTCAAAACCATTTCACCAAGCGCATACTTAAGCTTACTTTCCTCAACTTATCTTAAAGTTCATCTCTCAAATTACATGCTTAAGCCTACTGTCAAACATGCTGAAAACTATTCCTTAATTCCAAAGTTTGGTTTTTATTGAACCTTATCCTTCAAATTTCTGGATTTAGGTCTCTTCGTGATCCTAATCCAAATTTAGAATTCAACTCTCACTGAATACTATTTCATTGACTTTAATCAAAATTCACAATTTAGCTTACGCTGAATATTACTTCATTTAATTTCTACCTCAGCTCACGCTGAGGTTCATTTTACAAATTCTGGATTCAGGTCTCTTCTTGTCCTTAATCCAAATTCTCCTCAACTTATGCTGACACTTATCTCGTAAATTCTAGATTTAGGTCTCCTCGTGACCTTAACTTAGACTCAAAGTCCAACTTCTCGCGGAACTTTAGTTCATCAAAATTTAATTCAAGTTATCTTTAAAATTCAGCTCTCGCTAATACCTAATCTTCACTTTCACGGATCAGCCTTTTATGAGGCTTGTTTCTAAATTTCATGGTACTCCATCATGATTAGGCCCACTTCTATTGGCTTAGGCCAATTCGATGCTCGTGTTAACTCATGCGGCAGCTCAGGCTAACGGCTCGGTATGCGGCCACTCCTTATCTTGCAGAGTTCACCTCCCTTTTCACACTGAGAATTCAGACCCTTGCCGATTTCTTTCAAAATTTAGCTCTCGCGGACAGTTTACTTCAATGCTTAGAGTTCAGCTCGTGCCTACCTCTGAGAACTCAGGATCCTTCCGAGTTTTCTCAAAGCTCAACTCTTGCTGACACTTGATTTCAATATTTAGATTTCAACTCTTGTTGGAGTTAACTTCTTACGCTAAGAGCTCAGCTCCTCTTTAGCTCATTCGAAGTTTAGCTCACGCTAGAGCTTGACTAAAACAAGTAGAGTATAGCTCACGTGGGAGCTAACTTCCTAGGTTGAGAGCTCAGCTCCTACCTAGTTCCATCAGAGTTTAGCTCAAGCTGGAGCTTGATTATAATAAGCAGAGTATAGCTCTCACTGGAGTTAACTTCTTAGGTTGAGAGCTCAGCTCCTACCTAGTTCATTCAAAGTTTAGCTCACACTGGAGCTTCCCACATGGTTAGGAGCTTAGGCTTTTGCTAGTATCTCTCGAAGTTCAGCTCATGCTAATACTTTGATTTCGTTACTCAGGGCTTGGCTTGCGTTGGAGCTCGTATCTCAAGCTGATAGCTAAGGCGCCCGCTGAGATCTGAGAGATCTCAGCTCACACTAGAGCTTGATTCATAGGCTAAGGATTCAGGCTTTATGCCTAGTTTATGTAAGGTTCAGCTCACGCCGGAGCTTCTTCTATAGGCTAAGAACTCGAGCTCTTACCGAGTTCTCTCAAAGTTTAACTCATGCTAAAATTTCGTTTCAATTTCTAAATTTAGGTCTCTTCTTGACCATTTTTCAGCTTTGGAATTTGGCTCACACTACACCCTAATTCATCAACCTTTTACTAAGCTAATGATGAAGCTCTTCTTTCGAGTTCTGGAGTCAGGTCTCGTTTGACCTTAATTCAAAATCTAGAATTCAGCTCTCGTCGAACTTTCATTCAACTTTAAGCTCAACTCATGCTGAAAATTATCTTTTAAATTCTAATATATGTCTCTTAATTCTCGACCTTATTCTTAGATCCACAATTCAGCTCCCACTTAATCTTTTTCATTTAATTCTCAACTCATGATAAAGCTCACTAGATTCCAGCTAGTGTAATGGTTAATATGAGGGTAGTTACTTTTGAGTTTCATTCTTTATGAGCAATATGTCATTCATTCCCTGGACTTATCTTCATGAAATTCATCTTTCAAACTTTTCAATTCAGGACTCCCAGGATCTTATATCTCGAACAATGAACATTGGCTCTTGTAAAAAATTCATTTTAGCCACACTCGAGTTATCTTTTACTGAAGCTTATCACTCATATTTTCAGTTCTCATTGAAATTTTATTTCATTTAATATCTAGCTCAGCTCATGCTGAAGCTCATATTTGAACTTCGAATGCAGGTCTCTTCTTGACCTTATTCCACGTTCACAATTCAGTTCTCATTGATTCTCATTTCATCCAATATTTAGCTCAGCTACTACTGCAGCTCATCTTTCAAATTCTGGATTCAAGTTGCTTTAGAACTTTAATCTAAATTTCAAATTCAGCTCTCATTGGATTTTGCTTTATTCAATTTTTACATGAGCTTATGCTGGGGTTCATTTTACAAATTCTAGATTCAGGTTTTTTTGTGATGTTAATTCAAATTCAGAATTCACCTCTTATTGAATACTATTTCATTAAAATTTTACCTTAGCTCATGTTGAGGCTTCTTCCTTCGAATTTCAGATTCAGGTCTTTTTCTAACCTTAATCCGAATTCAGAATTCAGCTCTCGCTGAAGTTAATTTCTCAAGCTGAGGACTCAAGCTTCTACTGAGTTATCGTGAAGTTCATCTCTAGCAGCAAGGTATCCACATGTATCTGCATGCACTATGCATTTTTCCTACCAGGATTCTAAATTCGGTACTGGTCATTTTTCAAAAAATTTCATTTTCATGAGGTATTCTAGATACCCCTTAGGGGTGTAGGGTACACCCCTACTCCCCCATACTCCGAGTGACTGGAGCTCTTTCTTGTCATTCGGAGTAAAATTAGTTTCACGTATATTCGCCAATATTTCTCTTGTTGTATAGCTAGTAACTTAGAGTCAGATTGTTGAAACAATGAGCCACTATGGACTAAGAGAGCAACATCAATCTCGAATTATGGAAAGTAATGTCCTTGCTATGGCTAGAGTAATATGGAGAGATCACATAATTTTGTCATGATAGCCTGGGCAAGTATGCGCTCGAGAGCTATATTAGCACTCGAGGTATGATGATGATGAAAAAAAAATTTATCGTGAAGTAATCACGTCTCCTGCTCTCTCAAGCGCTTTAAGAGAGCTATTTTACAGTAAATAATCATGTAACATGCCATCTGTTCCAATTCATGTAGGCTGATGTCTCATCGTGAAGTAGCCGCGCATTCTGCTCTTTCATGTATTTCAAGCGAGATGAGAGGCTCGTATTTCATCATGAGTAACTATTTAACATGCTCTCTGTTATGATTCAATCTGAGAGGCTTTTAAATGTGAATAATCACATAACATGCTCTTTGTTGCAATTCGTGCAAGCTAAGAGGCTTTTTCAATGTGAGTAATCACATAACATGCTCTTTGTTGCAATTCGTGCAAGCTAAGAGGCTTTTCAATGTGAGTAATCACATAACATGTTGTCTCTTGTGCTTCTAACGAGAGACCTCTGTGAGTATCACACATTTTTCTCTCTCCTGCATTCATACTTTGAATGGTCTTGTTCATATTTAAAACTTAAAACCTGCTCAATCAGCTCCATCAATGGAGTAGATAACAAAATTCATCATTCAAGTCATCTAGAAAAATCAATCATCTTAAATTTATTGCACAAAAATGTAGATTGTACATCTTACTCTCTTTTACTCCGATTGACTTCATTCTTAAGTTGTCAGTCGGAGTAAGGTTGGTTTTACATTCAATTCGTAAGAGCTCAAGCTTGTCATGCAATAAATGCGAGGGGTGGAGCTCAAGTTGCTGAAGCAATCGCCCATCACGCATCAGGCCACTACACCCGTGGTTGCCAAGGTTTTATTGGTAGGTCCTTGCTGTCCTCAGGTTCTCTTTCTGACCCCTGGGTTCGACCTTGATACTTAATTTCTGATTTTACTTCTAACTGCTGCTATCTGCAAAATGTGTTAGTATTCTCTGGGGAGTAATCATTTCGATTTTCCCCTACGCTTCGCTAAATATTTGAAACAACTCTTAGCATAACCAAATACCCAAAAGCATAAATAACAATTTCTTCTCAAGCACTGAGTGGTCTAGTGAACTCAGATCTGCTCATATTATTCTTCACTATAGAATTCAGGAATTCTATAATAATGCATAAAACAAGTACAATTATCACCAATTATCGAAAAACGTAACCAAATGTTAAAGGTGAAACCAGAAAGTAATATTTCTTAGATAGCCAAACGACTAACCAACTACTTCGCCTATCCTGGCTTTCAGCCTGAGTAAGCACATATTCAGACAACAAATACAAAATTACTACTAAGTAAATTATGAGAGCTCATTCATGAACATTTCATTATACTATTCAAACCTCTGGTATGAACGAACAATACCACATAGAAAAATAAGCTTTAACAAGGGGCAGATAATACGACCACGTTCCCCAATCTTTTATCATATTCCAAAAGCATAAGCATATAGTCATGACACTCACTTTCAAGAGAGATATATATTGTCAAATTCATTTCCATCAAGCAAATTAAGTTTAATTCTCAAGCAGACCTTACTTACCGAGTTTATGAGATACTCTGTAATCTGCGTCTCACTGTTATGCTTTTACCTCTCAAGTATTCCACGATGCTACTGACCTCATCCTTAGTTGTTTGATCCCGGCTCGTAACTTATTTCTTCAGGAACATGAACAACCAGAGATGTCGGTGGTTGTGTTATATTTTTATTTTGATTTCCTGCTCTTCTTTAGCTACATTAAATAAGTGAGGCTACCTGTCCTTGACACTTAACAGAAAAACAATTAATGTACCCCAATTAGGACACATTGGTTCCATAAATGCAAAAAAATCCCACTTGTTGAATGCACGGGAAGATAATACCAGTCATTGCGGAACATACAATTCAGAGCTCAAAAGTAGCTTAGCACTACACTAAAATATCCAGAATATATCACAAGCAGCTCACTCAATCAAGAATTTCAATTACTTATTCGCCACATAAGGAATTGTGGCTTCAAATCTTTACAATCAGTTGAGAGGAGGTAAATAAAGTTCTCAAATCTTCATATAATCCCAATCAAGAGTCCATCCATAAAAATCACGCATGGTAATGACAGATTTCGGAATTGATTACAGAAGCAATTTCAATTACTGGCCATTATTCATCATCTAACGGCCTTAGAACTTGATCTCAAATTACAAAAAAATTCATGTGCTCCACAATTTACTGTATAAGAATTAGAATCAAGGCTAAAAGTATTAGGCTAGTGTGGACTTAAACATTCACAATCTATCAGCAACACCATGTCAAAATATGTTCAGCCATTATTGAGAAAAGTGTGCAAGGGATTTCCTCCAACAGTTGGTGTGCACAGAGTTCAAACTCCATTGCAGACCGAGAAATAATCAACCAAAACCAGCTATTTAACCAGAATTGCCAAATTCTCACACTTGACAACAATTATCCACAAGTCGACAACAAACAAAACTGAAAACACTACTTGGAGTTTTACCAAAATAGCCGAAGCACTTGGGGGTTTTCTCACAAACAGCTGGCGTGCCACAATTATAAATCACGAAATCATGCATGTCAAATCAGCATAAACATCCACAAATCAGATGTCACATAATCTATTGAACACCAGATTATGAAGAGAATTAGAGTACAATTATATTCCGAGATCAAGAGTTCCTCACTTAAACTCAAGTTCCAACTATTGTTCATAATAAACAATAATTTAAATCCAATACTTCACATATTAACCTTTCGATTTATTTATGAAAACTATAAACCAGGAAAATTCGAATTTGGATAACCATGATTCTTTAACAGGTATGCTCGAGTAAAATCTTTTGCATCTAGATTTTGCAAAGAATAGTCAAAGTGCCCTGTGGCATTTTCACAAACAGTTGGTATTCACTGCCAATTATACAAAATTCACAAATAATTCAAGCCAAAAAATTAACAGCCATCAATAGCATCGGCAATTATCACAGTAAAACAGTAGGTAAATATCAATTCACGAGATTCAAACCAGGATAGTAGCTCGGTTGCATAAGCTTTGCATAGAGGGCTCTGCTCCCTAGGTTGATATTGCGGAAAGCCCGAGGCTAGATCGGACCAGCTACGTGTTGAAACTCCAGCGATGGGCAGGGAAAGCGGAGGCTGGTGGCTGATTGTACCCTCACGGTGCAGTGGCAGTGACTAACTTCGACCAATCCGTGTTGCTGAAATCGTCGCAGCGGCGTGAGGCTCAATGGTGGACCACGAACGTGAATGGAAGAAAATCCCAGATCTGGACTTCTGCAACGTTTTTCTTCGTTCTATCCCATCTCAGATCTGATAATTATGAGGCTAGGAGTTGCACAAGTAAGTAGAAAATTGGAATACTCGCGCATTAGCCTTCGTTTCCCACAGACGGCGCCAGATGTTGCGTCCCAAAAAGTGACACACCATATAAACTAATTGTTGCGGCCAAAATCAGCCCAACATCTTAGAGAACATTCTCCACATAAAGAAAAGGGAAAATTGCTGTCCGCTTGTTGTGAATTCGGGGCCAAGAGATGAACTGCTACGCTCCCGTTTCATGTCGATGTGTGTTCGCCTGCAAAAGAATGAACGCTGGGGTGGTTTCCGACGAACACCCTCCGAAGCCTAAGTCAGATTCGTTTTTCAAAAGAAGAGTGAGTGTTCGAGTCAAAGTAGTAGAAAGAACCTGAGAGTAAATGTGAAGGAGGTTGGTTATTTATAGGAGAAATGAATGGCTTGGAGAATAAGCTATATTTCCAGCTGTCAGTACTTACTCCAATGCCACATGGCGGGATGTGATTGTATGTGGTCTCATGCTGGCAGGAAAGGACACGGGAGACCTGATCAGGTCTCAGGTCTCTAACCGAGACCTGATAATTTTGTGCCACATCACTCGTCTTTGAAGTATCTTCTGTTATCAAGTATCTCTCATTATATAGCTGTTGAGGTCTCCTCCGGAATGAGCTCTCAGTAATCGAAATAATGGGGACTTATGGTAATTTGCTCGCCTACTTTCGTCATTACGCGAATCAGGTCTCTGAGGGAGAGACCTGGTCTTTTTTTACCACATCACTTACGTTCCTCGAGAGCGGCAAGAGCGGATTGTAGTCTTGGCCTAGACTGCAAAGATGTGTCAATGCTGGAGAAAGCCGGAAGAGAGGTCCTCGTATCTCACCCATTGCCGGAGTGGGCCCATCTAGAACCAAATGCTGCTTGACCAACATGCGCCTTATAAAGGTGGAATGCCTGGGGACTTTTGGGCAAGCAAGAGGATTGGCTAGGGTATGCCTGTCAAGACCTAAACGTAAGGATAGAGCTGGGCGGACTATGTAGCGTACGTGGTGACGTGACAGTGGGGACCCTGCATAGTTTTAGCCTAACCACTGACATACATGTGCAACAAATATCTTTGAACCGATGATCGAGATAAAGTTATACTCATTAATTCGAAACCTAAATCTAGATTGTTTTTATTACTGATCTTTTTGCTTGTCAAGTTACAGTTATTTACTTTCAGCAGTTTGCCAAAGGTGATAGTGACAGTTACCCAAGGCCATAGTAGATAGATACTCAACACAACCTTTTTGTGACCCAACCAGCGATTATCACGAGTAACTCCCTGTGGGATCGACCCTGTACTTGCCAACTAGCTGTTCCTAGGGGTAGGCATAGGAGTGAAATACAAATTGTATTTTGTCGCAGCTTAAACGACGGCTGCGTCAGACCCCTAGTCAGCGAGGGAGCTTTGCCTCTTACTTTAACTCTACTCTCCTCTAACCTCTTCGTTTCAAGTTCGGATTAAGTCCACTTTGATCTTTAAACTTGTTATTCCAGCTCAAAACCCATATTTCAAAACACTTGGACGAAACATGAGTGTAAATTTTGACTTAAGATAATGCAAAACAAACAAACTAAAGTCAAAAACACACCTAAGAACCTATAGAAAATATGACCAAAAATAAGTGAAATACCTCACAAAGGACTTGGCAGAAATCATAAATGGTGATAATGTATCAGTACAGAAACTTAAACTTAGTTGCAAAGAGTAATGGAGAAACAGTGTGATAGCTCGAATGCCCTAGCCAATGGAGGTGGTGACCAATATATAGTGCGGCTGCCTTTTGTGATAGTTGAAGTTTTCTCCTTTCAAATTCATCGCCATGTTCCTTGGCAGGTGAGAGTTCACTTTCAGTCCCTTGTCATTGCTCATCCCTCATTGGTCGCCTTTTCCGTTGCTGCTGGAGGTTGTCGTTGGAGATGTTGTGGTCCCTGTGAGTTGTTCTTTCCATTTTCGGCAAAGAGTTGACTTTAGCATACAGAGTCTTCGGGTCTTTGCCATTTGTCGTCGTGATCATGACCCAGCTCCTCATGACCATTTGCTCCCTGTTGTTTCTCTTACACTTCGTGCCCCAAACAAGCTCATTTATGCCCATTTTGCAAAATTGTCGAGCCCTTCAAGCCAATGTGTCCTCCCAGCACAAACAAACCTAAAACAAAAGAAAAAATAGTACTCTATCTAGACCTCTATAGGTACTAAAAAGAGCACAGAAACAAGGCTCGTCATGTATATAGTTATATGTTATTATAGGATTAGAATTACATTTTACTGTTTTCATACACAATCATTTTTTAAAATTTCTCATGTCAAGAGTTACAAATCATAAGGGATATTTAAGCTATTAATTTGTTAATGCAGAAAGTACTGAATATGTCGTGTATAAGGAAGTATTTCATAATATTAAAAATGTGATATGTCGTATTTGTTAATTTTATTGAGATCGCAGGCTTTTTTAAGAAAAAATATATGGATTTTTAGTCTCTTTTAATAGTATATTTTAATATATAATATGTATTCATTCCGTGCAACGTAGGGGTGTTAAATACTAGTTTAGTTAAAAGTCATTATAAATAACTTGGTGTAGAATGTTTAGAATAATTTTTATATTTTGTGATTAGTATGAATGTATTTTCCCTACTAAGTCTTTCTTGAGAATACGACTTGGATTAGCTAACTGCACTGCATTTGACATCATTCTCTTGTGAGCAATTGAAAGGTGCACTTTAAGTTGATTAAAAAATTTGGCGTCGTTGTCGGTGAAGGCTTTAGGCATTTGTTTTTGTGCTTTTGTTTGTTTGTGATTTTTGTTGTGTTTCTTTTGTGATTTTTGTTCATATTGTTTGTAGTTTATTTTTCTCTCCCATGTGTGCTTGATCATTTTTTGTATTTTTATTTACGCAACGATTAGTAAATTTGAAGAAGAAAGGTTTGAATGATAAGTGCTAAGCAGAATTAACTCTAAAGCACAACGTAGACAAATGGCATTGTATCAAGGCAACAAGTGGGATTACCCTTACCCTGCAATTAAGGAGACTCCTGATTTGAACTATTGAAGCAGATAGCAGGATTGACTCGCAAGGTTTGCATGTTGGAAAGAGCTAAAGAGCAGTGGCAATTTGTAACTGCAACTATATAGGCATTATGCTTTCATTTGTCAAAATATGGAAGAAGCGGTAGAACGCCAACAGAGAGAAGAGACTGCAAACTGCCTTGATGCTCAAATTGCACAGTTGGCTGACAATGTTAAAATAAATGATAGTTCAATGGGAAGAAAAGAATGAGCTTATGGAGCTAACAATCGAGGATGCAGTCGATATCTATTTGGTTAGGCATGATCAGTTGCAAGCCTCAGCTCCTTTGCAAAAACATTGCTCATATATTGAAATAATTGATCTATTGGACGAGAATGAAATTGTAAATGAATTTTTGGCGAACTTGGAAGAAGAGTCTACAGAGTTGTTGAAGGAGCCTCTCATGTCATGGCCACAACAACCAACATAATAAGTGATGCTAAAGTTGATAATATTTCTACACACTCTACTTCGACTGTTGAACATTGCCATTATATTGTTGCCTCTAATGCTTTCTTTACTAAGATTGTATTCAAGGAGAGAGTGTGCGTTAATGTTGATTGACAAAATGTTACTTTCTCCGTCCTGAACAAGTGGCTCATTTCATTTGGACATGAGTATTAAGGTGAAAGGTAAAAATTGGTTAAAGTGGTATAACTCACAACTTTTGAAGGGATAATTATATGGTAACAAGCCATCTGTTATGTGTTGGAAAATTGGTTTTGAATAACCATTTTGTAATAATAATTATTTTGTTAAAATAATTATTGGATGTTAATCTACATCGTGAGTAGATGAATGAAGTAAACTCATATTCTCAAAACCGATTTTTGGTGAGTGAGAAATGAAAGATCAAAGATGGGTGTGGTGTAGAGATGACGCCGACAATGCCGACTTGACAATTATTGTTTGGTCTTGGCCTAATAAAAATAAGTTGGGGCTAAATCCGTTTGGCCCAGCAGGTGGTGTGCATCTCGACTGAGTGGCCCGTTTGGCCAAACAAATGGTTCAGTTTGTCTGTAACAGCCACAATTAAGTTTCAAAAAATGAAACTTACGAAATTGATGTGTCTTGATAGTGGTCAAGGTGTAACACCCGGATTTGAATGTGTGGTTAATGACATTTTATGTTATAACCTATGTGATAGAGATAAAAATATCCAGCTCTTTAAGAACCCTGAGTACCTCATGCAGGTGTTGAGAGTACTCAACTAGAGAAGTAGCATAATGAAGGAGTCGAGGTCTCCCGGAGAGATCTCCCTTAAGAGATCTGCCTTGAGGTCTCCTGTTAGAGATCTGCCCTGAGGTCTCTCGTTAAAATTCTTCCTCAGTTGTATACCTGACGAACAAAGACACTTTAATTAATGCTCGTAAGGTACACTCAGAAAATACATCGTATCCCAGCCAATAGGGCGATAGCGCGTGTAAAGGTAAAGGAAAAAGACGGAGCAGCAATTCAGCTTCACTCTCAAGAAAACTCACGAGTATATATATATAAAATCTAACACACACAAACACAATTTTTTCAGACATATTTTCCTGTTACATTCACTTCCAAAAGAAAGAAACCCAGAATACTAACTTAGGCTTCGGAGGTGGTTCGCCGGAAAACATCCCCGGCCTTTCTTTTTCTTGCAGAGCTGCGAGAGAGCATTACAGTCGGAGACGATTCTGACCATCGGAAAAGGAAGAGAAGTGTGGTCTTGGTAGGTGTTAGTGTTTGCTCATCTCTCTGTTCTGATTTTGTATAATGTACTTTTTCTGGTTACATTATCTGGCGCCGTCTGTGGGAAGAGAAATTTTTCATCCTAAATTCTTTTTATGCGTTTTTCTTTCAACAATGTCTGTTTAAAGCTTAAACTCGGAAGAGAAAGAAAAAGTGTCAGGAAAATGGGTCTGAGTATTTTAGTTAATTCGCGTTTCTCCTTTGGGAATAACTCTCATTGTTTTTAAAGGAAGGGCTGGTAGGTTTCGAGACCTTCGTGTTTTAAATCTTTTTTCAGATTTTGGTAGAATCTTTTAAAGCTTCACTTACCTTTCACGTTCTCTTAAAAAAAATTCTCTAGTTCGCAATCTGGTAGGGAATTATGAGTAGCACAGCGGGACAAAGGGAATTATGAGCTATTTGAAAAATGGCTTGAAAATAGATAATTCCCAGAGGAAGAACCTCGAAAACCTTCGTAGCACGAAGGAGTGAAATCAAAAGAAATGTGGGACCCCCAGAGCAGGTCTCACACAATCCCAACAGAGATTGGAAAAGTGGGCAGGGAAAGGGAATACGTTGAATCATATTCCTTGAGTTCCTTAAATGCCCGGTGAGACTTGATAATGGTCTTGGGAAAGGGTGGTGTCGAACACTTGTTATGCCCTTAACGATATGCCTTGGTTGGGTACTGATAGTTGAAAACCTCGAAATGCAGGTTCAGTCATGGAAAATATATCAGTCCGAGATCGAGAGTCCCCACCTGAAGGAGAGGTGTGCAACGACAGCTCCTCGGAGGAACGTACTAAGAAGGAGAATCAAAATACTCTGAAGGTAGCTCCACCAAAGATGACGACGCCCCAGAAAGAGGGGGCTTCTAAGTCGACTAGTCCTCAGAAAGAAGGAGGTCATAAGGGTTCAGAGGTCACGAGAGAGGAACCTCAAGTACCTGTGCAGCAGAGTGTCACCTATGCGGTGTCTATGGATCAGCTCAGTGCTATGGTGAAGCAAGCTGTATACAAAGCGTTGGCTCCCTTAGAGGGCCAAAGTAAGAGATCTGGCCACACAACAAAGGAAAAAGCCAAGAAGGTACGAATGGATCTTGTAAGATCCTGACCATGACGAGATGCCGATGAGATGGTTCAAGCCTCGTTAATATGAAAATAAATGTTCGCGATCTGAATATTCTTATTTTCCTTGACAGAGAGAACTCGTGGACGAAGGTCAATATGAAAGCGATGGGTATGAGAGCCCCCAAACTGAATCAGAAAATGGTCAGTGAATAAATAGAGAAAGTAGATATTAGCGACACTTTTAAAGTAGCTCACTCGCTAATAAAATCATGATTGCTTATTTTGCAATAAAATTTGCTGAGGATGAGGCACGGATTGTGAGACCTCAAGATGAGGGAGCTGCCGCTGAGATCGCAACCCTCAAACAGCAATTGAAAGATCTCCAGCAGAAGGCCTCTTCGCCTAGGAAATCTCCTAAGAAGCCTGTTAAAACCAGTAACAGCCAGTCTCCTTTCTCAAAGGACATCAGAGAAGATCAGCTACCTTCGAATTTCAAAACACTGACGTTGGAGTACGACGGTTCCACAGACCCATATGAGCATATGATGAGATTTGAAAATGGTGCAATGTTGCATCAGTACACAGAAGGAGTTAAGTGCAGAGTTTTCCTTACGACTCTGTCGAAGGCTCAACAATGGTTCTCTCAATTACCTCCCAACAGTATAAGTTCATTCCTCGAGTTTAAGTCCATGTTTCTTCACCAATTTGCTAGTGCAAGGAGGCACATAAAGACGTCCTCCTCACTCATGGCATTGAGGCAGGGACCCTCAGAGAGCTTGCGAGAGTATGTGACTCGCTTTAACGCTGAAGTGTTGCAAGTTCCTTTGGCTTCGGACGATGTGAAGGTGCAGGCGCTCATACAAGGTTTAGCACCAGGCTTATTCTTTAATTCGCTGAACAAGAAACCTCTCCTATTCTTCGAAGAGTTGCTGCAGAGAGCTGAAAATATGTCAACCTCGAGGAAGCTCAAGAGGCTAGAAAGATACAAGAACAACTCCGCGTTCCCAAAAGGGAGACCTCATAGAAAAGGTCGTCTTCAGCATTAAGAGCTGAAAAAGATAAGGGAGGGCAGAAGCCCAAAAGAGCCCCGGAAAGATTTGACCATTATACTCCCCTCAATACATCTTTGGTGGAGGTCATAGAAACTGCTGCCATGTCTCATCACTTCAGGTTTCCGAGTACTTATAAGGAAGCTCTACGCAACCCGCGATCTGAGTTGTACTGCAAGTATCACAATGATTATGGTCATGACACGAACTCTTGTAGGCATCTAAAAGATGCTATTGAGCGATTGCTGAAAAAGGATGATACCTTACTCCAATTTGTCAAAAAAGAAAGAGAGAAAAGTTATAAGAGAAAAGAGCCGGAGCAGAAGAGACTTGACCAAGGGGAGAGAACTCCCCCTAGGCGAGAGGATCCTCCCCCCAAAAGGGGAAACATCAACATGATTATGGGAGGAAATATTAACGGAGACTCAGGTCGAGCTCGTAAAGCCTATGTGAGAGCTGCTAAAGCCCAAGTGAATAAAGAGGTCCAGGAGTTAGCAGAGACAATGGGCATGGAGATTGATGTGGTGGACTCATTCCTAGGAGAAGAGACAAATCCAAAAGCGTGTGTAAGCTTGGTCCCAATGACTTGATGAGCGCAACGCCCCATAACGATGCACTGGTGATTAGTGCTGAAGTGGCCCACTGGCGAGTGGTACGGATCTTCGTAGACACTGGAAGTGCAGTAAATGTGCTCTTCTGGGATTGTTTCCAAAAGATGAAGATTAATGCTGATTTAATTCCAGTGAACACAGTATTATATGGTTTCGCTGGAGGCGAAATACAGCCCAAATGGGAGGTGACCCTTCAGGTAACACTCGGGAGTGGTGAGACCTTAAACACTCGGATGGTGAAGTTCCTAGTAGTGGATACACCTTCGGCGTATAACATAATATTGGGAAGACCTGCACTAAATGACTTCCAGGTAGTGGTCTCTACCTACCACATGAAAGTGAAATTTCCAGCTCTCAAGGAGGGATTGGTAGGTGAGGTCTCTGGAGACTAGGAAATATCGAAAGAATCTTATGTAAAATCCATAAAGCATGCCAAGCATAAGGTGAAGGGAGCCTTAGGGGCAGAACGCCCACCACAGGATAAAGATGCAAAAACAAGAGGTATAGAGGAAGACCTAGAACCAAGAATGCAGCCGGTGGAAGAGGATTTAATGATTGTGGAACTGTTCTCAGAAAAAACGGGTTTCACCACGAAGGTAGGAAAGCAAATGGCTAAAGAACAGAGGGAAGCAATAATCCGATGTTTACAGAAGAATGCGGATCTATTTGCATTCAGCCTGAAGGACATGAGGGGGGTAGACCTATCTGTAGCTCTACATCGTCTGAATGTAGACCCCAAAGCGAAGCCAGTAAGGCAGAAGAAGAGATCCTTCGGGCCAGAGAAGGAAAAGGTGATTAGAGAAGAGATCAAGCATTTGTTGGATGCTGGTCATATTGTCAGAATTCAGTATTCCGAATGGTTATCAAATGCAGTAATGGTAGCTAAGAGTAATGGCAGCTGGAGAATGTGCATAGATTTCAGGGACCTGAACAAAGCGTGCCCGAAAGATCATTACCCACTGCCCTGTATCGACCAGTTGGTTGATTCAACTTCTGGATGTGAGCTGTTGTCTATGCTTGACGCATATCAGGGGTATCACCAGATACAGTTAGCCCTTGAGGATGTGGTCAAAACAGCCTTTGTGACTATATGCGGCACGTTCGCCTACGTAAGAATGCCTTTTGGCCTAAAGAACGCGGGAGCGACCTATCAAAGAATGATGGATGCGATCTTTGAAGAACAGATAGGGAAGATTTTGGAGGTATACGTAGACTATATCCTCGTAAAAAGTGTGAAGGCAGAACATCATGCCAGAGACCTGAAGGAGGTCCTGACTGTGGTGAGAAAATATGATTTGCGATTGAACCCAGCCAAGTGCACGTTTGGTGTTAAATCAGGGAAGTTCTTGGGATATATGGTAACTCCAAGAGGAATTGAGGTAAATCAGGATAAAGTTCGAGTTGTACTGGAAATGGCTGCTCCCACTAGTATAAGGGAGGTACAGCGACTAAACGAAAGAATCACCGCGCTCAGTCGGTTCATATCCACTTCAGCGGAAAAAAGCTATCCGTTCTTCAAGGTGTTGTAGAAGGCCAGTAAATTTGAATAGGATGAGAGCTGTCAGAAGGCATTTAAGGACCAGAAAACTCATTTGGCAAGCTTGCCGGTGTTAACTAAGCCAACCACAGGAGAAACCCTATACATGTACATATCTGTGGGAGATCATTCCCTGAGTGCAGTGCTCATAAAGGAGGAGGGCTCTATGCAGAAGCCCATCTATTATATCAGTAAGGCCCTGCAGGGAGCTGAGTATAGATATTCTGACGTGGAGAGAGCTGCCTTAGCTATGATAACAACAGCAAGAAGGTTAAGGTTGTATTTCCTAGCTCACAGGGTGGTGGTGAGAACTAATTTCACCTTTAAGCAAGTGTTGAGAAAACCAGATTTCTCGGGGAGAATGGTGAAATGGAGTGTGGAGCTCGGGGAATACGATGTAGAATTTGAGCCACGTACCGCTATCAAAGCGCAGGCTCTGGCGGACTTCATCCAAGAAACTACTCAACCTGTACAATGGCCAGAGTGGAAGGTCTTTGTTGATAGGTCGGTGACAATTAAGGGATGTGGCGCCGGAATTGTCATAGTAACGCCAGACCAAAGCGAGCTCAGTTTTACGTTAAAGTTTGAGTTCAGAGTCTCTAATAACGAGGCTGAGTATGAAGCATTTGTTAGAGGACTGGAGATGGTAGCTGAACTGGGAGCTCAGAAGGTGGTCATTCACTCTGACTCCCAGCTAGTGGTTCAGCAGGTCTCGGGGAATTACGAGATCAAAGAAGAAAGGATGGTCAGGTATGTGGAGCACATCAGAGATCTGAGTAAAAGTTTCCAGCACCTGAAGATAGAGCAGATACCTCGAGACCTCAATGCACAGGCGGACCGCCTGGCTAAGCTAGCCAGCTCGTTGAATGGGTCGGTGCCTGAAAAAGTGACATTGCTAAAAATGGCAGGTAGCCGAATAGAAAAGAGTATTCATGAGATAGAAGGAAAAAATGATTGGAGAATACCTGTTTTACATTTCTTGAAAACGGGGGAACAATTAGAAGGAGAAAGAGCTGGAAAAAAGAAAATCTACCCCAAGTATTGTCTGATTGGAGGACACTTATTCAGGAAGGCTTACTCACGCCATTACTGAGATGTGTGACAGAGGCGGAAGGTCTGCGGATAATCAAGGAGGTGCATCAGGGAATAGCATGATGTCATACAGGGTTCCGAGACATGATCCGGCGAGTGCTGAGAGTTGGGTACTATTGGCCTTCTTTGAAGAAGGATGCTGAGGTCTTCGTAAGAAGGTGTCCCAGTTGCCAGAAACACGGGCTGCTGATTCATAGACCCGCTGAAGAGCTAGGGGTTCAGTATGCAGAATGTCCGTTTGACAAATGGGGCATAGATCTAGTTGGCAAACTTCCCATGGCAACAGGAAAGAAATGTCACATCATTGTAGCAGTGAATTATTTCAGTAAGTGGGTAGAGGCAGAGCCTTTATCTTCAGTAACAGAGGAGAGCATCATAAAGTTTATATGGAAGAATATTTGCTGCCGATATGGCTTGCCCAGAGTGCTGGTATCTAATAATGGAACGCAATTCTTTGGAAAAAGAACACAAGCTTGGTGCAAAGCTAGAGGAATCGAACAAAGGTTCGCTGCTGTTGCTCACCCAGAGACCTGTGGACAAGTGGAAGTCACCAATCGGACCATAGCGAATGGTATCAAAGCAAGGTTAGAAAAAGAGAGGTCCCAGTGGGTGGAAGAGCTGAGCTCGGTGTTGTGGGCGTATAGAACTGGACAGAAAATAGCTACAGGGCAGTCTCCTTTCTGTTTGGTATATGGCACTGACGCTGTCATGCCAATGGAGGTAAAGATTCCGACACATAGAATCTTGGCCTACAATGAGGACTTGAACAGAGACTTGAGAGCTGATAGCTTAGATCTGATTGATGAGGTGCGTGAAGAGGCACATCTGCGAGCTCTGGCTTACAAAGGCTCGCATAAAGGCAGCATATGATGTGAAAGTGAAGACCAGGAGATTTCAAGAGGGAGATCTGGTGCTCAAGAGAGCTGATGTGATGCATCCAGTGAGAAAGTTTGAGCCAAATTGGGAAGGACCTTTTGTGGTAACCAAAGTACTCCCTGGTGGAGCATATGAGCTCACGAGCCATGAGGGATACGTGGAACCAAGACCATGGAACATTAGTAACCTGAAGAAGTATTATGTTTAGAAACATGCTATGGAAAAAAATTTTGTCTTAATGGGAGGGGATCTACGTGCCAGGTCTCATGCCCATCCTTTTTGATAGGATACTTGCTTGGCTAGACAAGTATTCCTGTAATGGCACGAAGAGAACTTGTCGTGAGTAAATAAAGGCTGAGAAGTTGTTCCTTTATTTTTATCTTTGTTTATGTTTTGTCATGAAATAAGAAACGACATTACAAAGCCAAAATAAGGCAGTAAATGCAATACCTAGTAAGATGAAGTAAAGTATTTACTCTAAATGGTTTAACAAAAAGATAAAACCATCTAGAGTAGGGGTGTTCCTTACACCCCTAAGGGGGTCCCATAATACCTCATGAAAATGCAAGAAATTTGAAAAATAAAAGAAGAAAGAAATGCATAGACAAGCAAGAACATGATAATAAGATAGGCGCAATAGATTAAGCTGCTAAGTGAGGAGTGCAGCATTTATGGAATAAGGCAAAAGCGGATAAATTGTTCAGTACCAAAATACATAATAAATTGTCTGATACGAAAGCAAAATAAGAGCATTGTTCGAAACATAAACTACACAGCAGTTAAGCCAGGAAATTGGCCGTATCATCATCAGGATTAGCCCCCGCAGCATCAGCAGACTCGCCCCCATGAACATTCTCCAGCCTTCCTAGTTCATCACCAAGGACTTGCGAGACCCCACCAGTTGAAGGTGCATCTGAAGAAAGGAGATGGGAAATGGATTAATGGAAGGAACGGAAAGTTATAACGGCAAACACAAAAATAGGCATGTAAGAATAGAGTAGGGTGTAGGATACATGATATCTTAGCAACCTGGAAGAAACCTTTTGGGAAAAAATCGTAAATGGGCTCAAGCGGATCAGAGAAGGCCTCTTGCAAATCGCAAGGCGCAGTGAGTGCCTCGAAGGCTTTCTGCATGACAGGAAGCCACCAAGTTGTTCCTAGAGGAGCAGATGGATCACCCTTAAATGAGGGAGGTGGAGGAAGATGTTTCACTATCGGATCTACCTCTATAGGCTCCTTGAAACCCAAGCTATGAGCCTTGGCTAACACAGTCATGCCACATCTCTTCGCCAGGAGGGCGATATCTTGGCGGATAGCTAGCAGGTACTCAGGTGAGGCTCGGAAAGATTCCAAGAGACCTTGATGGAGGATTTGCAGTGCTTGCTGGCCTAGAGAAGTCCGGAGGATGTAGCTGCGGCAATAATGAATCCCTTCCGTATAACCTGATTGATAAGAAAGGTTGGCAGCATGAAGTAGGTTCTTGGTCCCCTCAAGTTCCTTGCTAACTTGGGACAGATGACGACTGAGCTCGGCATTGACGTTGCTAAGGGAGGCATTCTCCTCGGATAAAGCGGACATCTTCTCTTGAGACATGAGCAGTTCCTGATTATTCCTTTTTAAATCGTCATTGGCTAGGGAAAGCCTGCTGCTGGTATCCAAGATGTCTTGATTCTGGCGCTGCAGGTCTTTGTTCGCCCTAGTTAACTCATGTAGCTGCACTTGGCCAGCCACTAACGCCTCTCTCAGCTTCCCCATCTCTTTCTCTTGGACAGCACCTTGAAGTTGCAGCAGCCGACCATGAGAACTGATTAGCTAAAAGAGAGAGAAAAAAGGCATCAGACATGTAAAAGTAAGAATATGATAATGTTTAGAATGAATGCTTTCTGAAAACGAAAACATGATAGCAACAATACCTTCACCAAATCTTGAGCGCTTTCCTCCTGAAGTTGATGCAAAGAGGGAGGGCTAGACTCAGCCTCCTCCTCTGAAAGGGGAATAACTTGCAGCAGGGAAAGGCACTCAGAAGGAGGCAACTTGCGAAGGGAGCTGGAGGTTTGACCTCTGAAAGCATAACCCGATGAATCAGCACCCTTAGGAGGGGAACCACTGAGAAGAGGGGTATGTTTAGACTTCTTGGTGATACCGGCCAGAGGTCGGGGGAAAGGAGGCCTCTTAAGGCTGGTAGAGGCGTCCACCCTAGTTTTCTCCTTTTGGGATGAGGGGGAAAGCTTACCAGAAGTAACTTTATCCTTGC
This sequence comes from Schizonepeta tenuifolia, assembly GCA_029490685.1. Lineage (NCBI taxonomy): Eukaryota > Viridiplantae > Streptophyta > Magnoliopsida > Lamiales > Lamiaceae > Schizonepeta > Schizonepeta tenuifolia. The sequence continues at coordinate 101,174,469 of CM055956.1, forward strand.
CAAGATCCTGAGGGAGTGCACCTGAGCTGAATGATTTAATAGATGTAGGCTTGATGAGGGTTCCTGAGGCTACAGAAGAAGCTGATAGCGATTGCGTGAATGCTGCAGCAGACGAAGAGTTTTCATTGGTGGGATGAGAGATATCTTGAGCCTGAGATTCCAGGCGAGCTTGCTCCTCCAACAGAATGGCAAAATCAAAGTCTTTGTCATCAGGAAGTTTCACATCTTGAATCCAGCTTGTTTCTGCGTCAAGTAGGGTGCGAAGGATAAAATGCATGTTAGGAAGACTCAAGAAACAGAAAAGAAAAAGATAAAAAGACAGTTGAAACCCACCATCGATGGAAAAAGAATGATCTCCTCGAGGGGATAATCCGAAGAAGGAAAGCACGCTAGAGTCAGATAGCTATGAATTGAATGGAAAGGGGGTAAACAGCGCCCTTTGAGTTAACTTTGATAACACCTTGAGAGTAATAGGAGGGATATCCTTAACGGCCGGACGAGGCTACTTCAGGTGAAGTGTTTGCCATGGGGATAGGTGAAAGGTCAACGACCCTGTTTAGGAGTGATGATGAAGTACTTGTCTCTCCACTCTTTCCCCGCCGTGCGAGGAACACACAAGTATTGGGCAGGGCCCTTGGGTCTAGCACTAGCGTAATAGAACGCACCAGTGGGCTTCACATCATAAACAGTTTGGAATAGAGTGGGAGTTGGGACACCCCCATTTCCACGAAGCAAAATGAAGAAAGTCAACAGGATTTTGACGAAAGAGGGGTGAAATTGGTTGGGCCATAAATTATGCAGATCACAAACTTGAGTCACGAAGTCAGGGAGGGGAAACCTTAAACCTGCCTCTATTTGGTGATACCAAAAAGCCACCGAAGGATAATCCAATAGATGAGGACGGTCATACGGTTCTGGCATGCTAATATCAAACAACTCATCACAGTTCAACAAGGACTTTACTAATGCTAATTCTACAGGAATTAGGGAGGATTCACCTGCTATAGCGTTTGGATCCATAATAGGAGGAGCAGAAATCTTCAGAGAAGAAGAGGTCTCAACAGAAGGAAATGATGAATCCACCTCTTTGACCCCCTGGCCAGATGAGGGCGAACCCTCGGTCAGGTTGATGACTTCTTCAGGGTTGGAAGGAGGTGCCGAACTTGAGGGATTCCTGATGGCTATTCGTCGGGAGCGACGGGTAGAAAGTTGTTTTCTCTTGACTTGAGTGCGAGAGGATGTATCCGACTGAGAGTCTTCATGTGAGGAGAGATGAGGCTGGGAATCAGATACACGAAATGCCGGTTGATCGGAAATGGTATCCTCTGCAGAGGGAGAGGGAGTTCGCGCCATAAGAGAATTACAGTAAAATGGAGAAGAGTGTAAAGGTAAAAGAAGATAAGGATGAAGACCCCAATATAAAAGAGAGAAGGGGAGGGTTGAAATAAAGTAGGGGAAGTTGCAGAGTTTCCCTCTTTTTACTCAAATAATAGCGAACTGAGACCTGGTTTAAAAATTCAAAATAGGTAGGTCCCTGGCGAAAAAAAGTAGGATTGTCTAAAGAAATCTCATGTCTCGATAATCGCGTGGGATAAATTACTCTGTATTTCTCAAAGAAAGACCTCCCGAAATTCAGAGTAGGGGGGAGTAGATGATAGAGATAAAAATATCCAGCTCTTTAAGAGACCTGAGTACCTCATGCAAGTGTTGAGAGTACTCAGCTAGAGAAGTAGCATAATGATGGAGTCGAGGTCTCCCGGAGAGATCTCCCTTAAGAGATCTGCCTTGAGGTCTCCTGTTAGAGATCTGCCCTGAGGTCTCTCGTTAAAATTCTTCCTCAGTTGTATACCTGACGAACAAAGACACTTTAATTAATGCTCGTAATGTACACTCAGAAAGTACATCGTATCCCAGCCAATAGGGCGATAGCGCGTGTAAAGGTAAAGAAAAAAGACGGAGCAGCAATTCAGCTTCACTCTCAAGAAAACTCACGAGTATATATATATAAAATCCAACACACACAAACACAATTTTTTCAGACTTATTTTCCTGTTACATTCACTTCCAAAAGAAAGAAACCCAGAATACTAACTTAGGCTTCGGAAGTGGTTCGCCGGGAAACATCCCCGGCCCTCCTTTTTCTTGCAGAGCTGCGAGAGAGCATTACAGTCGGAGACGATTCTGACCATCGGAAAAGGAAGAGAAGTGTGGTCTTGGTAGGTGTTAGTGTTTGCCCAACTCTCTGTTCTGATTATGTATAATGTACTTTTTCTGGTTACATTACTATGTAACATCCATTTTGGCTAGTTATTACACTTTATTGTGTATTAATCCCTCCATGTTGATCTAACCTATAAATAGCATATTATTTGCATTGTTTTGACATGGGAAAAATATTGCATATCTTTCTACATGAAATTTGCATAACATAGTGATCTAGCTCAGTTCTCAATTCTCATTCAGTTCGCCGGAGCCCGTCGAACTTGTGGTGGTGCTACATCCGTCGAGACGAAGCCATTTTATCTTTGGGGAAGGACCGCCAAACCGAGAGCACTACCGGGGCGTTTTTCTTCTAGCGAGGAAAGATATTCTATCTCGATTCAGCTATCATATAGAGTTTGATTATTTATTTTGTTCCATATTATAATATTCCTTGTAATTTCTGATTTCTTTATTGTCTAGTTCAGCTTATGTTTGTTGTAAAGTTTGTGAACGAGTACGCCGATTCTAACATTATGAGATACCTCGATATGGAAAACGAACCACTTGTTATGGAACGGAGGAAGTATAACACTAAAATGTAACGGTAAGTGTGTTGTCAACAGGTTTCACCTATTGAAGTTGGCGACGAGCGCTTATCTGTTGTTCTGTGTGGTTTACGATGTCGTATTTGGAGGAAATCATTATTTGGTGTTGTACCTCTTTGTTCAGGTAATGGCCTTTTTGGTCGTGGATTTGGTTATGTTGGTACCTCTGTTACTTTCTTAGAAACAACAAGAAGCAGTTACATGTTTTGTTTTGTTTTGTTTTGTTTTTAAATAATAATATATATGATATTTTCTCTTCTTCAAATACGTAGAAATAAATTTTACAGCATAAATTAATATAGTTGTAAAGTGATAAACACTTATTTTGCATGATTTTAAGTGTTCTTTCATGCACGTTTTCTATAGATTATGCACACTTATGATGTATTATAGTTGGATTTTGTTGATTTGGAATGGTATCATGTTTGTGTGTAGTTCTACGTGATTTGTGCAGGATTTGAGTGTCTTGGAGTGTGCTCAAGCTCGTGGAGAAGTTCATGTTGATAAATGGTGAAGTCTAAGCTTAAGAATCGAGCAAAAGATGGCGAAAAAATGAGTTTGGATGAAGAATGGTCGATCGGCAACCCACAAGGGCTGGATTGCCGATGCAGCCGAAATCAGCACATCATTTGGCAATCCAAACGGCGAGCGCCGTATGGAGTACCGAAGTTACTGGACAAATTGAGGCAAAAAGTGATCGGCACTCCACGTGTTTGGAGTGCCGTTTGGAGTGCCGAGTTTCCCATTTTATGAAGAAAAATCGGCAATCCGGGATGGAGTGCCGATTGGGTTGCCGAACGGTCCGAGACTTATTATTTTCGACTTTTTCCTTACCTTTTGAGGATAGATTTCTTCCCTAATGTATAAATAGAGTTTAGATGTGTTTTGGGAGCGGACTTTTACTACCCTGTTATTTGCTTGAGTTTCTTTTAGCTTTTGGAGAAGATTTGAGATCGAGGATTGAAGCTTTCAAGACGAGATTGAGAAGTCGACTCTACGGTTTTATAATTAGTATCTTTAATTGAGTTTTTCTTATTATTTGATTGTCGTTATTTCAATTATGAGTAGCTAAATTCTCAATTGATCCTAGGGTTTGTAAGATTCGATCTAGACTTCGATTTTAATCTATTGAATTTATTTGCCGTCTAATTCTTGTTTGATTTCTTGAGTGTTAATTTCATGTATGAATTGTTGGCCACTTTTTATGAATGCTTAGTGTTCGTATAAACGCTTAATATGTTTGTATGTTCATGGAAAACAAGAAATTAATATAAATGAACTTTGAGACCTAGCGGAGATTAGTTTGTTTATAGGAGGCTATAAATCATTGTATTCGTTTTGGAGTTAATATTTTCATCTTGAGACCTAGCGGAGATAGGTGAATTGTTAATCAATTTTTATCTTGAGACCTAGCGGTGATGAGTAAATAATATTGTGATTTCTTCACTTGAATTGGATTAAAATGGTTGGTAGAATAATAGATTAATTTTCGTTGGCAAAGTCGAGTCAATACTTTCCCAGGGATCAGTCTTTTTCTTTGATTAATTTACAAGTTTGTCTCTTTGTTATTTGCATTGCAGTCGTTTGTTTGAAAAGTCTTTAAATTAGTGAGCAACAAATCAAACCTTTAAATCTAAGAGCTTGAATAATAATGAAGTTTCTGAATTTTATTTCCCTCTGTGTTTTCGAATTATAGTCCATGTGGATACGATACTCGATTTACTAACTGTCTAAAAATGCACCGTTTAGTTGCGGTATATATTGCTAAGATTTTAGTGATCAACTTTTTGGCGCCGTTGCCGGGGAACTGTATAGATAATACAGTGATAATAATCTTGATACAGACTTATTAGTTCAAGCAATTTATATTTTATATCTTTTATTTATTTATTTATTTATTTATTTATTTTACTTTATTCTTGCTAACTTCTAATCTTGAATTCCTTTAGCAGGTAGTTTATGAACACAAGAGCCATGGGAGATCAGCTTATTCCTTTGGATCAAGAAATTGAAAAGACACTAAAAGGAATCAAGAGAGAACGAAGAAAGAAAGAGATGGAGGACCAACAAGTAGCTAATACACAAGAAGATTTGCTGCGTCGGATGGAGCAAATGCAAGCTCAGATTGAAGAGCAAAATAAAATAATCAATCGAGCACCTCTACCTCCGTTGAATCAGAGATACCAATCTCGGGTGAATCAATTTCGAGATGGAGGATGGGGAACTGGGGTGAATGCTCAAACCTTTGAGCTGAAGCCTGGTCTTATTCATATGGTGCAAGCTGACCAATTTGGAGGGTCACCAACTGAGGATCCAAATGCTCATCTTGGAGCATTCATGGATGTATGTGAGACGATCAAGTTACAAGGCGTCTCAAGTGACATAATCAGACTGAGGTTATTTGGGTTTTCCTTGAGGGATAAAGCTAAAGCATGGCATAAGGCCTTAGATCGTTCCAATATTAACACTTGGGAGCAAATATGTCAGTTGTTCTTAGCAAAATATTTTCCTCCGTCAAAGGCTCAGAAACTTATTCAGGAAATTTCTCATTTTGCTCAATTGGGAGACGAGTCTCTTTATGAAGCTTGGGAACGAATCAAAGAGATGCTACGTAGATGTCCACAACATGGATTAAGCAGAGAGGAGCAAATCATTACATTCTATAATGGTCTCACTCCTCACACCAAGGGCATAGTGGATGCTATAGCATGTGGAAGTTTAACTAATCGGGATGTGGATGAAGCATTCAGAATCATAGAAGAGATGGCCTCTAACAGTTATCAGTGGCCAATGGAGAGAAGTCCTACAAGAAGAATTGCTAGTGTCTCCGATGAAAAGTATGAAAGTCTTGTAGCTGAAATGGCTCGACTCAAACAGGACTATGCCAATGAAAGGAAAGTGAACGAGCTTAAAGTGTTGTAGCCCCAAGGAAGTATCGAGCCGCGGTACATTGCAGATGTGAATTATGTCAATCAGCGGAATTTTGATAACACTCATCAGAGTTATCAAGGAGGAAATCCGGCGTACAATCCTTATAATAGGAATCATCCTAATTTTTCTTACACCAACCCCAATAATGCTCTGCAACCACCCCCAGGTTTTTCTGTTACCAATGGAGTCATCAATGAGCCTAAGAAACAGACATAAGAAGAGATGATGAAACAGATGATGATATCAAAGAACAACTTCATAGGTCAAACAGGCCAGAAGATGTCAGCTATGGAAACAACGGTGACCGCTCTCTCTAAGCAAGTCAAAATGATTGAGATGCAAGTGAGCCAAATGGCGTGTTGGGAAATTTATTAGTAAGAGTTTTGATGAATTCCAAAACCAACTGACCCAACCGAGTAGATGTTGCCAGAACCTAATGTTAGTAGGTAGGCTCGCTGTTTGAGCATTGTTAAGATTTTATCTTTACAGGTCTCCAGCTGAAGATGGCAACATGGCATCACTCGGACAGAACATCAGTTGTTAGGAAAACAACTGAGCGTTCATCAGATGAGAAGCAGTAAAGGGGAAGAGAACATCAGATGAAAGAAAGCCATCTGAGCGTTCGAACCCAACTGATTAGATACAAGGAAGACAACTGAGTGTTCAGTTTCAGAACATCAGTTGTAGAACTCAACCAAGAAGATCAACAACTTGAAGATGAAGTCAGCTGAGAGTTCAACTATTAGTTGGCAGATAGAACATCGGCTGAAGAACAAGCTAGTTGAAGATCGAAAGTCTTAACCAACCGCTCCTTGTTGGAAGTTTGTTGTTAAGATTTGAATTTCAAAAAGGAAGTCACGTGAGGGTTTGACCGTTCAATCATTACCCCATTTGGCCCAACACAAGGCTATCTCAGATGGAAAGCAGAAGAGCACAGATGCCATATCGGGAAAGTCTGCAGAGATCAGAGACAAGCCATCGCTTTCAAAGAACAGAGATCAACAGCTCCTACAACGGCTAGTTGATACTCTCCGCGTATAAATAGAGGCCTTCATTCATTCGAAGAAAACATAAGACACACATGCGAGAAGAAACCATAGAGCGAAAGAAAGAGCAATATTCTTCACGGGCTGAACTGAATTTAATCTCTTAGAACATCACCTGTTGAGAGTTCTAGAGTTAGTTAGTTTTTGTGTCTTTAGATCGAACCTTGAGAACATCACTTAGTGAGAGTTCGTAGAGAGTTAGATCATAGCTCATTTCACATTCGAGCTTTTAGTTGGAACCCCATTTTCTTTCACCTGAAAAGGTTTAGGATCCTACTATTCCCGCAACTGAGTAGATAGGTTGTTTAGTACCCGGAAACTAAACTGTAAGGTTGATAAGTACCCGCAAACTTATCCTTAACGGTTACTCAGCCCGCGTAAGCTGAGTGGTTTGTCCAGAAGAACTTGGACAGAGTTGTGTGGACTCACAACTCCCCGTGGACGTAGGAGTGTTATCTCCGAACCACGTTAATTCTCTGTGTGCTTGTGTTTTTCTTTATTCAGTTATCTCTTGCATTCTCAACTGACTTACTAACCAGCAAACAAACTGCATCTGCGCATTCTCAATTGTTTTGGTTTTTGACCAACCGTGCACATAAGCGTGAGTTGTTTTATGAGTTATTTATTTCCACCACATTCCGCACAGCACCACTCTTCCAGCTGAGGTTGTTTACTCAACTGTGAGATTCCAACTGAGTCTTTTTACTCGGTTGAAGTAATTTTCAAGAGTTTAATTTTAAAAATCCTAACTGGTGTATCCCCCCCCATACACCAGTAACTCGTTTCAGGACCATCATGGCGAATCAAGCAGCAGGTCAGCACAAGCCCGAACAATTTCCAAGCAACACGGAAATCAATCCGAAGAATCAATGTCATGCAGTTCATGTGGTGTGTGCAAATTGTGAATCTGAAAATTTCGTTGAGATGGATGTTTCCAAGGTACTGACCAAGAAGTCGTACTCTCCCCCAAAGGCGATACCTGATGTTTCTGCTCACTCTTCCCAAAAGTCGACTAAAATGGAGATGGATGAGAAGTTGGCCAAGTTCATGAAGATGTTTCAAAAGGTAAACATCAATAGTCCCTTACTTGATACGTTGCGAGATATGCCGGATTATGCTAAGTTCTTGATGGATGTCATCCCACGCAAGAGGAGGTTTGAGAAGCATGAGACAATTAAGTTGTCTGAGGAGTGTACTGCTGAATTGCTAAAGAAGCTCCCTTTGAAGTTGAAAGATCCAGGAAGCATCACAATCGCATGTGAGATTGGAGGACAAGCCTTCGATAAAGCGTTATGTGATTTGGGGGCCGGTGTGAATTTGATGCCCCTCTCTATTTTCAACCATTTGAGAATAGGGACTATGAAGCCAACCTCTATCTCTCTACAATCGGCGGATCTATCCATGAAGTATCCTCAAGGAATAGTAGAGGACGTTCTTGTCAAAGTTGGCAAGTTTATCTTCCCTGTGGATTTTATGGTCCTTGACATGCCGGAGGATAAGAACATTCCGTTGATTCTGGGTCGACCATTTTTAGCCACCGTACGTGCATTGGTTGATGTGCAAAAGGGAGATATCATTCTTAGGGTGAATGATGAAAAGATGACCATCTCCATTCATGACTCTATGAAGAAGAAGCCGCTAGAGCATCAACCTCCTTGAAGACATGAGGTATCGTCGAGCTCTAGACGTTAAATTAAGCGCTAGTTGGGAGGCAACCTAATGTTTTTAATTTTGTTTTTATTTTCCTTTTCTTATTGCATTTTGTTTGTGTGTTGTGTTCCACATAGCTTATTTTTATTTCCCTCCAAACTTATTTTCGAGCTTTACGCTCTTGAATAAGTTTGGGAGAGGGGGGATAGGATAAGATATGTGTCTCACTTTTATTTGCTTTTTAGAAAAAAATTAACAAACCAAAAATGTCTTTTATTTATTTTGTGTCTTTTGTTTGTGTCGTTTGCATGAGCCAATTTCTGTGTACTAAGTGAAATGCCTATGATGATAATTTACATTTTTGCTAAAGTTCAAAATTGAGTGTTCCTTGATTCGTTTTGCATGAATTGATGGTGATTATTGATCTCGACTTACAAACTTTGAATGAAACCCGTGAGGATTTGAGCCTTTTATTTATTGTTTCATTCATGAGAGTTTGATCACACTTGCGAATTTTCTTCTAGAACTTGCTTTGGTTTCTATTTCGAGATTGCAATAATGTGCAAAGGACTTGGATATGATTTCAGGCCATTATTTGTTAGCCATGTATTTATCCCAAATACTACCTTGTTCTTACATTTATCTTTTGTACCCACTTTGAGCTTTTTATGCGTTTATTTCTTAGCCGGATGAAAGGGGGTTGATGGAGTATATGGGTACCCCAAGTGTTGTGCTTAGTTGATGATTGACGAATGTAAGGGGATGGTGATAATATTAAAGGGTCCGTTGTTGAAGATTATAAATTCTCATAAGCTCATTAGAGAAAGAAAAAAAAAGTGAAGAGTTGAAAAATTATAAGCAATTGAGATTGTTTGCTTAGTCAATTATTTGCTTTAAAAAAAAGTGAGCATAAGAGAATAAATAGATGCACGTTATCATTATTTTTAATTTTTTTTTGTGCATGTGTGACCTTTGATGAGTGGTGAATGGTTGAGAAGGAAGATGGATTTACTCCATACTCATTTTGAAGTAGAAATAAGGTTGGTACTTGAATAAGTCACTTAGCCAAATTTCCCTACCTTATCCAATGTCCCTACATTATTACCCTATAAAAAGTCATATTTGGTCCTTTGTTCTTGCACATGCTTAAGCGATGGAGAAATTAGACGATATGCAAGCATATGGTAAGAGACTTGTTTTGTATTGATTTTATGAGCGATATTAGCCAAACACTTGAGCGTTGAGTGATACACTATCTTGTGAGATGCAATTGTTTGAAATGTCGAGGTTAATTTTTGCTATTGGTTTGTGTGGAATTGATGAAAGTTATTCTTAGTTTTTGAATTAAACTTGTTTTTGTAGTTTGAGGCATTGATGATCTTAGGCATGCTCCCTTCTTGTTTATTATTATTTGTTCTACTCATTATTCGAGGACGAACAATGGCTAAGTTTGAGGGAGTTGATAAACACTCATTTTGCATGATTTTAAGTGTTTTTTCATGCACGTTTTCTATAGATTATGCACACTTATGATGTATTATAGTTGGATTTTGTTGATTTGGAATGGTATCACGTTTGTGTGTAGTTCTACATGATTTGTGCAGGATTTGAGTGTCTTGGAGTGTGCTCAAGCTCGTGGAGAAGTTCATATTGATAAATGGTGAAGTCTAAGCCTAAGAATCGAGCAAAAGATGGCGGAAAAATGTGTTTGGATGAAGAATGGTCGATCGGCAACCCACAAGGGCTGGATTGCCAATGCAGCCGAAATCAGCACATCATTTGGCAATCCGAACGGCGAGCGCCGTATGGAGTACCGAAGTTACTGGACAAATTGAGGCAAAAAGTGATCGGCACTCCACGTGTTTGGAGTGTCGTTTGGAGTGCCGAGTTTTCCATTTTATGAAGAAAAATCGGCAATCCAGGATGGAGTGCTGGTTGGGTTGCCGAACGGTCCGAGACTTATTATTTTCGACTTTTTCCTTACCTTTTGAGGATAGATTTCTTCCCCAATGTATAAATAGAGTTTAGATGTGTTTTGGGAGCGGACTTTTACTACCCTATTATTTGCTTGAGTTTCTTTTATCTTTTGGAGAAGATTTGAGATCGAGGATTGAAGCTTTCAAGACGAGATTGAGAAGTCGACTCTATGGTTTTATAATTAGTATCTTTAATTGAGTTTTTCTTATTATTTGATTGTCGTTATTTCAATTATGAGTAGCTAAATTCTCAATTTATCCTAGGGTTTGTAAGATTCGATCTAGACTTGGATTTTAATCTATTGAATTTATTTGCCTTCTAATTCTTGTTTGATTTCTTGAGTGTTAATTTTATGTATGAATTGTTGACCACTTTTTATGCATGCTTAGTGTTCGTATAAACGCTTAATAGGTTTGTATGTTCATGGAAAACAAGAAATTAATATAAATGAACTTTGAGACCTAGCGGAGATTAGTTTGTTTATAGGAGGCTATAAATCGTTGTGTTCGTTTTGGAGTTAATATTTTCATCTTGAGACCTAGCGGAGATAGGTGAATTGTTAATCAACTTTTATCTTGAGACCTAGCGGTGATGGGTAAATAATATTGTGATTTCTTCACTTGAATTGGATTAAAATGGTTGGTAGAATAATAGATTAATTTTCGTTGGCAAATTCGAGTTAATACTTTCCCTGGGATCAGTCTTTTTCTTTGATTAATTTACAAGTTTGTCTCTTTGTTATTTGCATTGCAGTCGTTTGTTTGAAAAGTCTTTAAATTAGTTAGCAACAAATCAAACCTTTAAATCTAAGAGCTTGAATAATAATGAAGTTTCTGAATTTTATTTCCCTCTGTGCTTTCGAATTATAGTCCCTATGGATACGATACTCGATTTACTAACTGTCTACAATTGCACCGTTTAGTTGCGGTATATATTGCTAAGATTTTAGTGATCAACTTTTTGGCGCCGTTGCCGGGGAACTGTATAGATAATACAGTGATAATAATCTTGATACAGAATTATTAGTTCAAGCAATTTATATTTTATATCTTTTATTTATTTGTATATTTATTTATTTATTTTACTTTATTCTTCCTAACTTCTAATCTTGAATTCCTTTAGCAGGTAGTTTATGAACACAAGAGCCACGGGAGATCAGCTTATTCCTTTGGATCAAGAAATTGAAAAGACACTAAAAGGAATCAAGAGAGAACGAAGAAAGAAAGAGATGGAGGACCAACAAGTAGCTAATACACAAGAAGATTTGCTGCGTCGGATGGAGCAAATGCAAGCTCAGATTGAACAGCAAAACAGAATAATCAATCGAGCACCTCTGCCTCCGTTGAATTAGAGATACCAATCTCGGGTGAATCAATTTCGAGATGGAGGATGGGGAACTGGGGTGAATGCTCAAACCTTTGAGCTGAAGCCTGGTCTTATTCATATGGTGCAAGCTGACCAATTTGGAGGGTCACCAACTGAGGATCCAAATGCTCATCTTGAAGCATTCATGGATGTATGTGAGACGATCAAGTTACAAGGCGTCTCAAGCGACATAATCAGACTGAGGTTATTTGGGTTTCCTTGAGGGATAAAGCTAAAGCATGGCATAAGGCCTTAGATCGTTCCAATATTAACACTTGGGAGCAAATGTGTCAGTTGTTCTTAGCAAAATATTTTCCTCCGTCAAAGGCTCAGAAACTTATTCAGGAAATTTCCCATTTTGCTCAATTGGGAGACGAGTCTCTTTATGAAGCTTGGGAACGAATCAAAGAGATGCTACGTAGATGTCCACAACATGGATTAAGCAGAGAGGAGCAAATCATTACATTCTATAATGGTCTCACTCCTCACACCAAGGGCATAGTGGATGCTACAGCATGTGGAAGTTTAACTAATCGGGATGTGGATGAAGCATTCAGAATCATAGAAGAGATGGCCTCTAACAGTTATCAGTGGCCAATGGAGAGAAGTCCTACAAGAAGAATTGCTAGTGTCTCCGATGAAAAGTATGAAAGTCTTGTAGCTGAAGTGGCTCGACTCAAACAGGACTATGCCAATGAAAGGAAAATGAACGAGCTTAAAGTGTTGCAGCCCCAAGGAAGTATCGAGCCGCAGTACATTGCAGATGTGAATTATGTCAATCAGCGGAATTTTGATAACACTCATCAGAGTTATCAAGGAGGAAATCCGGCGTACAATCCGAATAATAGGAATCATCCTAATTTTTCTTACGCCAACCCTAATAATGCTCTGCAACCACCCCCAGGTTTTTCTGTCACCAATGGAGTCATCAATGAGCCTAAGAAACAGACATTAGAAGAGATGATGAAGCAGATGATGATATCACAGAACAACTTCATAGGTCAAACAGGCCAGAAGATGTCAGCTATGAAAACAACGGTGACCGTTCTCTCTAAGAAAGTCAAAATGATTGAGATGCAAGTGAGCCAAATAGCGAATCAAGCAGCAGGTTAGCACAAGCCCGAACAATTTCCAAGCAACATGGAAATCAATCCGAAGAATCAATGTCATGCAGTTCATGTGGTGTGTGCAAATTGTGAATCTGAAAATTTCGTTGAGATGGATGTTTCCAAGGTACTGACCAAGAAGTCGTACTCTCCCCCAAAGGTGATACCTGATGTTCCTGCTCACTCTTCCCAAAAGTCGACTAAAATGGAGATGGATGAGAAGTTGGCCAAGTTCATGAAGATGTTTCAAAAGGTAAACATCAATAGTCCCTTACTTGATACGTTGTGAGATATGCTGGATTATGCTAAGTTCTTGATGGATGTCATCTCATGCAAGAGGAGGTTTGAGAAGCATGAGACAATTAAGTTGTCTGAGGAGTGTACTGCTGAATTGCTAAAGAAGCTCCCTTTGAAGTTGAAAGATCCAGGAAGTATCACAATCGCATGTGAGATTTGAGGACAAGCCTTCGATAAAGCGTTATGTGATTTGGGGGCCGGTGTGAATTTGATGCCCCTCTCTATTTTCAACTGTTTGAGAATAGGGACTATGAAGCCAACCTCTATCTCTCTACAATTGGCGGATCTGTCCATGAAGTATCCTCAAGGAATGGTAGAGAACGTTCTTGTCAAAGTTGGCAAGTTTATCTTCCCTACGGATTTTGTGGTCCTTGACATGCTGGAGGATAAGAACATTCCGTTGATTCTGGGTCGACCATTTTTAGCCACTGCACGTGCATTGGTTGATGTGCAAAAGGGAGATATCATTCTTAGGGTGAATGATGAAAAGATGACCATCTCTATTCATGACTCTATGAAGAAGAAGCCGCTAGAGCATCAACCTCCTTGAAGACATGAGGTATCGTCGAGCTCTAGACGTTAAATTAAGCGCTAGTTGGGAGGCAACCTAATGTTTTAAATTTTGTTTTTATTTTCCTTTTCTTTTTGCATTTTGTTTGTGTGTTGTGTTCCACATAGCTTATTTTTATTTCCCTCCAAACTTATTTTCGAGCTTTACGCTCTTGAATAAGTTTGGAGGAGGGGGGATAGGATAAGATATGTGTCTCACTTTTATTTGCTTTTTAGAAAAAAATTAACAAACCAAAAATGTCTTTTATTTATTTTGTGTCTTTTGTTTGTGTCGTTTGCATGAGCCCATTTCTGTGTACTAAGTGAAATGCCTATGATGATAATTTTATATTTTTGCTAAAGTTCAAAATTGAGTGTTCCTTGATTCGTTTTGCATGAATTGATGGTGATTATTGATCTCGACTTACAAACTTTGAATGAAACCCGTGAGGATTTGAGCCTTTTATTTATTGTTTCATTCATGAGAGTTTGATCACACTTGCGAATTTTCTTCTAGAACTTGCTTTGGTTTCTATTTCGAGATTGCAATAATGTGCAAAGGACTTGGATATGATTTCAGGCCATTATTTGTTAGCCATGTATTTATCCCAAATACTACCTTGTTCTTACATTTATCCTTTGTACCCACTTTGAGCTTTTTATGCGTTTATTTCTTAGCCAGATGAAAGGGGATTGATGGAGTATATGGGTACCCCAAGTGTTGTGCTTAGTTGATGATTGACGAATGTAAGGGGATGGTGATAATATTAAAGGGTCCGTTGTTGAAGATTATAAATTCTCATAAGCTCATTAGAGAAAGAAAAAAAAAGTGAAGAGTTGAAAAATTATAAGCAATTGAGATTGTTTGCTTAGTCAATTATTTGCTTTAAAAAAAAGTGAGCATAAGAGAATAAATAGATGCACGTTATCATTATTTTTTTTTTTTTTTGTGCATGTGTGACCTTTGATGAGTGGTGAATGGTTGAGAAGGAAGATGGATTTATTCCATACTCATTTTGAAGTAGAAATAAGGTTGGTACTTGAATAAGTCACTTAGCCAAATTTCTCCACCTTATCCAATGTCCCTACATTATTACCCTATAAAAAGTCCTATTTGGTCCTTTGTTCTTGCACATGCTTAAGTGATGGAGAAATTAGACGATATGCAAGCATATGGTAAGAGATTTGTTTTGTATTGATTTTATGAGCGATATTAGCCAAACACTTGAGCGTTGAGTGATACACTATCTTGTGAGATGCAATTGTTTGAAATGTCGAGGTTAATTTTTGCTATTGGTTTGTGTGGAATTGATGAAAGTTATGCTTAGTTTTTGAAATAAACTTGTTTTTGTAGTTTGAGGCATTGATGATCTTAGGCATGCTCCCTTCGTGTTTATTATTATTTGTTCTACTCATTATTCGAGGACGAACAATGGCTAAGTTTGGGGGAGTTGATAAACACTCATTTTGCATGATTTTAAGTATTTTTTCATGCACGTTTTCTATAGATTATGCACACTTATGATGTATTATAGTTAGATTTTGTTGATTTGGAATGGTATCACGTTTGTGTGTAGTTCTACGTGATTTGTGCAGGATTTGAGTGCCTTGGAGTGTGCTCAAGCTCGTGGAGAAGTTCATGTTGATAAATGGTGAAGTCTAAGCCTAAGAATCGAGCAAAAGATGGCGAAAAAATGAGTTTGGATGAAGAATGGTCGATCGGCAACCCACAAGGGCTGGATTGCCGATGCAGCCGAAATCGGCACATCATTCGGCAATCCGAACGGCGAGCGCCGTATGGAGTACCGAAGTTACTGGACAAATTGAGGCAAAAAGTGATCGGCACTCCACGTGTTTGGAGTGCCGTTTGGAGTGCCGAGTTTCCCATTTTATGAAGAAAAATCGGTAATCCGGGATGGAGTGCCGGTTGGGTTGCCGAACGGTCCGAGACTTATTATTTTCGACGTTTTCCTTACCTTTTGAGGATAGATTTCTTCCCTAATGTATAAATAGAGTTTAGATGTGTTTTGGGAGCGGACTTTACTACCCTATTATTTACTTGAGTTTCTTTTAGCTTTTGGAGAAGATTTGAGATCAAGTATTGAAGCTTTCAAGATGAGATTGAGAAGTCGACTCTACGGTTTTATAATTAGTATCTTTAATTGAGTTTTTCTTATTATTTGATTGTCGTTATTTCAATTATGAGTAGCTAAATTCTCAATTGATCCTAGGGTTTGTAAGATTCGATCTAGACTTCGATTTTAATCTATTGAATTTATTTGCCTTCTAATTCTTGTTTGATTTCTTGAGTGTTAATTTCATGTATGAATTGTTGGCCACTTTTTATGTATGCTTAGTGTTCGTATAAACGCTTAATAGGTTTGTATGTTCATGGAAAACAAGAAATTAATATAAATGAACTTTGAGACCTAGCGAAGATTAGTTTGTTTATAGGAGGCTATAAATCGTTGTGTTCGTTTTGGAGTTAATATTTTCATCTTGAGACCTAGCGGAGATAGGTAAATTGTTAATCAACTTTTATCTTGAGACCTAGCGGTGATGGGTAAATAATATTGTGATTTCTTCACTTGAATTGGATTAAAATGGTTGGTAGAATAATAGATTAATTTTCGTTGGCAAAGTCGAGTCAATACTTTCCCTGGGATCAGTCTTTTTCTTTGATTAATTTACAAGTTTGTCTCTTTGTTATTTGCATTGCAGTCATTTGTTTGAAAAGTCTTTAAATTAGTGAGCAACAAATCAAACCTTTAAATCTAAGAGCTTAAATAATAATGAAGTTTCTGAATTTTATTTCCCTCTATGTTTTCGAATTATAGTCCCTGTGGATATGATACTCGATTTACTAACTGTCTACAGTTGCACCGTTTAGTTGCGGTATATATTGCTTGTCACAGCCCCAAATCCCGAGGGACGGCAGAAGCCGGGGTATGACTGGGGTTGGATTAAAGAAGCGGGGAAGAAGGGGGCTAACTGACTAAACATACATGAAAAAGGCATCGTTAAAACATAAACAAGACTTGAATATAGAAGAAACTAAGTTCATAATTACAGACTTAACTACAGAGTTGTTCAAAAATACATCTCATAAGATATTCAGAGTTTTGCAGCGGAAGGGTTCTAACTAAGCATCCTATCCTTTAACTCAACACCAACCGTCGCCGCTCACCGTCGCTTCAACCTGCACATTTAAAAAACAATGCAGGGCTAAGTACAAACGTACTTAGTGGGGACAATGCCGAAATCATAATCATAAATATAGATAAATATGGCATTTCATAAGCGTAGCACATCGGAGTTTTATTGAAAGAATCCGTGTCTACTAAACATTTTCTGACTCTTTTCTCTTAAATCACTCGCGCGAGCATTTTCTGACTAATGTTATGTTCAATCTTGACCAATTCTAATTCACCGTGGCTGGTACCCCTCAACAGGATATCACATACACCACAGGTTACAAAGTGCACTAACTCTGGAAAGCACTTAGCAGCTAACTCAGAGCCGATCGTTAGTTAATCTAATTAGATTAACTCTAAATCTGGAAAACACGAATGTTGACTCAGATAGGTACAAGAGAACTCACACAAAACATAAAACAGTTCATGCCATAATATCACTTTGAAAACACAGATATCAAAGCAATAAAGAAAGATTTTCCGAGTATTGCTCGTTTTATTTGTATATAAAAGCCCACCTTGATTTACAGAACTTAAAGCAAAAGCTTCCAACTTTGGATCTTCCGTCCTTTCTCTACAGTTGGCTTCCTCCTTCATCGTAAAAAAAACATACTTAAAAACGGGTAGTAAAAGATAATCGATCAAAGAGAATCGAAATAAGTTTTAGTTGTTTCATTCTTTAGGCATTTGCACGCTTACTAGATTCGTTTTACTTAAACGGGAAACGAGACTCGTACCAATCTCGTTTAGAACTCGGAAGATCTCATACTCGATTCTCGGGTCAGTAGAGAAGGTAGTCGATATCTTAATATGACTTTAAAGATTATAAGAAACTAAGTTGGAAAGAATTAACTTAGGCGATTTACGTTTTAGTTCATTGAACGATTTATGAAATTTCTCGTTTATTACTTCTTTAATGAAAGGATAAGAGATAAGATCTCGACTGGTTTTCATCACTCAAGGTCCTGTACTTGACTCTAGGGTCAGCAGGGAGATATTCGATAGATAAAACGGCTTAAACGATCGAAAGAAACTAAGTTGCGAACTAAACAACTTAGAAGACAAGAAACTGAAATTTCACTGCGCAATCCAGTAACTCTGGAGGCTGTCCAGAACAGAGGATTTGGAAACAGGGGATGAGCCCTGTACCACTGGAAAGATTGAGATGTCTAGTTCGCGCTCCAATTTACGGATCACAAATCCGATAAACGAGCTGGAAGTTATTACAGTTTCCGGCGAGGGTCGCAAAACTGCCGCGAAAACCCTAATTGCTCGATAGGTTCGACGTATAACGTCTTAGGTTCGTTCTAAGCTCTCGTATTCAATTTCTTTAGAAACTAGACCCTCAAGGCAGTCATCACGTACTTCCGTACGTGACGAACTCCTTCTCAAAACTCGCTCAAAAGCACGACGTTCTAAACGTCGGATTTCAATTAACAAAAACTAAACCAACAAAAATTCAAAACGCGTTCTAGTTCTCGACTATAACTATAGCCCATATTATATCAACTCGAAAGCTTATGACGTCAACTAGAAAGTTATTCTAAATTCCATCATAAACAATAATATTAAATTAGAATTCTCATCCGACTTCTCGATTATTAGTTACGACTAAATGTTCGTCTCTTACGCGATTTTCAAAGTTGTCGGATTCCATTCAAATTTTACGACGTTAGACTACGTCTAACGTGAATCACTTTCATGCATGCAAACATATCATAACATCATTATAATTCAACTTATAAGGTGATCTTTGTCTCTTACGTTTCGTTAAACATTTTTAGAAATTTCTCAATTAAATTCTATAATCAACTAACATTATTTGCAACATAATTCAACCAACAATTCATCAATTAAATCAAACATGTGGAAACCCCTAATTACTCTATAAATTTCGGTTTTCATAAAGATGTTAAGGGGGTGATTTTCTTCTCCAATTAACTACATTTATTCATTAACCAACCTCTTATAACAACTATTAATCAATTGCAAATCAATTTCCAACTAACATGCATCAAATCCCTAAATTCAACTCAAACCCTAATTGAAATTTCACAAACACATAGGGCTTTTGATTCCTCTTCATTCTAATCACTAATTAAACATTTATTAAGCAAGAATCCATCATCAATTGGAGAAAACTAAAAATCCTACCCATGCCCTAGAATTTTCGGTATCAACAATAGAATTAGGGTTCTTATTTTTGTTCGATTTCAATCCCTAATTATCCTATCTAATACATCTAATTTCATTATTCCAAGATCAATCCATCTATTCCAATACTCTAAATTTTCGATCAAGAAGAAATGAGAAAGAAAAGAAAGATGATTGGATAGGATTATAGAGGAGATAATTACCTTAAGATTTAATGAAAGATGTATGGAGTTTGAATGGAAGGATTGAGACTTGTGTTCTACTTCAAGTTCTTGGAGCTTTCATTAATGGAGGATGATGAAGTGAAGAAGATGATGAAAGGGGGAGTGCTGCCGATTGTGAGTGAGAAGTGTGAGGAAAATGGTTTGTTTTAATTGTTAAAATATTTGATAAGGTGAAAGGTGGAAAGTGTGAAAGGTGAAAGGTAAGGTGTCACTTAATTAGGCATTATCAAACATGCATGTCTTCCACTTTGAAAAGGGATGTCGGCTGCCATAGGGATTTTAGGAGGGATACGTGTTTTTCCGGCGCGATCCGACGTTACGGAAAACGTTCGACGAAAAAAACGTCGCTCGGCACAAAATCGTCGCGATCCGATTTGACCTAAAATTCTAACGTACGGAACTTAATTAGAAAATAAATTTACAAATATTATTTTGACAAAAACTCGGGACGACACAGTCCGAGTTTCATCCGGCAAAACATAAAAACGAACTCTCTCGGGCGTGTTCGTATCGCGATTTCGTGAATGTAAAAATCAGACGGTTTTCCGTTCTGAGTTTACGAACTAAAAACTTTCCGTACGCGCTAACCCTAAATACAGTAGTCGGCTAGCTGACTTCTGTAATTTATTTTCAGAAACGGATTCGACCGTTAGTCTTAGGATTCAAAATCGTAAACTTAGGCGTGCAAAGCCATTTATTTAATTAACTTTAAAATTTTTAGAACGTAAGGAATTTACGGGGCATTACATTGCTAAGATTTTAGTGATCATAAAGTATGCCAACAAATTATACTAAAGATTACTATTGTGAGTAATTAGTTCGTTAATTGTGTTTCAACTCACAAATTCGTTAGAGGCACAGAAAAATAATTAATGTCTCAAATTATTTATAGCTCAATGCCTACTAAACTGTGCAAGGTTCCCGTACTACATTGAGAATTCTCGATTATAATAAATGTTAGTAAGAGTTTATTTGATCATAGGTAAAAGTCTAGGGAATTATATGCACGGTTTGATCAATGAACAAATTATATACTCATAGAAGAAATTTTCAGTTCTTTATACATTAAAAAAAAAAGTAAAAAATACTACATAAAACGAATTTATAAATTTTGGCGGTTTTGTAGACATTGACAATCAATATTGGGAAATATACGTAATTAATTTTGGAGGTATTTTATAATACTATATTTATTTTGTGATTTAAACCTATACCCCTCCGTTCGCGATAAAAAAACTCATTCTAGGCTGAGCATGGAGATTAAGAAAGTTGATAAAGTGGTTGTGTGTGGGATAAAAGTAGGATAATAGGGGTATTGTTAATAACTTTGTTTAGTTTCTTAATCACTTTCCTTTCATTAACTACAACAATTCATGGTTCACGGGTGGCAGGTGGGGCGGGTCAGGTTGTGGGCAAGTATTAAGGTTGATACATTTGGTACGAATTTAATCTTATTAGGTTCCAAAATGTGCCAAATTCTGTTCAAATTTTTGTGGTACATTTGGTATGATTTTAGTCTTATTAGTATCAATTGTTCCAAGTTTGGTACACTTGGGACAAACGGTCTAATTAGTGACATTTGTGCCAAATTATGGTCGTGGTACAATTGGTATGAATGGAATTCATTTGTACTAAAAGTACCAAGTCGGACAGCAAGCTCGAACACACGCAACAGAAAAAACTCTGGCGACGACATCAAGACTTCACCACCACCACCAATAGAGTCGCAATATCAAGGCAACCTCAATGGTGGTGTCGGAAATAAAAAAAAACAACCGACGACGACGACGCCGAAAAACATTAATAACATTCTAACGACGGAAAAGCCCTACAAATTAAATCACGGTCCGATTTTTCCCAAAATCCAAGTGATTTGGACGAAATTTAGGATGTGATTGATCGGAAGTAACTTCCTAAGGTGATGAATTGAACAGAAAATGATTAAATCACTAGAAATGGAGCAATCGTTTGATGGAAAATTTTCTTGTGCAACTTGGTACAAAACAACTCAATTTGTATCAAATGTACCAACCGTACCATAACTGATGATACCTGTCCGCGAACCCGACCCGTGACCTCCCCCTTATTAAGGATAAATTCGTTCCAAAATGCAAATATTAGCTAAAATTTGTGTTTATAGAGAGGATGGACCATATATGGATATATGTCTCAAAAATTAATATAATTGCAAAGCATGCCAACAAATTTTACTAAAGATTACTATTGTGTGAGTAATTATTTCGTTAATTGTGTTTCAACTCACATATTAGTTAGAGGCAATTAAGGTCTCAAATTATTTATAGCTCAAGGCCTACTAAACTTTGTAAGGTTACCGTACTACATTATGAATTCTCGATCATACGAAATGTTAAGTTTATCTGATCAAAGGTATAAGTCTATGGAATTGTATGTACGGTTTGATCAATGAACAAATTATATACTCATAGAAAAAAATTCCGTTCTTTACACATTAAAAAAAAAAGAAAAAATCTATATATATTTAGGTTCTTTATAGCGCAACCTCCATTAGTTAATATTTACACAAAAACTTCCCTACAACCGGTTGCGTAGTATGCAATCGGTTTTGACCTGCTCCCAGCCCGACCCGACCCAAACCCGCACCTTTAAAAAAAAAAACTGCTATCACTTTTAATAGTATATACCATTATCAGTAAATATTAAACATTCGTGTAAGTTGGCCGAGTGGTTGGGGGCGGAGCTTTATAGCTTGGATACTTGGAGATTCAAGATCGAAACTTGGCTTTCGCGTTTAAAAAATAAAAATAAAAAAAATAAAAAATAAAAAAAAAACTGATGTCTTCGCCGTTATATAAAATTATCTGTAACTATTAAATATACATATATGTTGGCCCAGTGGTTGGAGGGTGGGCTTTGGAGCTTTGTTCCCTTTAAGACTCAGGTTCGATACATGGTACTGAATTTTTTTTTAAATTAATTGTTCAAATAATATTTGTTAACATATAATTACTAGTTGTGGTGACTAAAGTACATGTTGTCGTGAATAAAAGTAACAATTGTTGTGAAAAAATTAATATTTGTGGAACATTACCTTTCTTAATATCAATAATTACGTTTAATCACGATAATAATTACTAGATCAAATCATTAAAAGTACACGTTATCTTGAACAAAAGTAAATATTGTCGTTAAGAAAAATAATATTTGTGAAATATTACCTCTCTTCATACGATAATTACTTTTTCATAATGACAATAATTACTTAACAAAATAACTTAAAGTACATGTTATCGTGAATAAAAGTAACGATCGTTGTGAAAAAAAAGTAATATTTGCGGAACATTACCTTTCTTGATATCAATAATTACGTTTCATCACGATAATAATTACTATATCAAATCATTAAAAGTACACGTTATCGTGAACAAAAGTAAATATTGTCGTTAAGAAAAGTAATATTTGTGAAACATTACCTCTCTTCGTACAATGATTACTTTTTCATAACGACAATAATTACTTAACAAAATAACTTAAAGTACACGTTGTCGTGAATAAAAGTAACGATCATTGTGAAAAAAAAGTAATAATTTTGAAAAATTATTTTTCTTCATATCAATAATTATTTTTAGTCATGACAATAATTACTTAATCAAGTAACTAAAAGTACACGTTGTCGTTAATAGAAGTAAATATTGTTATTAAGCAAAATACTATTTTTTTATTAAATTTTTTAATAAAAAATCTTTATAGAAAAAAGAAAATAAATAAAAATTTATAAAAAAAACTGAAAATTAAATAAATTGAATAATAGGTAAGACACACAATATAATAAAAATGATAAATTGAAAAAACGAAAATAAATAAATTAATAAATAGAAATGCTTTAAAATAAACAACATACATATAAATAAAATTTTCTATCTTAAATGTATCAAGAACCTCTATAGCATAGTGGTTAGTAGCTTACCTTTAGAGTTTTTGCTTAGCTTGAGACGCGGGTTCGAATCCCGTTTAGAGCAGATTTTCCAATTATTTTTATTAACAAATAAAACAGAAGGTATATTACAAATAACTTTCCTTATATTATAAGTAATGTAATCTACTATAGCTTAGTGGTGACAAGCTCGCCTATAGAGCTTCTGCACCGCTTGAAGTGTGAGTTTGAGTCTCCTTGGGAGCAGATTTGTAATTATTTTTTATTTTATTTTTTGCTTACCTTTAGAGTTTTTGCTTAGCTTGAGACGCGGGTTTGAATCCCGTTTAGAGCAGATTTTCCAATTATTTTTATTAATAAATAAAACAGAAGGTATATTACAAATAAGTTTCCTTACATTATAAGTAATGTAATTTACTATAGCCTAGGGGTGACAAGCTTGCCTATAGAGCTTTCGCATAGCATGAAGTGCGAGTTCGAGTCTCCTTGGGAGCAAATTTACAATTTTTTTTTTAATAATTAGGGCGGTCTGGGGCGAGTCGGGTTTATGGGCAAAAAACGATTGCATTGTATGCAACTAGTTGCATGGAAGTCCATCCCTAATATTTAATATACTCTATTATAAAACATCCATAAATATGTATGGAAATAAAATCTTCCAAATATGTTTTGAGATTGTAAACGTGTATAGATTTTCCTTAAATACTCATTATACATTATCATATTATTATATTATATTTTTAAAATTTATAATGTGCATCTTCTTATTCAATTTAAAGTTTTATAACCCACATAGTTTTTCAATAAAACATCACTATGTGAGAACTTACACAACTACTTAAATCTCAGTTTGTATTTATCTTAAATCCTTATTTTGTGTTTTTTAATTTATATAGCAATATATTATCTTTTACAAAAGTTTATATCCCATATTATTTTTTAATAAAACTACACTCTTTGGAAACCTATATAAATACCAAGATCAATGTATATTTTCTTATCTCGTAATTATTTTGCACAATAATTTAGTTTGGCCATTAATTAGTTGGCTGAATAAATCATTTTATTTTTATTGAAAGAAATAAAAAAAATTTAATGTGACTAATTACTAAATCAAATATTGTAATTTTCTTTTTCAACTTTGTAACACGAGATATTATAAAGTACATACAAAATTGTTAATTATTAAAGTATATACACATCTAAAAATGTTTGATTCTTGTATTTGCAAAGAAATCGTTTCATTTTCTATTACTAATCAACTAATTAATTAATTACTATTCTCATATAGTATTATCTATATTACTTAAACGAAAACGTCTATACCTTGTCTCTCTCCATTCTGATTTATTTAAATTCTCCAATATTTCACATTATTAAATAAAACTACCAAACAAAATGTGGTTATATGGATTAAAATTGAACTTAGAAAGATTAAAAAAAAATAGTAAATAAAGACGGGATAATCGCAAACAATTTTCTTCAATCTTATTGGAGCATATAAATTAAATTGAACTAAAACGATAAAAATAGTAAATGAAGTCCGAAGAATAGCATAATGATTTTCTTGAATCTAATTAGATAATAAATATTTTCACTTTCAAAATAAACTTTTATAACTAGCAAACAAATGGCATCTAATATTTAAATAATAGGTGGATTAAAATTAGAAAGGATAAAAAATAGTAAATGAGCACGTTGCGGAACATTTTTTTTTTTAATTTAGTTACATACTATTAAAGACTCTCACTTTCAAAATAATTTTTTATAACTACCAAATAAATTGTGACTAATATTTTTAATAATATTAATAAAGTATTTGAATTAAAATTAAACTAAAAAAAGAAGAAAAATAGTAAATGAAAACGAAAGAATCTCATAACAATCTTCTGAAATTTAGTTAGAAATTAATGATTTCACTTTCAAAATAAAGTTTTGTAACAATCAAACAAATTGTGGTTAATAATTTTAATAATCTTATTGAAATATGTGGATTAAATTGAACAAAAAAGATCAAAAATCATAATTGAAGACGGTAGAATTGAGAAATCATCTTCTTGAATTTAATTTGGAAAAAAAAGGTTTTCACTTTATAAATAAATTCTATAACTACCAAATAAATTACGTCTAATAAATTCCGTCAATTTTCGATGGGTTGCACACTACTACATAAAACGAATTTATAAATATTGGAGGTTTTGTAGACATTGACCATCAATATTGGAAATACGAAACTAATTTTGGAGGTATTTTACAATACTAATATGTTTAATTGTGATTTAAACTTAGGGTAATTTTAAACATGGCCCTCATTTTATTCACTATAGCCACCAATATCAACTTAAATAAAATTATAATATAATTTTCTCATGTCACCCTCCAAAATTGCGTATTTTATTTCAACTTAGCTCCAATGCATATAATCTCAAAAAAGTGAAAAACTTAGCCCCCCAGACACAACTCATCATCCTCTCTTTCTCATCGGAAAGCCTCTTCCAGTGCCATTGCTGCCAACGGAGACGAATTTTCCCTATCGGCAAAAACCAAATCTGAACCACTTATTTCAGTTCCACTAGAGTAAGACGAGCACGACGACAACATCATCGTCTCGCTAGACTCGTCCAAAAACATAGATGAATTATGTAATTTATGATTTTGGTTCAAAATGTAAACCAAACTGATTTTTTCTTCTAAATTTTCCCCAATTTTGAGGGAATGGACGGGGATATTTTGATGTTTGAAATCATGTTTTGATTTCTATCCAATTTCGAAGCATTGATTGAGTATATATTAATGTTGTTTTGGTGATCCCGCAGGCGAAGGAAAAATCAACTTTTCCAGCAGTGATGTGATGAACTTGGCAAAAAATAACGAAATTGAAGGCTCTTAAAAAAACATTATTGCGTGTTTTGAGGCTAAGGTAGAAGAAGAATGAATCTTAAAAGTGAAATAGGAAATCCAAATTATAATTTATTTATATGTTATTATGATGACTACAATGAATAAAATGGGGCTGTATTTAAAATTACTTTTAAACTTACTGTATAAGATATTTTATACTCCTTTCGTCCCATTTTAGTTGTCCAACTTTTTATTTCGGATGTCTCATTCTAGTTGTCCTATTTCCTTTTTTTCTGGAAATAATTAGTTAGTTCATTACACTCACTTTATGCCTTTCAACATAATTTTCTCTTCATTTTTTGTACCTTCACTATTTTTATTTCACATTATTTCACATTATTTCACTATTAACTCTTTCTCTCTCCCTACTTTATTTAACTTTATTTCACTATTCATCCACCCTCTGTTTACTTTATTTTGCTTCAATAACTCAAGTGAAATGGAGGGAGTAAGATATAGCAGCAGTAGTATATTTTTCTTGCTCTGCTGTTTTGCCCTTCGGCTCTCTCACACATTAAAGGTGCGACTGTGTGAGCAAGCACTTGTTTATATCCGCCCAACACCACCCTAGAACAGCCACGCCACTCTACTCTCTCTCTCTACTTCTATACATTTCCGTTCTATCTTCTTCTCCATCAATTTCACAACTACCAATAACAATGGCAGCCGCTACAGCTGCAAGCGCCACCTTCGCTGCTGCAAACCTCCTCCATTCCTCCTCAAAACTTAAACAACCTTCATCTCTCCTCTTCCCGCCTTCTAACCTCACCTCCCGCCGCCGCGCGCATCCCCTCCGATTCGCCGCCATCCCCAAAATCTCCGCCGCCATCTCCGTCGGCGACAAGCTCCCCGACGCCACTCTCTCCTACTTCGACGCCTCCGACGAGCTCCAGACCGTCTCCGTCTCCGAGCTGACCTCGAAGAAGAAGACGATCCTCGTCGCCGTCCCGGGGGCCTTTACCCCCACCTGCTCGCAGAAGCACCTCCCCGGATTTGTGGAGAAGGCCGCCGAGTTTAAGGCGAAGGGCGTCGACACCATCGCTTGCATCTCCGTCAACGACGCGTTCGTGATGAAGGCGTGGAAAGAGGATTTGAAGATCGGCGACGAGGTTCTGCTGCTGAGCGACGGCAACGGCGATTTCACTCGGGCAATCGAGTGCGAGCTCGATTTGAGCGACAAGCCGGTGGGGCTGGGAGTGCGGTCGAGGCGTTACGCCATGTATGTCGACGACGGCGTCGTTAAAACCCTCAATTTGGAAGACGGCGGAGCCTTCAATGTCAGCAGCGCCGAGGATATGCTCAACGCGGTTTGAGAGCTTCTGCTTCTTCTTCGTCTTCCTTTTTTTGGCTGTTAAATTGAGATGAATTACGTTTCCGTTGTTTCATTTTGAGGAATAGCTGTAATCGATGAAATGTTGTCACTTGAAAATTTAATAAAGTGTTGACTTTAGAAATGTGAATTAGTTTAGTGTTGTTTTGGTTTCAGCTGGAGTTGAATTTTCATCTGTTGTGGTGAGATTCTGAATTGAGCAGGTTTAACTGCAATTTTATATAATTGTGCAATAACAGAGCTCTCATTCATATCTACCAAAATCAGCAAGTTCATACTGATGATTCATTTATATTAATGCATAAATTTAGATTGGGTGATTGTTTTCGAATAGCTTTTGCTCGAGACTAGAGATATCAAGTGGAATGTTGTATTCTGGTTTGCAGCTTGCAATTCGGTTATTTTCTTGTTCTTCAATTGAAAGTTGCTACATTATGTTGATGCTTACTCTTTGTAGTCTTTATGGCTCTAGTAGATGATGATGATGATGATGTATCATATATATATGCACACACACGAATTCTCTTAGTGTTTTTGGTCTCCTGTTCTCGTATAAACTGACTACCATCAAATATGGATGTGTTTTGCAGGCTCGAACATTGATATGTTGTGCACATGTTTATAATTATACTGTTTTCTTTAGCAAGATCGTATCAAAAGTTGTGGAAGATGGACATGCTCGCTTTCAAAATGAAGTGTAAAGTGAATTGATGAAACTAATGTGGGAAAAGGACATGCGGATGCTAACTTGGAAACAAAGGAGAAGGACAGGACAGGCTCATTCTCAAAGCTAAGGATCGTTATCTCGAGTTTGAAAATTTATGTTTGGAACTGAAAAGAAAAATCATGATGCTAAAGATGGAAAGAACTGAGGAGAAGAAGAACTGATGTCATGTGATGCTAAATAAGTAAAAGAGGAGGAGGAGGAGAAGTAAAGAGTTGTTCTGATTCACAACAGGTAAAGTTAAACATTCTATGTTCTTTGAATCTAACTGATTAATGAAATGAAATGAAATGAAATGAAATTCTAGGGAGTGAAAACTAAACATACAAGTTGCTATGGACAGTAAGTATTGTAATCCATTTTGATTGACATGTAGACAGCAGGTTAATGGAGGGTGCTTCTATATTCCAAGCCGTTATCTATCATTATATAAACGAAAAACGACTCTCCGTAAAAAAAAAAAATCCTATGTAGTACCTCTCATATTCTTCCGTTCCTATTTATCTAAATTTTCATATTTTCTGAATATAAAATTAATATCTATCATACTTATTAGAACATATACTACGGATGACGATCGGCGGAGGCGAAGGGCGGTGTCGAAGGCCTTCGACACACCCCCCACTCGACACCGGGTGGGTCGAAGCCGTAGTGGCTCTTCGACATAGGGGTGTGTCGAAGGTGGAGGCGAAGGAGAAGTCGAAGTTTAGACACACCCTTCGACCCCCACGCGTCGCCATGTGAGAGAAGGAGAAGAAGGAGAAGCGCTGTGGAGCTTGGTTTCATTTTTTTTTTTTTTTTTTTTTTTCCTTTTGAATTGCAGGTATGTCGAGTTTTGTGAAGAAGAAGAGGTGGTGGGGAAGAAGGAGAAGTGTGGGGCGGGGGGGTAGGGGTAGTGGTGGGTAGAGTAGTGAATTTTTAATATTTAATATAATATTGTAATTAAATTTAATAAAATTAAAATTAATAAAATAAAATTGAAAAATTAAATATTGGTTTATAATATTATTTATTTCCAATTAAAATTAAAATTATTTATTATAAATAAAAAAAACAATAAAATAAAATCTATTGAATTATTAAAATCACGTTTCCCAGTGCTAGGTTTTACTCAACCCCATTGTAGTAGGAAAATCAACCTATGTCTAATTCAACACCACTAATCATTAAAATTACGCTTCCCAATGCTTAGACCTAGGTCTAACAAGACTCTTGTAGTACATGCTCTTATATTCTATATATATATTATATATAACATGGAAACAAAATCTTAATAAGATCAAATCTTTAAAATCAATATCTATCATATTATAATATATTTTATATATAGTTATATTAAAATATTCAAATATAGATTTTTCAAATCTTCAAATATGTTTTGGAGATAGAAATATTTTGGAGGGAGGTTAAAAAATAAATTAATTAATAAATAAAATTCAGTTTAGGCGTGCATCAAAAACCATTGTAAAATCCACAATGAATCGTAGAAATGGGAAATAAACATACTACCAGTAATAAAACAATTATTGTATTTCCTAAGAAACAAGTTATGTTTGAAATTATAGAAAAAAGCAAAAAAGAATAAATAACAAAAGACAAGTGGGAGAGAGAGAAAATGAGGGGGCCAAGACTAAGAATCTGAGAATTTCTCGCCTCATTATTTTGACCTCTGAATCAGTAATTCTTGCTAAATAGCATAATTAAAAATTTTATGTGACCACTTATTTCATTTATTTAATGTGACCGCTTATTAAGTCCTATTATATAAACTATTTATTTTTGTGCACATTTGATTCATTTATTTTATTATCCACAAAAATTAAGATCATGGTCAACGGGCTGATTTTAATTGGAACTGAGGGGATAGACGAGTCGATTCAGTTACGACAATTCAACATAACGGGAGAATTCTGACTTGAAACAGTAAGGGGAGCATGATCGATTCTAACAGACGGTTTAACTTTTTCATAATCCTATTTATCTAAATTCTCAAATTTTCTGAATATAAAATCAATATTTATCATACTTATATTCTATATATATTATATATGACATGAAAACAAAATCTTAATAAGATCAAATCTTTAAAATCAATATCTATCATATTATAATATATTTTATATATAGTTATATTAAAATATTCAAATATGGATTTTTCAAATCTTCAAATATGTTTTGGAGATAGAAATATTTTGGAGGGAGGCTAAAAATAAATTAATTAACAAATAAAATTCAGTTTAGGTGTGCATTGAGAACAATTGTAAAATCCACAATGAATCATAGAAATGAGAAATAAACATACTACAATAATAAAACAATTACTGTATTTCCTAAGAAATAAGTAATATGTTTGAAATTGTAGAAAAAAGCAAAAAAGAATAAATAACAAAAGAAAAGTGGGATAGACAGAAAATGAGGGGGCCAAGACTAAGAATCCTGAGAATTTCTCGTCTCATTAATTTGATATGTGAATCAATAATTCTGGCCAAATAGCATAATTAAAAATATAATGTGACTTATTTCATTTATTCAATGTGACCACTTATTAATTCCTATTATATAAACTATTTATTTTCGTGCACTTTTGATTTATTTATTTTATTATCCATAAAAATTAAGATCATGGTCAACGGCATGTATCTTATTGGAACCGTGGGGATAGACGAGCCGATTCAGTTACGACAGTTCAACATAACGGGAGAATTCTAACTTGGAACCGTGAGGGGAGCATGATCGATTCTAACAGACGGTTCAACTTTTTCATAATTGTGGTCGATGGGAGGATTCTGACCTTGAACCGCGGGGGTAGACGAGTCGTTTCAATTACGGCAATTCAACTTAACAGGAGGATTTCGACTTAGAACCATGAAAATAGACGGACGGTTCCAAATCGACGGTTCAACTTTTTCAAAATTGTTGTCGACGGGAGGATTCCGACCTAGAACCATAGGGGTAGACGAGCCGATTTCAAACTCGCCCACAAAACTCACACAGTGTAAAACTAAAAAATAATTAATGAACATTATTTTTATTATAATTTTACTAAACAATAATTTACCGTCGATTTTCGACGGACTACATGCTAGTCTTTTCTAATTCCTCGATTGCTGATTTAATCTGTGCGTTCCGTTTGTGGTAGCGTATTCGTTTAATTTAATGCTTTTGCCTGTCATATTTCGCCGGTTTTATGATAAGAAATAATTTATCTCATTCATAATCTTTGGTTCAGGATTAACAACAGCAAGGTTGGTAATTTTTTCCGTTATCTGATTTCCACTTAACCCTCTAAAAATGACCACTAATCTCATTTCGTTATACTAAACTCAAAGTGCAGAACGAACTCATGCTACAACATTATAATGTAGTAAATAAAACGAATAACAAGAAATTAGCCCCAAAAACTAATTCAGCCATCACACCGCCGTCGAAGCTGCCGGAGAAACATCAACCTTGCTCGTCAGCTCCTCTCTTAACAAATTTATAAACCTTCTCTTACTAGTCCAGTCTGTCCAGAAACGAATTTGTCAGTGCCTAAGCCCAACTATATGGATTTTTATAAAAAAATAAATAAATAAATAAAATACATTTAAAGCAAAGCTGATGAAAAATCTTGAATATTTTATAATTTGCTATCAATAATCATTAGGATCTTGTTTGGTCTGAATGATAGGGACACCATCTTCTCTCCAGATGATTCGCTCCTCGCATAATGCTGCGCATACCTCCACATATAATTTATGCTCCTGATTTAATTCAGAGTTATGTATTAACAATATATAATCAGGATAAATAATAGTACTCACTATAATCAAGCAATATATATTTGTGGAGTCAAAATTTTGAAAAACCTCATGAAGGACTCTTGCAGCTAGCTCCTCGGCTGTGTCGTTGGCAAGTACAGGCACTACCCTTTGAGCAAGGATACGGCCTGTGTCGTAGTTCTCGTCGACATAGTGAATTGTAGGACCAGAATACCTACATAGATACAAAGAGAACATATAAAGATGGAATCAAAAGCTCTATGACCAAAAAAAGTTACAAGGATACAAGGAAGCAAGCTAATATATACAAGCCATAGAATCTTAACGGCCAACGCAACGCAATCATCATCTACCATATTGAAGGCCACTTAGAAACCAAATCAACAGATGTCGTGACACAAGAAAGGGTATGTAAGTCGTAAGAGCTTGTTTACTTTTGTGGATATATAATTCGACGGATTCATAGTTTAGTCAATATAAGATTCGATATTGATCAAAGTCGTATATCTTATGTTTACTGAGATGCATTGACAAGAAAGTGGTAGATAAATCAGTTCTCATATCCTCCATTTAATCACTCCAAAACCAAATTAATCAGAGGCCTTGGTTATCCACCATTTTGAACATTGGATATAGTTGGATGCTAATCAAAGGCCTAAAGGTGTTGCTGAATCCACCGTTTATACACTATCTTCTGTTTAATCACAAAACAAAATTAAGCAAGGGCCTCAGTAATCCACTATTTTAAACATCGGACATAGTTGGATAATTTGTGCTGATCCACCTAAGTAAACAAGGCATAAAAATGTTGCTGAATCAGATTTGAAAGAATAAAGGTTGCTAATTGGGAGGGTGAAGAAGTAGAAGGGGCAAACCCGAGAACAGTCCACATCTTACTATAGCATACATCTTAAGCAGATTTGTTGAAGAATGCATCAATTTCCATAGTCCATTTAAAAACAAAAACGAAAGAAACAGAATCTGAGAACGAAAAACTGAGTGAAAACCATAGGGGATTTGCGTACCTCGCTCCAGAAGCAATTACTGCTCTATGCACCTTCATACCATAATACCCTTTTCCACCAAATGCCGGAAGAAGAGAAGGATGTATATTCCATATGGCCTTTTGATAAGCCTTGATCAATTCAGCAGGAATAAGTTTGAGATAGCCCGCTAAAAGTATGAAATCAACCTTGTAGGATCTGCAAACAAGGATGTACATAGCTGAAATTTGTGCACATATAACTGATCATATGACATACAAGATGCAACCGAGAGAATTGAAGCCCACAATTCTTATCAATGTAGTACATTTTGAAGAGATATTTCAAAAAGACTAAACGGCCGATAAGCAAAAAAAACTAGAGCAAGTGTAGGACTTAAAAACACCTTTTTCTCAATCTTCAAACGACAAGCTAAGCACACGAGACGAAATACACCATGTCGTGGAAAAACCGTGGAAAATTGAAGGAATGTAAGAGAACCATCGAACTTGAAACTTTGGGAATATTACTAGCCATGGGTTCCTATTAGTAAGACACATAATTTTCATTCTATTTCATTTGATACAAGCTTGGTATTTAAAGTAGTAACAAATGAAAAAATACTAGAGGAACAATTTAGCATAACAAAAAGAAAAATATTTCACGACAAAAATTGCAAAGAGAAAAAAAACTCAGCCAAACCTTAATGCAATAACAAGATCCTCTGCAGAAAACACCTCTTTTGCGTCTCTATCTTTCTTTTGAGGAAAAACGATGATAGGAATACCCTTATCACGGGCAAATTCTGCACCTCCACAATCTATCAAACATAATCCAAGAATTATAACCCAAGAAAAATGCCAATAAAAAAATTAAAAATCTATTACCATAATAAGTTGCAATCAATCTTTTAAAATTCATGAGTCGCAATTCAAGAATGTTAAACAACACCAAAACAGATAATCTAAATTAAAACAAAAACAAAAAAACAAAAAAAACAAAAAAGCACGAAAATGCATTTTTCTTAATTTGAGAATGAAAAAATAGCATGAATACCATGTTTATTGGTGACCAAAGCAACAACATCACCGTGTACGGAACCATTAAGAGTGGCCTCATAAATTGACCTGAAATTGGAGCCTCCGCCGGAAACGAACACCGCTAAATTTTTCCTTCTAACTTTGGATTTCCGCTTATCTTCCTCTGTATCAAAAACGCCTTTGTGTTCAATTTTCTCGACGCTACTTCTACAACGGAAATTCCTCTTGGTGGTCGAAGAATTTGATTGGAATGAGCAACCAATTTTCAGAGAAACGCATTTCGACGAAAATACTGTGGGCAAATTCGTGAATACATGAGATTTGGGGATTTCTGGGGAAGAAACAGCGCCATGAATATAACCTCGAAGAGTTACAGTTTGAGCTTCCATTGAAATTGATACCGGCAGAAATACTAGAAAATAGGAAATTGACTTTGTAATCGGTTGAAA
The DNA here is from genome assembly GCA_029490685.1 of Schizonepeta tenuifolia. NCBI lineage: Eukaryota > Viridiplantae > Streptophyta > Magnoliopsida > Lamiales > Lamiaceae > Schizonepeta > Schizonepeta tenuifolia. Next base: position 101,208,870 of record CM055956.1, read on the forward strand.
CTTAGTGAATGCTAGGTAGAGGTTACCAGCGACCGGAAAAGAGCGGATGAAGGGACGACGGCGGAGCGGCCGCCGCAAGAAATTGTTTTAGTGTTTACTGTGAGGACAGCGCTAACAAAAGGATTTGAAGCTAATAAATTAAAGAAAAAATACCGTTTGATATCCGAACGTTTGAAGTTTTTTACTATAGCGTCCAAACGTGAACATAATAACAAATTAGTACCCAACATTTCAATTTTTCTAATAATAGTGTTCCCTGATAACTTTCATATCACTTTTGATTAATTAGCTCGCCGGATAGTCCATGTCATATTTACTTGTGAATTTTTAAAATAAAAATAAAAGTAACATCTCCAAGTTGATGCATGACTTCTCCATGTTGATGGTGCCATAATTTAATGATACTTATTCCTTTTATTATAAGTTTATGAATTTGTGGTACTTTGATCTTTGTGCATATTTATATTGATGAATTTAAATAGTTAAAGAATTTGATCTTACGCATACTCACATAAATAAATAGACATTTTACAATAATATGATTTGTTCAAATTGAGAAAGAAAATAGTTGTGTTGTGATGTGAAGGTAAGTGGGGTGGGGACCGTGGTGTAGAAATAAAGAGTAAATTTTTTTTTTTTGAAAATTCACATGTAAATATGACGTGGACTATCCGACGAGCTAGCTAGTACAAAGTGGTAGGAAGTGATCGTGGGACACTATTGTTAGAAAAATTGAAACATTGAGTACTAATTTGTTATTATGCTTACGTTGGAACGCTCTCGTAAAAAATTTTAAACGTTGGGAAATTTAATGGTATTTTCCCTAAATTAAATTTTGTGTTTTTTATGAAAATATAGAAGTAGGTAAATTTATTTACTTAAAACGATTAAAATTTTTCTTATTTTAAAAGTGACAATATAATTATTAATGTTAGTGGATAAATATATTCATAGTGGGCTGGGTTGTGTACACAACCAAAGGCTCAGGTTGGTTTTAACTTAACTTATGACCGAACCTCTTGGTACTTATTGGCTATAATATAGCCCATGTTGATTGAGTTTTCACTAAAAGCTAACAAAATCTGAAATAGTAATATTTCCCTAATATTTAGGGAAAGGGTTAAATGCATCTTAATGCACAATATTTTACCCTTTTTTTTTATGTAACACATAAATTTAAATTTATGTCTATATTCCCAGTTCATAAAAAGGATGTTTGTTTTTCATTTTGCTCTATCATAAAAATTATTTTTTTATTAAAAATATGACTCACACGATCTACTTTAATTTAATTCTCCACTCAATTACTTTATATGAATTTAATCCCCCAATCAACCAATTTACTTTAATATAAACCTTCACTCAATCAAGTAGAACTGTTATTCTACTTACACAATTTAAAACTATATGATACGTGGACTCTTATTCCACTCACAATACACCCCCACCAATTTTATTAAACCCCGTAGTGAAATAAGTGTCTTTTTTTGTGGACAGGGGGAGTATAATACACCACTTTTTATATTCGGCAATTTTGCTCTGGTTATCATTTTCTCTCAAATTAAATCTCATGTGACACCCGAACTTGCCACGCTGGATTCCTCGGACGACCACACGCGACATTCCTAATGATGGCAACCACTAAATGCCTTCGTCTTATGAAAATCTGATTGAATTAAGCAAACAATACGAGTGGGAAATTCTTACACATGATATAAAATCTTCTTCCTCTGCATCTTCGTTAAACTGATGCTCCCCCAACAAGAATCAGAGTGAAGGAATGACAAAAATGTTAATCGAAATCCGAACACTTTGGAAAAATCTGTTTAATTAAAAACTTCTAAAACAATCGATGGTTCTTGTCGCGTCGTAGACGAGAGAGATGGAACGAGAGCTATGAGATATAACGGGACGATGCCCTCGCTGCTAAACCAGGTGTGTGGTGGTGTTGGCGATCGAAGGTGGATGTGGCGGTGAGATGAAGGGTGAGACTTGGAAGAGAAATCCAGACGAGAGAGAGAATGCAAAGGTTTTTATTTTTTATTCTTTTTTTTTTTTACTGAAAAAGATGAGTTGGAACGTTATGTATTTTTTAAATTTTTTTAATTCTACTTTTAAATTGGGAAAAATCGATCATCGGACAAAAATTGCCAAAAAAATCAAAAGTTATGTATTCTAGAAACACAAATTTAGAGCAAATTAAAAGGGAGATTCTTCAGTTATATACTAGCTTGATGGGAAGTGCTACAGAGGTTCTGCCAATGGTGGAAAAAGAAGTAATTGTTAGAGGAAAGAAGATATCTCATGCCAACCAGGTGCAGTTATGTAAAGAAGTTACCCGGCAGAAGATTAATCAAGCTTTACAGCAGATGAACTCACTTAAAGCTCCTGGTTTGGATGGTTTTAATGTACACTTTTCAAGACAGCGTGGCCAATTATTGGAGAGGAGGTGTCAGCAACAATCAAGCAGTTTCTTACAACAGGTTTCCTCCCTCATTCTATTAATACTGGTTTAGTTACCCTCCTGCCAAAGACTCATAATGCATGTGTTGTGAAGGATTTTAGGCCAATTGCATGTTGCAATGTCCTTTATAAAATCATTTCGAAAGTTTTGGCCAATAGAATGCAATTAGTCCTGGATGAAATCATTAGTGAGAATCAGAGTGCATTTGTCAAAGAGAGAGTTATTTATGATAATATCTTACTTAGCCATGAGATTATCAAGGGGTATACTAGGAAGAATATCTCTCCTCGTTGCATGGTTAAAATAGATATTCAGAAAGTATATGATATAGTTGAGTGGCTTTTTTGAAGTTCTTGATGCTGGAGATTGGTTTTCCTTATTGGTTTGTGCAGAGAATTCTTGCATGTGTTACCACAGTATCTTATGTGGCATGTATTAATGGGGAAATTACTGATTCGTTTGAAGTAAAGAGAGGACTTAGACAGGGAGATCCCATATCTCCATATCTATTTGTTATTTGTATGGAATACCTACACAGATGTCTGTTGGAGTTGAAGGAAAACAAGCTTTTCAAATATCACCCTAGGTGTAAGAAATTCAATCTCATTCAAGTCAGTTTTGCTGATGACTTGCTACTCTTTTCAAGAGGAGATGCTAGTTCAGCGAGACAACTGTTGACAACTTTCAATAAATTGTCTGAAGCTTCTGGACTTAAAGCTTATGCTACAAAGAGTAGCATCTCTTTTGGAGGGGTTTTAGCTGCTCAACAAGATCAGATTTTGAGTAGGCCTGGATCGGTACGATATACCGAAAATTTTCGGTCATACCGTATACCATACCGAAAGTTTCGGTATGGAAAAATCCATATCGTTATCATACCGTTCCTTTCGGTATACCGAAAAGCGGTATACCGAAAATTTCGATATGAAAAAAATCATGCCGTTACCATACCATTTGTCGATATACCATATCTTAGTTTAGTATACCGAAATTACCGATATACCGAAAAGCACCTATATACCGAAAATTATACCAAAAATCACCTATATATCGAAAATCACCTAGGTAATTAGGTATTAATTTAGTAATTTTATTTATAAATTATAAATTATTAATATTTACGGTATTTCGGTATATACCGTAAATTTACGGTATATACCGTGTCGGTATATACCGGTATTTCGATATATACCGACTTTTCGGTATATACCGAACCTTCAGTATGGTACGGTATACCGCCGGTATACGAAAATTTGTATTGTTATTGTACCAAAAATATTCGGTACGGTATCATACCGTACCGAAAATTTCGGTATATTGAAAATTTCGGTATTTTTAGTATGGTACGATACAATAACTTCGGTATACGGCAGATTTGGTATTTCTGTCCACCCCTAATTTTGAGGGATAGTGGAATGGTTAAAGGAGAATTGCCTTTTAAATACTTGGGGGTACCCTTGTCTACTAAGAAACTCAGTGTGCTGCTATGTCAACCTCTTATCTAGAGAATATTGGCTCGCATTGATTGTTGGTCTGCTAGGTTGCTCTCCTATGCAGGAAGACTACAACTGATAAGAGTTGTCCTCTTTTGAATCCAGGCATATTGGTGCCAAATCTTCCTCCTTCCTCAAAAGATCCTTAAAACTATCCAAACAGCTTGTAGAATCTTTCTTTGGACTGGAAAATCAATGATGAGTAGAAGGGCACTTGTGAGTTGGGAGTTGGGAGCAGTTATGTATGCCAAAGAAAGCTGGAGGTCTAAATCTTACTCATGTAGCTTGGTGGAATAAGGCAACTGTGTGCAAGCTCCTTTGGAATGTAGCACAGAAAAAAGATAAGATTTGGGTGAAATGGATACATGAGTATTATATCAAAGCACAAGATCTGTTCACCATGACGATCCCTTCACAATGCTCATGGGTGGTTAGAAAGATATTACAAGCTAGAGAATTGATTCAGAACACCATCTCAGGTACAAGTTTACTCTCACACAGTTCATTTTGTATAAGAAGATTATACTTAGAGTTGAGGGGTAGTTTTCAAAGAGTAACATGGTCAAAGATGTTAAGTGATAATAAGGCCCCTCCAAAATGTGTTTTTATTATGTGGATGGCCTTGTTAGGAAAGCTGAATACATGTGATAAACTGAGAAATTTTGGCATGCAAGTAGACTCTTTGTGTTGTTTATGCGAGCAAGAGGAGGAAGATATGAACCATTTGTTCTTCAAGTGTCAGTTTTCAGCCAAAGTGTGGAAGGAAGTTTGTGCATGGGGAGGTGAGAATGGGTATCCAAGGAGCTGGGAGGAGGAACAAAGTTACTTGGCTACTCACTGCAGATCAGGAACAGGTAAACACAAAACCTACAGGATGTTGAGTTTTATCATGTTGTACGAGGTTTGAAGTACTCGAAACCAGAAAAAATTTCAGGATCATACTCCAATTGTGGATGAAGTTGTGAGGAAATGCCAAATCTTGGCAGCTTTGAGAAGCACGTTAGATAGAAAAATTGCAAGGAGGTTGGCTCAGTATTAGTTTAGAATGCTCATGTATGCAAACAGGAGCCGTTTTGTGTTTGTGTTGTTTCTTGATGAGTTGTACTGTCAATTCTCATTGGTGAAATAAAATTCATTTTACCAAAAAAAAAACACACACACACACACACAAATTTTTTGTGTATGATTTGAAAAAGCAAACAATATTGCGAATTTAGATGCAATTTACCCTTAGGGAAATTCTATTCGTAATCACACCAACTAAGATATAAACATAAATTTTACTTGATATTTTGGTCCTTCTATTCAGCTTAATGCATAAAACTTGACGAGTTAGTCTGTTGTGCAATGCGTCGCATATGGTGCGGCACGCGCGTGGGGCGTGCACTGCACGCGCGCACTTTTCTCGCGCCAGATTTATTTTTATTTTTTTCGATTTTTTTATGGTAAGCTCATATGCACTACACAGTATAATGAGATGTACAACTAAGAGTATTGAGATGCACCATTTTTTTTTTCAATTTTCTTTTTCGGCTCCGCCTTCCGTTCCGATTTTACGGCTCCGCCTTCGCTCCGATTACTAATATAAAGATAATCGTAGTGGCAACAATTTGGATTATTCGGCTTGCTCCGAGGCCTTCGTTTTCCCTCGCTCGAATCTTGACAAAAGAAGAAGAGGCAAACACAGTGCATCTTGGTACACATGGTTGTGCATATTATTATACATGGTGGTGCATACAGATAAGCTATGCGGTGCCTCTAAAAAAACAAGAGAAAAAAAATTAATAAAAATTAAAAATCGGTGCATCTCAATACATATAGTGGTGCATATCATCATACAATGTAGTGCATAAAAAAAATACGGAGCAGTGCATGTGAACTGATCATAAAAAAAAAAAACAGGCGAGTGCATGTGAACTGATCATAAAAAAAAAAACGCGCGTCTCACGGTCGAATTTGCCAAACTTGACAATAACTTGAGTATAACCAAAATGCTCTACCAATTTTTCTATCAAAAGATTTCCACAATCTTTCCATTTTTTTTTTTTTTGATATCGTGGGAACCCGCAGCTGTTACCTTCGGTGCGCACTGGGTAAACCTCTATTCCTTGTGCAGTAGCCTGCAAACCATACAGGACAGGTAAACCACACTTTCCAAGTACAGGTGTGACAGGGTCGACCTATAAAGGCGCTTCATGAGGTTCGAACCTGAAACCTCTCAGTCTCAAGTACTCACTTTTTACTACTAGGCCATCCCTAAGGGGACAACAAGAGCAATTCAAAGCTGTATTTATGGGAACCGGCAGTTCTTGATTCTAAATTCTTGAAACACAGTCTCGGTTTTAAAAAGGAACCGACGGTTCGATTTCGGTTCTGAAACCGTCAGTTTGGTCGGTTCCGATTCGATTCCTCCGGTCCGATTATTTGGCCACCTCTAAACATAGTAATGTTAATTAATTCAAAGAACAAACTAGTTAACCCTCACATAAAATGAGATGATCAACAAGTAATCCACGTCCAGCTGTCATAGTATGATAAGACGTGACAACGACGTAGATACTTTTAAGTCAATTAATTCATTAGACAAAAATAATTTTACTCATAGTTTAGAGAAGAAAATGTTTTCAACATATTCAAACAACGTTGAGGCTGCTAGTAAATATTCTGGGACCAGCGCCAATTAATACCAAAAAAAAAAAGTCAAAAAATTATCCCAAACACCTCTCACTTTGCTACTCTCATCTCCCAACTACTGGTCTTGGCTTCTTCTCTTGTTCAAACTTCAAATCTGCATTTCCATGAAATTGTTGCTCGCCGTTTGCGATCCAAATCCACAGAACTCGCCGCCATGGCCAACGATTCAGCAGAATCGAACACCAAAGATTCGCACGCTATCCGAATCTGGCAAGTCAACAAGGACCGATTAGCTTCGATGCAGCAGAGAATCGCCGATACTCCACGCATCCTCAGCCGCTCCGCCGGCAAGAGCTCGTGCTCCATCTTCAGAGTACCTCAGAGCTTCATCGACATCAATGGCCGCTGCTACCATCCGCACATCGTCTCCGTCGGCCCCTTCCACCACGGCGATTCCCGCCTCCTCATGATCGAGGAGCACAAGTGGCGCTTCCTCGGTGCTCTCCTCAAGCGCAGGCAGATCAGCCTTGAAAATCTGCTCGTGGCCGTGCAGCCACTCGAGGCTAGAGCGAGAGAGTGTTACTCCGCGAATATTCACTTCTCCGTCGACGAATTCGTCGAGATTCTGGTCGTTGACGGCTGTTTCGTCATCGAATTGTTCAGGAAATTCGGCGGAATCGTTGCTTTTGAAGCCGATGATCCGCTTCTATCGCTGTCGTGGATTTATTCGTTTTTACTTAGGGATTTGGTTCGCCTCGAAAACCAGATCCCCTTCTTCGTGCTGCAATGCTTGTTCGATTTGACCGAAGTACCCTCGGAGGAAGCCGCTCCTTCTCTCGCGATTCTGGCGCTGCGATTCTTCAATAATTCGCTGCAGAGGTCGGACGAATCCATCGAGAAATTCCGCGATCTCGGCGGGAAACACCTCCTGGATCTGCTCCGATCAAGCTTCATCCCCGCCGGGTGCGAGGAGCCGACTGAGAGGAAGTACACCAACACGAACGTGATCCACTGCATCTCGAAGCTACGGCGCGCCGGAATCAAGCTGCGGGCGGCGGATGACGACAGCTTCCTAGTGGTGAGATTCCGGCGCGGGGCGATCGAGATGCCGACGATCACGGTGGACGACTTCATGTGCTCGTTCCTGCTGAACTGCGTGGCGTACGAGCAGTGCCACCGCGCGTGCTCGAAGCACGTGACGACGTACGCGACGCTGGTGGACTGCCTCATCAACACCACCAAGGACGTGGAGTACCTGATCGATCAGAACATCATCGAGAACTACTTCGGCACCGACGCCGAGATCGCGCGCTTCATCAACAACCTCGGCAAGGACGTCTCCTTCGACATCGACCTGTGCTACCTGTCGGATCTGTTCAACGAGGTGAACGGCTACTACCGGAATCACTGGCACGTGCAGTGGGCGAGCTTCAAGTATACGTATTTCAACACGCCGTGGTCCTTCATCTCCGCCCTCGCCGCCTTCGTTCTCTTACTTCTCACCGTCGCTCAGACGTATTTCACCATTGTTGGTTATGTTCTCCCTCCCGCCTAATTCACTCGGATTCTTCTCCACGCGTATATTTGATGATTGTTATTCTTTTTCGTGTTATTATTATTATTATTATTATTATTATTATTATTATTATTATTATTATTATTATTATTATTATTATTATTATTATTATTATTATTTTTATTGTAAAGATCAATACTCCAACTGCTTTTTTTATAGGTGTCCTATTAAGATAAAATACGTATACCAAGGAAGCATGAAATATTACCTTTGTGCCCATATTTATTACTATTTTTAAAGTAATAAATTTACTCTTCAATTATTTTAGTAGCATTGACTAATTCATGAGCTGCTCACCTTTTAGTTGCCTACAAGTATTTTCACGTGTAAATCTTCCATTAAAACTATTTAAATTTACTACGTGTTGCAGTTTTCTGAAATTTTAAAAAAAATTGATAGTATGCCGCTAATTTTTCGTTCCTGCGCCAAAATTTTAAAATTTGTTTGCACTCAAATTTTTTTATATGATGTTATAAAATAGAGTAATCAGTCAACAATAGAAAAAGAAATTTATCAATAAAATGAATCCAAACTCACATGTAATAAATGGTAACGACGGTCATGAGCATCAAAATGGATTAATGTATGTTAAATAGAATTACAGCAAGTGTTTGGATAAATAATGAAAAGTCATTTTTTTCAATATAATAGTCATCATTCTATGAATCCTTGTATTAGTTACATGCATGCAATTATTACCATAGTATAAAAGAATTCGGAATAGTTTTGCACAAAAATAAAGGGTTAATTACTTGTAAATTCATAACGTTTTATCGAATTTTCAAATTGCACACAGATTAAAAAAAAAGTTTTTAAATATAAACCGTTTTAATTTTTGACAATTTTGCACCGGCAGCCCGTTTTTCCCGAATTCCATCTTACGTGGCTACCGGAGTTATCACGCTGGACTCGCCTAATAAGGGTTAATTGCTTGTAAATACATAAAGTTTTATCGAATTCTCAAATTGCACACAGATTAAAAAAACGTTTCAAAAATACACAACGTTTCAATTTCCACCAATTTTACTTTGGTGCCCATTTTTTCCCAAATTAAATCCCGCGTGGCACCCGAACTTGTCACACTGTACTCGCCGAATATTGAAACTATGTCATTTTAAATTAAAAAAAAAGTCACAAAAATTTCACCACATCTTTGTTAGCAAAAATAAAAATAAAAAAAATAAAAAAACAAAAATTATTTCTCTCGCCATTCTTCTGTTCTTTATCTTCACCACCACCACAACAATGCAAGGTCACCAACATCAATCCCCCTAGTCACATCTCCGATACCGTGAGATTTACCGTGAGAGCAAGAAAAGGAGACGACGAGCTTAATTGGAATAATCTTATAATGGAATAGAGAAGAATTAGGGTGGGTTGCTATTAAAAGTAATATGAAAATCAAATCAAAGAAATAGGGGAAATGAAGCTGAAGATTACATGAGGCTAACCGCGACGACGATGACGACAACGGTGGCGCGAGGCGGAAGGAGACGACAACAACCTTTTGTTTTGGCTGCTTCTGTAATTAATCAGAGAGGAGGGGTGAACGGCGTATTTTTAATATTCGGCGAGTACGGCGTAGCAACTCCGATAGCCACGTAAGATTGAATTTGGGGGAAACGGGATGTCGGTGCAAAATTGCCAAAAATTAAAACGGTATGTATTTTTGAATTTTTTTTTTAAAATCTGTGTGCAATTTGAGAATTCGATAAAACGTTATGAATTTACAAGTAATTAACCATTTTTTTAATTTAAAACGACATAGTTTCAATCTCCGGTGAGTCCAGCGTGGCAAGTTCGGGTGCCACGCTGGATTTAATTTGGGAAAAAATGGACACCGGAGTAAAATTACTGAAAATTGAAAGTTGTGTATTTTTTAAACGTTTTTTTAATCTGTTTGCAATTTTGAGAATTCGATAAAACGTTACGTATTTACAAGTAATTAAACACAAAGGTCAAAGTAGGAACTTTGTTACTTTTTTACTCTCAAATTCCGAAATGGGAACTTAAAAAGCAACAAGATTTTTTTCTTAATATGACACTTATAAAAAAATAAGAGAGAGTACTATTTAGAGCCAACATCGAAATTCTCACCGTCGCTCAGACGTCGTATTTCACCACGGATGGTGGAAGTGGTGGGTTAGACTCTTCAAAGCGCTCGTCTTGTTCGGCCGGCTCGAGACACCGCCGACCACGAGACGGCCCGCTGCAGCTCTCTCCGTCTCGAGCCCGTCTCGCCAACTCGAGACCGTCTTGATCCGACGCGTGCATTACACGCTCTGGACTTTTTTTTTCTAATATGGCGCGTGCATTGTACGCACCTGACCGAAAAAGAATAAAAATTCGGCAATGGCTATTTTGGTTTCCAACGGGTAAAAACGGTTATTTAGCAAATTTTAATTTATTTTTATTTATTTTTTTACCTATAAATACCACCTTAATTCACACCATATTTACACGACTTCTCTCTATTTTTCTTACACAATTCTCTCTATTTTTCCATAAATTTTCACACAATCATCTCTCATAAATGGATCCAAATAATCTGTGGTCGTTGTCGTGGTGTTCCCGTGAAATTAACTTTTATTTTTTATTTTAAGTAATGTATTATTTTATTTAAATTAATAAAATTAGAATTTTCTTATTAAAATTAATGAAAAATACAAATTCAGAAATTTAATAGAGATATCCTATAGATGACAGTCTCATTGCAGTTCACTGTCTCTATCTCCAAAACACTCCATAGAGACACTCCACTGCAAAGAGTCTTATGTTCGCCTTCACTAGCCCGCTATTCTTTGACCGCAATTCATTTGTTAGGCTATCTGCAACCTTTGAAGACCACTAGTGGTCTCCAAAGCGTCTCCAGCACCCCATTTTCCACTAGGGACTACTTAGAGACACCTACCCCTACAACCCAACTGTCTGCAAACTGTCTCTATCTTTAATTTTAAACAATTCCTCATTTCCATTAAATTAATTCATAAAATTCCATTGATAAAAATAACATAAAACATTACATTAATTTAAATAAAAAAAATTACCATAATTGCAATAAAAAAATTACATTAATTAAAATAAAGAAAATACATTAATTAAAATATGGACTACTCGGGTAGACATCCAAATTTGCGCCAAAGGTGCTCGATATCATTGATAAGCCAACGATGCTTTCGTTGATCTCTCAAGTCGGCTTCCCGTTTAAGATATTCCTCAAAGGCGAGCGTAGTGACCCTCTGGGATATCCTGCTAGTGGACGGAGAATCGGCATCGTCTCACCAATTCTCCGCATCCTCTTGCTCATGTTGTGCAAAATAATACACGTGAACATAATATCTCGAAGATGTCTCGTATACCAGTACCGATCCGGAGCCCGGTTTATTCCCCTTCGGGCTTGGAGAACTCCAAAAGCTCGTTCTATGTCCTTTCTGGAACTTCGCCATCTTTGGGTCAGTTTCAACCTTCAACGCCTTGATCAGTGTTGACCAAGAAGGGTAGATCTCGTCGGTCAAATAGTACTCCTTGTCATACTGCCGACCCATGACGGTGAAGTTGCACGCCGAAGCCTTATCCTCAAGCACGTCAGTGAATAAGAATGACTGGTTGAGGACGTTGATGTCGTTGTTGGAGTCGGCACACCCAAAAAAGGCATGCCAGATCCACAAATCATGCGACGCCACCACCTCCAAAATTAATGTAGGCACGCCCTGAGCGTCGAGCGTATAGGCAGCCGCCCACCCTTTTGGACAGTTCCTCCATGCCCAGTGCATGCAATCCGGGTTCCCAAGCATCCCCGGAAACCCATGCCGCACCCCGTGCATTTAGAGCAAGCGAGCGGTGTCGGTAGTGTTTGGCTTCCTCAAGTATCTCTCGCCAAAGAGGTCGATCATTGCTTGGTAAAAAAATTTCAGGCAAAGCTGACCTGTGCTATCTCCGATCTTCAGGTACTCGTCGAACACGCAGCACAACCTGTGGCCAGTTGTCGCACCGCCATCGTGCATTTTTGCACCGACGTCAGCCCCCATCGTCCAAGTGCATCTCGTCGATGCGTGAAGAAGTGGACGTTGTACTCCAACATGTTGCAGATGCGCAAAAACAGATGCTTATGCATCCGGAAACGGCGTCGAAAAAAGTGCTCGCCGTAGTTGTCGGCGAAGTAGTCGGCGTGTAGGAGCGCACACGCCGCTTCGCGGTCGTGGTCGACGAACGACCTCACCCTCATTTTCTTCTTCTGCATCACTACGTGTGCACGGAGGGCTCGTTCCACGTTCGCCATCATCTCCAGGACCTCGTTGTCAGTGTCGTGCTCTTCATATTCCACCGACAAAATTGAAGTGCTCGATGAAGACATTTTTTTAGATATGAATTTGAGAGGAAATGAGGTTGATTTTTTTGTGGGATGAATGACGGATGAGAGGTTGAATTTATAGTGTAAAAAAAGAATATAAAAAAAGGAAAATCGGCTTGTAGCGGTTCGCCAACATTCGATTTTTTAAATTTTCACCCGTTAGGCGCGTGTAAAACACGCGTCATTATTATTATTATTATTATTATTATTATTATTATTATTATTATTATTATTATTATTATTATTATTATTATTATTTTCCTCATCCGCACGTGTCGCTCGAGCCGTTCTCAACTCCTCGAGCCCTTCCTCACTACAACGCATGGAGACCCCTTCGAGACACGGCTTGGAGACCGCGTTGCAGGTAGCTTACAAATAATGTTCGATATTATCCATGTACAGGGCATGTGTACTTTTTATTAACTTTTTGATTTATTGTTAAGATCAATAATGTTACAGTGGACATCGCAATTCGTTAATTTTTTTTGTTTGAATCCATCAAGATTTAGTCTCTGATTGGTCAAATTAGAGGCTCCAATGATGGGAGTTTGATTCGCGCATTGTCAAAATTTTTACAAGAAGCTTAACTGCAAAAGTATTCTCCACTTAGGTTGGTGATGAGTTATTTGTTTCAACTAGCAATTCACCTGTGATAGATATGTAACAAAATTTATAGGGAAAATTGCATAAAAATATTCGATCTTTTTTTAAATTCTAATTTAATAATTTTTTTTTAATTTCTATAAACAAAGTAGTTCCAACTTATCGCAATGTTCGTTTGGAGTGATTTTTCCCTCAAATTGAAGTCGAAGTGGATCTTCAGAAAGCTGATCTGGCCAATTGGGGCGGCAACCATAAACATGTCGTTTCTAAAACATCAAAACGACGTCGTTCTTTGATGTGTGTTTGTGTTTGTGTGTGTGTGTTTGTGTGTATATGTTTTGAAGATGGATTAAGGATTTGTTGGCGGTGGTGATTCAGCTTTATCTGCATCTCACAGCAAGAGCAGGAGCAGCTCCGATGTGTATCTGAAACATGTTAGCAGGAATTCGCACAAGATTTCTAAGCCCATTCGGCAACCCCTCTCTCTTCCAATCGCCACCGCTCCATCTCTGTTATTTCAATCCTCGACCCTAATTTGTCACAGGCTCAGTCCCAATCGCAGCAGTCGCCGGTATACAACATTAACAAAAACGACTTTCGCGATGTCGTTCAGAAGCTCAGATCGCTGACGCACGAGCATTTCACGGCGGCTGCAAAGGATTCGCCCCCCTTCTCTCTCCCAAATCGTCAATCGCCCCCCTCAGATTGGCCAGGAAAACAACAGCGGTCCTCAGTTGTTACGCCTCTGCCGCCCTTGCCCTCTGTCCACTCGGCGGCGGAGTCCCCATGGCTATTGTGATCTTCGTGCTTCTGGGACCACTCGCACAAGAAACAATGGGGGCGAATATGGCAAGCACCAAATGTTTTCAAATATGAATAAAGAACATGTATGCTGACTACTGTCGTTTTGGGTCATGTATAAAACAACGTTGTTTGGTCCAAATGAGATAAATTATGGCCACATCAGTTAATTATGACCACATCAGATAAATTAGACACATATCACGTATTTCTCACCGGACGGACATTGCGGTAAATTGAAAGCTAACTACTTTGTTTGCGAAAATTATAAGGTTTATTATTAAACCGAAATTTTAAAAAGGTCGGGTATTTTTATACAATTTTTCCAAGTTTAGATTACGTTAAAATGAAATAATAAATCGACACAAAGGATTGTATTGCAAACTAAGTTATGAATTGCATTGCATAAATATTATGCTCCCTCCGTCCCGCATTTAAAGTCCCATTTGGGTGCTGACACGGAAACTAAGAAAACTGAAAAAGTGTAGTGGTTGGACAAAAAGGGTAGTGGTAATGACATGTGATTACTTTTGCTAATTAGGGAGTTAAAAAAAGGATTTTGCAATGAAATAAATAAAGGGTGATGCATGGCTTGTTATACATTGAAGTTGATTAATTTTTCTTATGCAATTTTTCGCATGAATTTTTAATGTCATTAATAAAATTAAATTTTGTTCAAAGATTAATGATGTTCGATTAAATTTCACAAAGATTCATTCGAATAAATTTTGTTGAATTGTTCAATTTCATATTGAAACTTGTTCGATTAAATTGCCTTGTTGAATTGTTGTTTGAATGGCTTATTATTTGAAAACTATTAGATGAAGAAAAGAAAGAAAGAAAGAAATTAAAGAAATCTGCTAAGTATGGAAAGGCAGTAAACAGTAGACAAAAAAAAATCTGTAGGAACTTTTGGAGGCAAAATAAGTGAACTTTGGAGCCAAAATCTGCCTTCATTAATAAACAAATCCAGTCAAAGTACAATGATGTGATCGAATTTGCATGGAGGAAAATTTGAACTCTACCTAAACCCACTCCACCAGCAATAAATACACACAATCTAGAGCTCATTCAAGTCTCTCAACTACACAACACCAGAAAATTAAAGACAAACTACAATGTCTTTTTCTAATTCTACCAGAAAACTGACAGATGAAGGAAAAAAACACAATTGCTCAGTGGTTACTTCAACATAGCTGTGATGGAAAGCTGGAGTATGGGGCAAAACGGGAAGCTGCAGAAAAGTTTCACATCAACTTGAAGACTGTATGGAGGATTTGGCAGACATCAGTGGCTCAACTAACACTTGGTGTTCCTGTGAACTTGCAATAAAAAAGAAGAGGTAAGCAATACAAAAACAGAAAACCATTAGATGAAGAAAAAGTTAAGAGGTTGCCTCTGCCACAGAGAACTTCACTTAGGGTTATGGCACCAAACCTTAGCATTAACAAGTCTACACTTCATAAACATGTAAAAGCTGAGAAACTGAAACCACACACATCTGCCATAAAGCCTTATTTAACTGACAAGAACAAGCTGTGTAGACTAAGGTGGAGTCTTAGTCAGCTTTGTTCAAAGGCAGAAAAATGGTGTATTCAAATTCCAGCAAATGTTTAACACAATACACATTGATGGGAAGTGGTTTTATCTAGCAAAAGAGAAAGAGAGATACTACCTTGTGGTTGGGGAGGCTGAACCAAGTAGGAGTTGTAAATCAAATAGATACATTCTCAAAATCATGTTCAATTGTGCAGTATCAAGGCCTATAATAGATGCACAAGGAAATGTCTTGTTTGATGGAAAGTTTGGGATCTTTCCATTCATTACATATGAACCAACAAAGAGAAAGTCAAAGAATAGAGCAAAAGGGACAATAGAAGTCAAGCCAATTCCAGCAATCATAAAACCAATCACCAAAGACAGCCTACTCAACCAGATAAGTGTTTATCAGTTTTTTATGCTATCAGAATCTGTCTTCAGATTCATCATTTAGCTTTACATTGTTATTTCATGCAGATGATATATGTTTTTAAAGCTAAATGGCCAACACATCTGCTAGGCAATCAGATTTTCATCCAACAAGATAATGCAAGGCCATACATATCAGCCCAGATGACCCTGACTTTCTAACTATTGCAAATTCAGATGGATTCAACTTCACACTAATCTGTCAACCACCAAACTCCCCAGACACCAATGTCAATGACCTAGGTTTCTTCAGAGCTATTCAATCTCTAAAGGATAAGAAACAAACAAACAATCTGGAAGAGCTCATTCATAATGTGAAGAATGCTTATGAAGAATATGAACCAGAGAAGATCAATCATTGTTTCCTAACTCTGCAGAACTGCTGCAAAGAGATTATGAAGTCTAAGGGAGACAACAAGTACAAACTTCCTCATATGAGCAAGGAAAGATTGGCAAGGATGGAAATTCTGCAAGAAGTCATTGAAGTGGAAGAAGAACTTGTGAAGGAATGCTTAACATTTCTAAACAATGAAAGATGTGAAGGGACAGATGCATACAATGTGGATGATCTAGTGGAGGGGCTGCAACAAGTGAGAATCCAGCATTGACATCACATATTGGTCAGTTTTTTGCTATAGTTTACATTCCCAAACATTTGTGACTCATATTTTGTTCATGTTTGGAATGTAAACTGTTTGATGGTCCCGATACGAGTCCTGGTGTATTGGGGGGGGGGGGAATACACCAGTTAAGAATTTTAAAAACAACCCCCTGAAAATTATCACAACCGAGTAAAAGGACTCAGCTGGAATCACAACTGAGTAGGAAAACTCAGCTGTGAGAGTGGTGTTGTGCGGAATGTGGTGGAAACAAATAACAACTCGTATAAAATAACTCACGCTTTGATGCAAGGTCGGTCAATAATCAAGTCAGTTGAGAATGTAAAAATGCAGTTTGAGTGCTGGTTAGTTGGTCAGTTGGATATGCAATAAATAACTGAACAGAAAACACAAACACACAAAGATTTACGTGGTTCGGAGAGAACTCCTACGTCCACGGGGAGTTGTGAGTCCACACAACTCAGTCCAAGTTCTTTAGGACTGGAACCACAAAGCTTACGCGGGCTTTGCAACCGTTAAGATAAGTTTACGGGTACTTATCAACCTTACAGATAAGTTTACGGGTACTTATCAACCTATCTACTCAATTTCGGGAAGAGTAGGATCCTAACAATCCTTTTGAGAGGATGTGTGAAGGGGTGGGTTTCCAACTAATAGCTCGAACTAAGGAGTGAGCTAAGATCTAAGCTTGAACAAATGAAGACTCAAACTAAGATAAAAAACAACAAGACAGAATCTAACACTCTATGAACTCTCAACTAGTGATGTTCTTAGAGGATATTTTCAGTTTAGCTCGTTTGCGATATGAACTCTCAACTGGTGATGTTCGCTCGTCTATCTGCTCTCGCACTTGTCTTGTGTTCACCTTGAATGAATGAATGCCTCTATTTATAAGCGGAGAGAATCAACTAG
The DNA here is from genome assembly GCA_029490685.1 of Schizonepeta tenuifolia. NCBI lineage: Eukaryota > Viridiplantae > Streptophyta > Magnoliopsida > Lamiales > Lamiaceae > Schizonepeta > Schizonepeta tenuifolia. Next base: position 101,226,292 of record CM055956.1, read on the forward strand.
CCGTTGGATGAACCGTTGATCTCTGTTCTGTGAAAGCGATGACTTGTCTCTCATCTCTGCAGACTTTCCCAATTTGGCAACTGTGAACTTCTGCTTTCCATCTGAGACAGCCTTGTGTTGGGCCAAATGAGGTAATGACAGAACGTCAAACCTTCACGTGACTTCCTTTTTGAATTTCAAATTTCAACCTTAGTCTTTTAACCTTGTTTAGTCGGTTGAGAAGTTTTGGTCTTCATCTGAGTGGTCTTCAGCTGATGTTCCATCTGATCGATATCTTCATCTGACCTTCTGTCTGAATAGGAACAGTTGAACTCTCAGCTGTCTTGAACTTCATGTTGTTGATCTAACAAATTGAGTCTTGTAACTGATGTTCCATCTGAACAGTTGACTTGAACGCTCAGTTGTTTTTCTCACATCTGATGTTCCATCTGAACAGGTGGCTTGAACGCTCAGTTGTCTTTCTCACATCTGATGTTCTCTTACATCTTCTCCCTTGAACGCTCAGTTGTCTTTCTTACAACTGATGTTCTATCCGAGTAACGCCATGTTGTCGTCTTCAGCTGGAGACCTGTAAAGATAAAATCTCAACATTGCTCAAACAGCGAGCCTAAATACTAACATTAGGATCTGGCAACATCTACTCGGTTGGGGTCAGTTGGTTTTGGAATCAATCAAAACTTTTAATAAATTTCCCAACAATTTCTCCCTTTTTGATGATGCCAAAACCCTACTGATCTAAACCCTATTGACTTAACTAAAATCTCAGCTGAAATTCTAGACAGTCTATAAGATTAAAACATCAAAGGGTTAGCAAAGTTATAACATGGTATTGAAATAACTTTGCGATTCAGAGCTTGAACAACTAGAGATTGTACATCAAGGTGAATCGGATAATTGATGAAAGTTTTCATTACAACTGATGGTTACAAAAATATGCACAAAACTCAAAAATACATCAGTTGCTCAAAAACTCTAACATTGCTAAAACTTTAGCCCATACTTTCCAAAAATTCTGACAAAAATTTCTCTTTTCGCATCTGACTCCTTCGAAATGTCAACTCCATGTTCTTGGCAAACTATCCTTGCTTCAGCTGCTATCTTTTGTCGGTTGGGATTTCTTGAGTCTGGAAGGAATGGAGGAAGGTATGTGACTTTCTGAGGGACGGGGACAGTGTTCATATCCAGTTTCGCATCAATCATTGCTCGCCTGAACTGGCTGAACATGCCCGGATCAACAAAGTGTAGCTCGATCAGGGCTTCCTTAAAGGCTCTCCTTGAATCCTTAAAGGCAGAAGATTTCTGAGACCACAACCGAATTCGGGGAGAAGTTGTTGAGTGTCAAGGGAACTCTCAACTTCGGTTGCAACATCTCCGCTCTGATCCTGCTCCCAACTAAGGGTCAGAACATGGTTTGGGAGGACTGCGAGGAGACCCCCGTGAAGAAGTTGATGCTGTTCCCAACAGCAAAGAAAGCTCAAGAGGTGATTAGGAGTGTTTATACTCCTAAGGAGAAGAAGGATGCTGGGAAGACAGCTGAGGCAAAGGATACAGCTGAAGAGGTACCAGCTGTCAGCCGCCCCACAAAATTGAAAGCTGCTCGCCGACAACGAGCTAAGTCGGAGAAGGAGAAAGCTGAGGAGTCTGCCAAGAAGAAGCTGAGAGTTCGCTTCAAGAAGACGGTGGCAGTACCAACTGAGGATATTCCAGCTGAGGAGCCAGCTGCTGATGTACCAGGTGAGGATGTTTCAGCTGAGGAGCCAGCAGCTGATGTGCCAGCTGAGGATGTGCCAGCTGAGGGTACGCCAGCTGAGGAGGAGGTACCAGCTGTGGAGGCGCCAGCTGAGAGGCACCAGCTCTGATTGAACACCAAGCTCCAGCTGATCAGCCAGCGCCCTCAACTGAAGACATTTGCGAGCTGATAGCTGAGAGGGTGAACCAGCTGAGGACGGAGATGCTTGCCAACTTCCAGCAAAACAAAGAAGATCAGCTGAGGATGTTGGAAGCACAAGAGGAGAAGAACAAGCAGCTGGTGGAGGAGAATGTTTCACTGAAGATAAAGCTGGATGAATTCTCCTCCTCCACCAGCCAGGACATTTCTGATCTGAAATCAACAGTTCTGGGGATCAAATCTGAGCTGAATATCTTCAAGTCCATTTCTGACTCCAACCTCGCCAAATCCCAACAGACTCAAGACCAAGAATGGGAGTCTCGGTTCGAGTCAAGATGGGCTGAGTTCGTTGCTTTTCAAACTGAGGTCATTGAAAACCTCGCTGCTCTGAAGAAAGCCGAACAAGAACGCCTTGACTCTGAACTGGCGAAAAAGGTTGAGGTAGAGTGCGCGGTCGATGAACTCTTCAACCGCATCCAACAAGCCGAACAACAACTCACCTCTCTGGATGGATCAGTAGCAAGCCTTATTGCTGATGCCAAAAAGGGGGAAGATAAAAAGGAGGAAGAGAAGTTGCAGGGGGATGTTGAGATGCAGGGGGAAGATGAGACCCAGGCTGAAGCTGCTGCAAAATCTCAGCCGAAGAGGAGGACAACACAGAAGAAGAAGTCCGCTCCCAAGTCAACCGACGTAGGTGGAGCTGAAATGGAAAAAGACTTGGAGCAGGCGGAGCAGTTTGGAGTTTCTTACAACTCCATAGCCGAGATTGCAGCCGAGCTTGATTCAGAACTCGACGGTATCACAACCGAAGAGTGTATTGCTGCTGCCAAGGCTATGGATGTTGCTGAGAAAGATTACATGAATCATAGCTGGATCAAGAAGTTCGCTGCCAGCCAAGCTCGAAGAGTCAACCAGTTCGAGGAGGAGCTGACCAAGATAACCAAGAACCTGGATAGGAACATTGCCTCTCGCAGCCGATGCCGCATTGACAAACATCAGGTTAAGGCTGAAGCTCGGCTGAAGCAACAGAGGTTGCTAGGGAAGGTCAAGGTCCAAAGTCGGTTCAGGCACGTGGACAAGTGGATGCCAGTTGAGTGGAATGAAGACTGGAAGTCATTCAAGCAAGAATTCGTGAATGACTTCTATTACAGAAAAGTTTTCTCAATTGACGATCCGAGGAAAGCGTTCAAGGAAGCCCTGACCGAGTTGCACTCAGGGGACCCGAGCATGTTCAGCCAGTTCAGACGTGCAATGATAGATGCAAAACTAGATCTGAACACAGTCCCGGTCCCTAAGAAGGTTACCTATCTCCCTCCTCTCCTTCCAGACTCTCGAAACCCCAACCGTCAAAAGATATCAGCTGAGGCAAGGCAAGTTTGCAAAGAGCACGGGGTTGACATAGCAAGGGAATCAGAAGCAAAGAGAGAGATTTTTGTTAGAATTTTTAGCAAATATGGGCTTAAGTTTTAGCTCAGTTAGTTTTTGAGCAACTGATGTAATTTTTGTTTTTGTGCTTATCTTTGTAACCATCAGTTGTAATAAAAACTATTCAGTTATACGATTCAACTGACGTACAATTTCTCATTGTCCAAGCTCTGAATCGCAAAGTTATTTCAATATCATGTTATAACTGTACTAACCCTTTGATGTTTTAATCTTATAGACTGTCTAGAATTTTAGCTGAGATTTTGGATAGGTCAGTAGGATTTAGATCAGTTTGCTTTATAAGAATTTTATAAGGGTTTTGGCATCATCAAAAAGGGGGAAATTGTTGGGAAATTTAGTAAAGTTTTGATTGATTCCAAAACCAACTAACCTCAACCGAGTAGATGTTGTCAGATCCTAATGTTAGTAGTTAGGCTCGCTGTTTGAGCATTGTTAAGATTTTATCTTTACAGGACTCCAGTTGAAGACGGCAACAAGGCTTCACTCGAATAGAACATCAGTTGTAAGAAAGACAACTGAGCGTTCATCAGATGTGAAGATGCCAAAGTCAACTAAGGAAGATGCAAGAGAACATCAGTTGTAAGTAAGACAACTGAGCGTTCGGAGCCAACTGATCAGATACAAGTAAGACAACTGAGCGTTTGGAGCCAACTGATCAGATACAAGAAAGACAACTGAACGTTCAGTTTCAGAACATCAGTTGTAGGACTCGAACCAAGAAAATCAACAGCATGAAGTTCAAGTCAGCTGAGAGTTCAACTGTTAGCATTCAGATAGAACATCAGCTGAAGACCAAGTTAGATGAAGATCGAAACTCTCAACCGACCATCCTTTGTTGAAAGACTAATGTTGAGATTTGAAATTCAAACAAGGAAGTCACGTGAAGGTTTGACTCTCTGTCATTACCTCATTTGGCCCAACACAAGGCTGTCTCAGATGGAAAGCAAAAGCATGCAGTTGCCAAATCCGGAAAGTCTGCAGAGATGAGAGACAAGCCATCGCTTTCAAAGAACAGAGATCAGCAGCTCTTCCAACGGCTAGTTGATTCTCTCCGCCTATAAATAGAGGCCTTTATTCATTCACCAAGTTAACGAGAACGAGACAGACAAGTGCGAGAAGAGACCAAAGAGCGAAAAAAAGAACCAAATACTTCACACGAGCTGAACTGCATTCAAATCTCTAAGAACATCATTAGCTGAGAGTTCTAGAGTGTTAGATTCTGTCTTAGTGTCTTTTGATCCAACCTTGAGAACATCACTAGTTGAGAGTTCGTAGAGTGTTAGATCATAGCTCACTTCTTGTTCGAGCTATTAGTTGGAACCCCACCATCTCACACCTGAAAAGGTTATTAGGACCCTACTCTTCCCGTAACTGAGTAGACAGGTTGATAAGTACCCGTAAACTTATCTGTAAGGTTGATAAGTACCCGTAAACTTATCTTAACGGTTGCAAAGCCCGCGTAAGCTTTGTGGTTTGTCCAGAAGAACTTGGACTGAGTTGTGTGGACTCACAACTCCCCGTGGACGTAGGAGTTATCTCCGAACCACGTAAATCTTTGTGTGTTGTGTTTATTTTTCAGTTATCTTATTGCATATTCAACTGACCAACTAACCAGCATACAAACTGCATTCTTCCATATCAACTGTCTTGGTTATTGACCAACCTTGCACTTAAGCGTGAGTTGATTTTTATATGAGTTAATTTCCACCACATTCCGCACAGCACTTCACTTCCAGCTGAGTGTTTCTTACTCAGTTGTGATTCCAAGTGAGCGGGACCATCAAGTGGTATCAGAGCGGTGGTTCAAAAGACTGCTGACTCTGTTTCACAAGGTGTGAATTCGAGGTGTTTTCTTCAGTGGTCAACTGAATAGATCTCTTTATCATGCTAGTGCATATCTGCTTGCATTTTTCTTCTGTTGTTGTGTGCAGATGGATGTCAAAGACAAGATCATGGTCATGTTCTCGGTTGTGAACTATACATCCTGGAGAACTCGGATGGAGAAGATCCTACTGTCAAAGCATCATCGAATGCAACAAGTACTCACATCCAGACCGATCATCATCAGAGAGAGAATCACTCATACTCCTACAAATCCCAACGATGGGGATGCAACTGTGGAGTTAGTGGAGAAGAAGCCAGAAGACTTCACTCCAGAAGAAGCCAAAGTGAGCCTGTTGGACATCTGGGCTCAGAGCACGATCATGTCCACAGTTGGACAAGACTATCTTCCTTGGATAGAAGAGTGCGAAACCGCTAAATAGATGTGGGATATCTTGGCATCTCTGAGTGAAGGAAGCGACGAAACAAAGGAGAACAAGTTCTCACATGCCTGTCAAGACTTCGACAATTTCTGTCTGATAACTGATGAAACCATTGATTAGTTAGAGCTCCGGTTCATGGACATCATCAGAAGGATTCAGTCCATCCGAAGAGGAAAATATACTTTGAGAGAAATTAACCTCAAAGTATTACAAGCTCTAACAGCTGAGTGGGATACCTTCACCAATATTCATGAGAGCCGAGCTGACCTTGGTGAGATGGGAACTGAAAGATTGTTCTCAACTCTGAAGGAAAATGAGTACAAGGTGAACAGACGAAGGTCAACTCAGTCCTCGGTTCAGACGAGTCGACATGAGGATATTGGTTCAGCCACAAAGTCAGTAGCACTCCGAGCTGACTATTCAAAGCCACGAACATCAAGGCCAACAAGATCAGCAGACACAGCTATGAAGGAGCCAAGCAGAGAAGAGCTGCAACAGAATATAGCCGCCCTGTCAAAGAAGCTAGCTAACATGGACACTCGGTTCGGAAAATACAAGAGGTTCTACAAATTTAACCGAACTCGAGACAACTCAAAGCCTGTGAACAACAGTTGCTTTGAATGCGGCAAGGAGGGACATTTCAAAGCAGATTGTCCAGACCTCTCGAAGAAAGAGAGAGAAGCGTTGAGGGCCAAGCAAACTGGAAAGAACAAGGCCATGGTTGCAGAAGAAGCAGCTGACGACATGGACATCTTCACAGATACTGAAGATGAGGATGAGCTGACTTCCACCAACAACGCTATCGGTCAGGATCAATGCCTCATGGCACTTGGAACCAACCAGGATGATACTGAGGTACACTCTAGTCCTGCTAATTTAAATTCTTCCAATATTTCTAACATGCAGGAAACACTGGATGAAGAGTTGGAACCCTCCTGGAGTGACTTTCAAGAACTCAGTGAGGAACTACATCAGCAATCGGTTGAGTTTAAGAGTCTTCAAGAACAGTTTACCAAACTTGAAGAATCCTTAACCGAAAAGGACGATCTGATTAAGAGCCAAACTGAAGAGATTGATAATCTCAAAAATCAACTGAATACGGCCAACCGAACTAATGCTCCAACCAATGAGGAGTTGAAGAAGCAAATCCAGGAGCAGCATGATCAGTTGAAAAAGCAAGAGGCTCAGATTGACCAGCTGATAAAGAAGTTAGACGGACAGACCGATCATATAGCCGGTCTCCTCAAGGAGTTGAAAACTGAGAAGGACAACTTAATAAAGCTATATCAGTCATCCAAGATCATCGAGAACCTCATCAGTTACAGCCGACAGATGGATGACGTGTCAGGACTCGGTTATGATGTGATCAAGGATACTGGAATTCCTCCAGCAACCTTCATCAAAGCAGTGGAGGTCAAGGTTGTCGAACCTAACATAGTTGAGTCTGAATCTCTTCAAAGTAATCCAACCTCCACTTCTCAGCAAGCTCAACCGACTAAGGAAACTTCAACTGAGAAAGGAAAATGAGCAGTGGATGGAGAACAGAATATTCCATCGGTTGGGACATCAACTGAGGGGGAATGTTCCAAGAGTCAGAAGAGGAACCAGAGGCGTCGGAGATACAATCAAAATCGAACTCAGAACCGACCTCAGAGCCAACATCAGAAAGAATGGAGCCAACATCAGTTCAACCAGAGGTTCCAACCGAGTCAACCGATGAGGAACAGTTCGAACAGCTGGAGATATTCATGCCACAACATGAACCAACAACAGGGCATGAACAACTATAGACAACATTCAGGGAGTTGGAATCAGAATCAGCCACAAAGATTCCAACGTGGCGTCCGACCTCATAGACAAATCCAACAAGATAAAAAGCGCCATCAAAACAGGGGGAAAGCCTCTCCTCCAAAAGCTCACAATGGGAGAGATCCATCTCCTCCCAAGAAACAGAACATCACTACTAACAACAAGCTTAAGGATGACTGAGGTGTTGTTATAGTTGATGATGAAGGAAAAGTGATCTGGAATGATAAATCTATCCGAGTATACAGGAAAAAATGACCCACATTTCAAAGGGGAACTGGTTCTAACCCTCCAGGACCCAACTAAAATTGGGGACCTAAGCGAGTTTCTCTGTGCAGGAACAGGAGAAACAGCTGAGGAAGAATAAAGCATCACGAACCATGTGGGTGATGGATAGTGGATGTTCGAAACACATGACAAATCTAAAGGATTTGCTTGGGAGTTTCGTGGAGAAAGAAGGACCATCAGTTACCTTTGGTGACAACTCAAAAGGTCACACCAGAGGCTACGGTACCCTTGAAACCAATCACGTGTCGATTCTAATGTTTCATATGTTGATGGATTGAAGCATAACTTGCTCTCCATCAGCCAATTCTGTGATAATGATTTCTCTGTCAAGTTTGATGCACAGGGTTGCAGGGTTAAAAATGTTGGAACAAAGCAGGTCATATTGTTGGGAAATCGATCGCTAATCGGAAATGTCTACTATGCTGACTGGAACAGTAGTCCTCCTGACACCTGCGTGTTATCAAAGACCAGTTCAGATGTGAGCTGGTTGTGGCACAAAAGGCTCAACCATCTGAATTTCAAGACTATGAACCGACTTGCCAGAAAAGAACATGCAAAAGGCATACCAAACCGAGTGTTTTCAACAACACATATCTGCAGTGCATGTCAGCTGGGAAAGCTCGCTAGATCCTCCTTCCGGTTGAAAACAACTCCATCAACCGACCGAGTATTACAGCTGATCTATATGGATCTCTTCGGGCCAGTTACACCAAAAAGCATGAATGGTAACGAGTATACCCTTGTTGTTACTGATGATTATTCTAGGTACATGTGGACCATTTTCATGCGTCACAAGAGTGAAACCTGAGATGAGCTACCCAAGCTGATGGATCGGATATCGAACCAACAAAAGATGAAAATTATTTCCATCCGATCAGATCGTGGAACCGAGTTTCTAAATGAAATCATCATTGAGTACTGCGAGAAGCATGGAATTACTCATCAAACATCAGCTGCACGTACTCTGCAACAGAATGGAGTAGCCGAGCGAAAGAACCGAACGCTGAAGGATGCAGCTACATCCATGTTGACAAGCTCAGCTCTGCCAAAGAGATTTTGGGCTGAGGCCATCAACACAGCCTGCTACACCCAGAACCGGTCTCTTCTGACCAAGCGGTTGGGAAAGACACCATACGAGCTATGGAGACGCAGGAAGCCAGATATTTCATATTTTCACGTTTTTGGTTCTAAGTGTTATATTCACAATAATGGGAAGACTCAGTTGAAAACTTTTGATGGAAAGGCTTCGAAAGGCATATTTCTCGGATATGCCGCTCGAATCAAGGCTTATAGAGTTTTCAACAATAGCTCTCGTGTTGTGGAGATAACACCTCATGTTAGTTTTGATGAATCTACTTTTGAGTGCAGGGAACAGGCTAAAGGACAACAGGCTGATCCACAAGTTCCACCTGTTCTCACTAGATCGCAGGCTCTAAGGGAAAATAATCTAGCTGAACCATTGGTATGGGCAACCGAGGATGATGATCCTTACTCCTCTGAAGATGAATGCGAGGACCCCAGCTCATCTCAAGGGGGAACTCCAGCTGATGTCACTCCAACTGCATCAGCATCCGAAGCCCAACCAAGTCGGGTTCAAAATATTGTCAATGTTGAGGATCCAGACTCAACAGCTGATCAATCACTAGTTCTGAAGATTCCAACATCTTCTACGGCTCAGGATTCACCATCAGTTGAAATCCTGGAACAACCACTGTTGGAAGAAGAAGGAAGACGCAACCGAAGATGGTATGAAGATCATTCCACTGACAACATCATCGGGGATCCAACCGAAGGTGTGCATACAAGGAGCAGAGTTTCAAATCCAGATTCGACTGAGGAAGATTCCAACACTTACGCTCAATATGCTGAGGAGCTGGCAGTTCTTGAGGAGTTCGAGCAAGCAGGAGATGTTGCCATGATATCTTGCATCGTAGTTGATGTGCCAGAACCGAAGAATATTGTGGAAGCTCTCAACTGTATTCACTGGACAACAGCCATGCAAGAAGAACTGAACGAATTTCTACGCAACTGTGTATGGGAGTTGGTAGAAAGACCAAATGGTGTCAAAGTCATTGGATTAAAATGGATTTTCAAGAACAAGAGAGATGCCATTGGATTCATCGTGAGGAATAAGGCAAGGTTGGTAGCTCAGGGATATTGCCAACAATAATGAATCGATTTCGAGGACTCCTTCGCGCCAGTTGCAAGGCTGGAAGCCATCCGAACTTTCTAGCCTATGCCGCATTTCACAAGTTCAAGGTCTATCACATGGATGTGAAGTGTGCCTTCCTCAACGGTGATATCAAGGAAGATGTATATGTTGAACAGCCTCCCGGTTTTGAGACTGGAGATAAAAGAGTGTACAAGTTGAAGAAAGCAATCTATGGATTGAAGCAAGCACCCAGGGCTTGGTATGACACTCTTTGTGGTTTTCTTCTGAACTCGGGATTCAAACGAGGGTCAGTTGACAAAACACTGTTCACCATCAAAGTTGGAGAAGATATACTTGTTGTGCAAATCTACGTCGACGACATCATATTCGGTTTCAAGTCAGAGGAGCTGTGTGAAAAATTCTCAAATCTCATGAAGGAGAAGTTCAAGATGTCGATGATGGGAGAGATGAATTATTTTCTTGGATTATAAGTGAAGCAGTCGCCAAAAGGGATTTTCATCAATCAGTCCAAGTATACAAATGAGCTCATCACCAAGTTCGGATTACAGACAAGTAAGACCACAAGGATCCCGATGAATACTAACTGGAAGATTGAACCTGGAACTGAGGGAAAGCTCGTGGATGCCAGTAAGTATAGAGGGATCATTAGTTCTTTGCTATATCTAACCGCCAGTCAGCCAGACATATCTTACGCGATTGGAGTGTGTGCTCGGTTCCAAGTTCAACCGAAGGAAGCTCACATGTTGGCAGCAAAGAACATCATCAAGTATCTGAAGGGTACAATTAATGTTGGGTTGTGGTATCCAACCGACGACAACATCCAACTGACCGGATACTCAGATGCGGATCTAGACGGAGATCGGTTGGACAGGAAGCCCACATCTGGACACTGTCAGTTCATGGGAAGCAAGCTAGTTTCGTGGTTCTCCAAGAAACAAGCATGTGTTGCCACTTCTACAACCGAGTCAGAGTATATGGCTGCCGGTAGTTGTTGCATGCAGGTGTTGTGGCTCAAGCAACAGTTGCGAGACTATGAAGTAGCAACTGGACAGGTTCCCATTCATTGTGATAGCTCAAGTGCCATTGCTATCTCTTTGAATCCTGTTCACCATTCTCGGACGAAGCACATCGACATCCGACATCATTTTATCTGAGATCATATTGAGAAGAAGGATGTTTCCATGGAGAAAATTCCAACTGAGATTCAGAGAGCAGATATCTTCACCAAACCTCTAGCCGAAGCGCGGTTCAAGATGTTATGTGATTTACTTAGATTGTTGGATCCATCAGATGAGGAACCAGCTGAGGTGAAGAGATAGATATCCATCTGAGGGGGAAGCTTAGATGAAGGGGGAATCTCAGATGCGGATCGCCAACCGAAGACATCAGACGTCAGCTGAACAGACGAACTCAAGTCAGCTGATAGTATGCTGCAACGTTGGATCAGACATCAGCCGAACAGACGAACTCAAGTCAGCTGATGGTATGCCGCAACATCGAAACACAGCTGATTCCAACATCAGCTGACAGGTGAACACAGTTGATTCCGACATCAGCTGGCAAGTAACATTTATGGCTGAAGGTGTTATGATCTTAAATGAGAATATTTGAAATAAATTCAAACATTCCTGAGCATGTCAGTTACATTAAAATAGCCATCATGCCGCATTTAATGTAAAGTACAGCTGAACATCAATAGCCTACTTTATAGTGCGACTGGGCTGACATGAAAAACAGTTCACCTTCTCACGCGCTGGTTGGAACTCGGTTCGTGACGTCAAGTCAAAGCTAGTCAACAGTCGCGTAATCTCAGCCGTTGATGGATTCGCGCCATTCAACCCTAGCCGTCGATTTCAATCGAGCCTAAAACCTATAAATGGTGGAAAATCAGGAAGTGATCTCTTACCTTCCTTATTCGTGTTTATCTGCAGTAACTGTTCATCATCTTCTCAGATTCTGTCTAACTATTTACTGCAAGTTGTTCTTTCCTTCTTATATATATCTTCTCAGACGTATTAAATGGCACCCAAAGGAAAGAAAATGGCTTCCTCCGGACCTTCTCTAGTCCCCACATCATATGAAGAATCGTTCGACTTGCTGGTCTCGAAGATACTCTTTGAGCAGATCCTTTCAGATGATGAATTGGAGTCACCGGTGCTGTCTCCCCTCGCCGATATTCTCAGGGAGAACGGCCTACTGGAATGGGCGAAGCTTTTCCCCTCCCACCTGCTCAGGCGCCAGGTCGGAGAGTTTTATGTCAATCTGCAGTCGCCCATCGACAGCAGAGATGGCGTCGTTACAGAGGTTTCATGCCGACAACGGGACGTTCCGGCCAGAACCATCCGTAGGGTCACCATCCCCATTGCTGTTTCCGACTTCCTTCGCCAAGTCATTCCGCCGAATCATTCCGCCACAGACACTCTTGAGAATATAACCGACACAGAAGCCGATGAGTTTCTGGAGAATGCTCTCATCACTCCGGAGAAGTTGAAGAGCAATATGCAGAGGACGAAGTTGAAGCCGGAGCATCGACTTTTGTTCGATGTTGTCTCCAAAGTTGTGTTTGATTACAGTGGTGCTTTCGACGACATCAGCCGACCGAAGCTCAAGCAATTGATTGCTTTGGAGCAAAGACACAAGCACAACGTCGACTAGTTCAAGTATTTTGAACACCAGCTGACTGTGGAGAGGGAGAAGATTTCTGAGACCACAACCGAATCCGGGGAGAAGTTGTTGAGTGTCAAGGGAACTCTCAACTTTGGTTGCAACATCTCCGCTCTGATCCTGCTCGCAACCAAGGGTCAGAACATGGTCTGGGAGGACTGCGAGAAGACCCCCGTGAAGAAGTTGATGCTGTTCCCAACAGCAAAGAAAGCTCAAGAGGTGATTAGAAGTGTTTATACTCCTAAGGAGAAGAAGGATGCTGGGAAGACAGCTGAGGCAAAGGATACAGCTGAAGAGGTACCAGCTGTTAGCCGCCCCACAAAATCGAAAGCTGCTCGCCGACAACGAGCTGAGTTGGAGAAGGAGAAAGCTGAGGAGCCTGCCAAGAAGAAGCTGAGAGTTCGCTTCAAGAAGACGGTGGCAGCACCAGCTGAGGATATTCCAGCTGAGGAGCCAGCTGCTGATGTACCAGGTGAGGATGTTTCAGCTGAGGAGCCAGCAGCTGATGTGCCAGCTGAGGGTACGCCAGCTGAGGAGGAGGTTCCAGCTGTGGAGGCGCCAACTGAGACGGCACCAGCTGAGGAGCCATCCGAGTCGAGCCACTCAGCTGAGGCAGCTGCCTTCGAGATCGTTTCTCGCGCTGCTGATGAGGCTGATGGGATGGAAACGGACCTGACCTCAGATGCTTCTTCCTCCTCTGAGGAAATTGAAGACATTCCAACCTCCCCCACGGCAGGAGTTGATGTCGTACCGCCCAAAGAGCCTCTCGCTCTCACAACCGACACACAGCCAGAGATTCCGAGCTCATTGCTCGATGGCAACATTGGGACTATCTCTTCGGCCAATGTTGATGAACCGGTTGATACCCCACTCCCCACAGAATCCAATATTCCGAGCTCCCAGCTCGATGCCAATGTTGAGACCGCCTCTTTGGCCAACATGGATGAAACTTTTGAACCATTGCCATATAAAAATCTTTTTCCCTCCCCAGTCGATGACGAAGCTGATCGTCAGGCTGTCGCTATGGAGCATGAAGGCAAGGTGGCCTATTGCTTCCAGAAGCTGATCGGGATGTTCCCTGAAGCTCGCGACATGCCAATTTTTGCTATGCTTGGGACCGAACTGCTGTACCAGTTCAACCTAATCTTCAGTTACTGGTATGTGAAGGAAGATACTGTAAGGGTGCACAACTGGAACCAGCTAAAGACGGACGAGTCACGCATCCGAGATTACTTCAACTACACTAATCTGGAGATGGCCTACAACAACAAGGTTGCGCTGCTCACGCGTCGTCTGGACCTGAGCAAGGCAGAAAGCAAAGATACCCGGGAGACGGCTGGACAAGACTGTATTGACTTCCTCGACAACATGCTAATCAAGTCAGCTGAGTTCCTTAATGATCTGGACGCAGCCGCCGCCGCAGCGAAGGAAGAAGAAGAGGAGCTTCAACTGTACCTGGCCAACCATCAAGCCATGATTACAGTTGAGCAGCCAGCTCTGATTGAACACCAAGCTCAAGCTGATCAGCCAGCGCCCTCAACTGAAGACATTTGCGAGCTGATAGCTGAGAGGGTGAACCAGCTGAGGACGGAGATGCTTGCCAACTTCCAACAAAACAAAGAAGATCAGCTGAGGATGTTGGAATCACAAGAGGAGAATAACAAGCAGCTGGTGGAGGAGAATGTTTCACTGAAGATAAAGCTGGATGAATTCTCCTCCTCCACCAGTCAGGACATTTCTGATTTGAAATCAACAGTTCTGGGGATCAAGTCTGAGCTGAATATCTTCAAGTCCATTTCTGACTCCAACCTCGCCAAATCCCAACAGACTCAAGACCAAGAATGGGAGTCTCGATTCGAGTCAAAATGGGCTGAGTTCGTTGCTTTTCAAACTGAGATCATTGAAAACCTCGCTGCTCTGAAGAAAGCCGAATAAGAACGCCTTGACTCTGAACTAGCGAAAAAGGTTGAGGTAGAGTGCGCGGTCGATGAACTCTTCAACCGCATCCAATAAGCCGAACAACAACTCACCTCTCTGGATGGATCAGTAGCAAGCCTTGTTGCTGATGCCAAAAAGGGGGAAGAGGAGTTGCAGGGGGATGTTGAGATGCAGGTGGAAGATGAGACCCAGGCTGAAGCTGCTGCAAAATCTCAGCCGAAGAGGAGGACAACACAGAAGAAGAAGTCCGCTCCTAAGTCAACCGACATAGGTGGAGCTGAAATGGAAATAGACTTGGAGCAGGCGGAGCAGTTTGGAGTTTCTTACAACTCCATAGCCGAGATCGCAGCCGAGCTTGATTCAGAACTCGACGGTATCACAACCGAAGAGTGTATTGCTGCTACCAAGGCTATGGATGTTGCTGAGAAAGATTACATGAATCCTAGCTGGATCAAGAAGTTCGCTGCCAGCCAAGCTCGAAGAGTCAACCAGTTCGAGGAGGAGCTGACAAAGATAACCAAGAACCTGGATAGGAACATTGCCTCTTGCAGCTGACGCCGCATTGACAAACATCAGGTTAAGGCTGAAGCTTGGCTGAGGCAACAGAGGTTACCAGGGAAGGTCAAGGTCCAAAGTCGGTTCAGACACGTGGACAAGTGGATGCCAGTTGAGTGGAATGAAGACTGGGAGTCATTCAAGCAAGAATTCGTGAATGACTTCTATTACAGAAAAGTCTTCTCAACTGACGATCCGAGGAAAGCGTTCAAGGAAGCCCTGACCGAGTTGCACTCAGGGGACCCGGGCATGTTCAGCCAGTTCAGACGTGCAATGATAGATGCAAAACTGGATCTGAATACAGTCCCAGTCCCTAAGAAGGTTACCTATCTCCCTTCCCTCCTTCCAGACTCTCGAAACCCCAACCGTCAAAAGATATCAGCTGAGGCAAGGCAAGTTTGCAAAGAGCGCGGGGTTGACATAGCAAAGGAATTAGAAGCAAAGAGAGAGATTTTTGTTAGAATTTTTAGCAAATATGGGCTTAAGTTTTAGCTCAGTTAGTTTTTGAGCAACTGATGTAATTTTTGTTTTTGTGCTTATCTTTGTAACCATCAGTTAAAATAAAAACTATTCAGTTATACGATTCAACTTGATTTACAATTTCTCATTGTCCAAGCTCTGAATCACAAAGTTATTTCAATATCATGTTATAACCGTACTAACCCTTTGATGTTTTAATCTTATAGACTGTCTAGAATTTTAGCTGAGATTTTGGATAGGTCAATAGGATTTAGATCAGTTTGCTTTATAAGAATTTTATAAGGGTTTTGGCATCATCAAAAAGGGGGAAATTAATGGGAAATTTATTAAAGTTTTGATTGATTCTAAAACCAACTAACCCCAACCGAGTAGATGTTGTCAGATCCTAATGTTAGTAGTTAGGCTCGCTGTTTGAGCATTGTTAAGATTTTATCTTTACAGGACTCCAGCTGAAGACGGCAACAAGGCTTCACTCGAAAAGAACATCAATTGTAAGAAAGACAACTGAGCGTTCATCAGATGCGAAGATGCCACAGTCAACTAAGGAAGATGCAAGAGAACATCAGTTGTAAGTAAGACAACTGAGTGTTCGGAGCCAACTGATCAGATACAAGTAAGACAACTGAGCGTTCGGAGCCAACTGATCAGATACAAGAAAGACAATTGAGCGTTCAGTTTCAAAACATCAGTAGTAGGACTCGAACCAAGAAAATCAACAGCATGAAGTTCAAGTCAGCTGAGAGTTCAACTGTTAGCATTCAGATAGAACATTAGCTGAAGAACAAGTCAGATGAAGATCGAAACTCTCAACCGACCATCCTTTGTTGAAAGGCTAATGTTGAGACTTGAAATTTAAACAAGGAAGTCACGTGAAGGTTTGACTCTCTGTCATTATCTCATTTGGCCCAATACAAGGCTGTATCAGATGGAAAGCAGAAGCATGCAGTTGCCAAATCCGGAAAGTCTGCAGAGATGAGAGACAAGCCATCGCTTTCAAAGAACAGAGATCAACAGCTCTTCCAACGGCTAGTTGATTCTCTCCGCCTATAAATAGAGGCCTTCATTCATTCACCAAGATAACGAGAACGAGACAGACAAGTGCGAGAAGAGACCAAAGAGCGAAAGTCAGAACCAAATACTTCACACGAGCTGAACTGCATTCAATCTCTAAGAACATCATTAGCTGAGAGTTCTAGAGTGTTAGATTCTGTCTTAGTGTCTTTTGATCCAACCTTGAGAACATCACTAGTTGAGAGTTCGTAGAGTGTTAGATCATAGCTCACTTCTTGTTCGAGCTATTAGTTGGAACCCCACCCTCTCACACCTGAAAAGGTTATTAGGACCCTACTCTTCCCGTAACTGAGTAGACAGGTTGATAAGTACCCGTAAACTTATCTGTAAGGTTGATAAGTACCCGTAAACTTATCTTAACGGTTGCAAAGCCAGCGTAAGCTTTGTGGTTTGTCCAGAAGAACTTGGACTGAGTTGTGTGGATTCACAACTCCCCGTGGACGTAGGAGTTATCTCCGAACCACGTAAATCTTTGTGTGTTGTGTTTATTTTTCAGTTATCTTATTGCATATTCAACTGACCAACTAACCAGCATACAAACTGCATTCTTCCATATCAACTGTCTTGGTTATTGACCAACCTTGCACTTAAGCGTGAGTTGATTTTTATACGAGTTAATTTCCACCACATTCCGCACAGCACTTCACTTCCAGCTGAGTGTTTCTTACTCAGTTGTGATTCCAACTGAGTTGCTCTACTCGGTTGTGTTATTTTAGGGGGTTGTTTTTAAAAAAAAATCTTTACTGGTGTACTCCTCCTCATACACCAGAACTCGTATCGGGACCATCAAGTCCCTTATTCGCGACTCATCAGCCTTGAGCTGGTTCCAGTTGTGTATGCGGATGGTATCTTCCTTCACATACCAGTGGCTGAAGATAATATTGAACTGATACAGCAGCTCTGTTCCGAGAGTGGCAAAAGTCGGCATGTCGCGCACCTCAGGGAACATCCCGATCAGCTTCTGAAAGCAGTAGGCCAACTTGCCTTCATGCTCCAGTGCGACGGCTTGACGATCAGCCTCTTCGTCAATGGGGGAGGGAGAGAGATTTTCATAAGGGATCGGTTCAAGATTTTCCTCAACGTTGGCCAAAGAACTGGTCTCAACGTTGGCATCGAGCGAAGAGCTCGGAATTTCTGACAGTGTGGGGATGTTGGTATCAAGAGGTTCATCAACATTGGCCGAAGAGATGGTCTCAATGTTGGCATCGAGCGGGGAGCTCGGAATTTCTGGCTGTGTGTCGGTTGGGATAACTTGTTCGGGCTGTACGGCATTAGCTCCTACCGTGGGAGAGGTTGGAATATCTTCGGTTTCCTCAGATGAAGAAGATGCATCCGAGGAGATAGTCGGCTCATCAGCTGGTTTAGTTTCCATCCCTTCCATCACGTCTCTGTGAGGAACAACCTCGAAGGCAGCCGCGTCAACTGAGTGACTCGACTCAGATGGCTCCTCAGCTGGTGTCTCCTCAGCTGGAGTCTCCTCAGCTGGTATGGCAACTGACTTCTTGAGGCGAAGCCTCAACTTCTTCTAAGCTGGTTCTTCCTCTTTTGCCTTCTCCGACTCAGCTCTGTGTCGGCGTGCGGTTGTAGATTTGAAAGTGCGGCCGACAGCTGGAGGCAGCTCCTCAACTGTATCTTTTTCTTCAGCTGTTTTCACAGCTTCCCTCTTGTCTTTCGGAGTGTAAACACTCCTAATCACATCCTGAGCTTTCTTGGCGGTTGGAAAGAGCATCTGCCTCTTCACAGGGGTCTCCTCACAGTCTTCCCAGACCATGTTCTGATCCTTTGTTGCGAGAAGGATCAGAGCAGAAATTTTGGTTCCGAAGTTGAGAGTTCCCTTAACACTCAACAACTTCTCTCCAGAGTCAGTTGTGGTTTCGGAGATCTTCTGCTTCTCCAGTGTCAACTGGTGTTCAAAATAACTAAACCAGTTGATATCGTGCTTGTGTTTGTGCTCCAAAGCAATCAACTACTTGAGCTTCGGTCGGCTGTTGTCTCCAAAGGCGCCGCTGTATCTGAAGATCACTTTGGATACAACATCGAACAGAAGTCGATGCTCTGGCTTCAACTTCGTTCGCTGCATATTACTCCTCAATTTTTCTGGGGTGATGAGAGCACTCTCTAGAAATTGATCGGCTTCCGCATCGGTGATGTTCTTAACTGTGTCTGTGGCGGTCAGGTTCGGAGGGATGATGGAGCGTAGCAAATCGGAAACTTGAACGGGGATGGTGACACAGCGGATGGTTCTGGCCGGAACATCTCGTTGTCGACAAGATATTTCTGTAACGAGGCCATCTATGCTGTCGATTGGAGATTGCAGTTTTAAGTAGAATTCCCCGACCTGCCGCCTGAGAAGGTGGGTGGGGAAGAGTGTCGCCCAGTCCAGAAGGCCGTTCTCCCTGAGTAGATTGGCAAGGGGAGACAACACCGGCGAGTCCAGTGCTTCGTCCGATAGAATCTGCTTAAAATGAATCTTCGATAACAGCATATCAAAGGATTCCTCGTACGACGACGGAACAAGAGAAGGTCCTGAAGAAGCCATCTTCCTTCCTTGTGAAGCTTTAGGTGCCATTTAGTAATGCAGTGAGGATTATATATAGAGAGAAAAACTTGCAGAAAATGGTGAGACAAATCGGAGACGAAAATGAACAGTTATTGCAGATATACACAAATGTAGAAGGTAAGAGATCACTTCCTGATTTTCCGCCTTTTATAGGTTATTGGGTCGTTTGAAATCGACGGCTAGGGTTGAATGGCGCGAATCCATCAACGGCTGAGATCTCGCGACTGTTGACTAGCTTTGACTTGACGTTGAATTCCGAGTTCCAATACCCGCGCATGAGAAGGTGAACTGTTTTCATGTCAGCCCAGTCGCACTATAAAGTAGGCTATTGATGTTCAGCCGTACTTTACATTAAATGCGCTATGATGGCTATTTTAGTCTAACTGACATGCTCAGGAATGTTTGAATTTATTTCAAACATTCTCATTTAAGACACAAACACCTTCAGCCATAAATGTTACCTGCCAGCTGATGTCGGAATCAGCTGTGTAATACCTGCCAGCTGATGTAGGAATCAGCTGTGTTCCAATGTTGCGGCATACCATCAGCTGACTCAAGTTCGTCTGTTCAGCTGACGTCTGATGTCTTCGGTTGGCGATCCGCATCTGAGATTCCCCCTTCATCTGAGCTTCCCCCTCAGATGGATATCTATCTCTTCACCTCAACTGGTTCCTCATCTGATGGATCCAACAATCTAAGGAGATCACATAACATTTTGAACCGCGCTTCGGCTAGAGGTTTGGTGAAGATATCGGCTCTGTGAATCTCAGTTGGAATTTCTCCATAAATACATCCTTCTTCTTAATATGATCTCGGATAAAATGATGTCGGATGTCAATGTGCTTCGTCCAAGAATGGTGAACAGGATTCAAAGAGATAGCAATGGCACTTGAGCTATCACAATGAATGGAAATTTGTCCAGTTGCTACTTCATAATCTCTCAACTGTTTCTTGAGCCACAACACTTGCATGCAACAGCTACCGGCAGCCATGTACTCTGACTCGGTTGTAGAAGTGGCAACACATGCTTGTTTTTTTGAAAACCATGAGACTAACTTGCTTTCCATGAACTGACAATGTCCAGATGTGGACTTCCTGTCCAACCGATCTCCAGTTAGATCTGCATCTGACTATCCGGTCAGTTGGATATTGTCGTCGGTTGGATACCACAACCCAACATTAACAGTTCCCTTCAGATACTTGATGTTGTTCTTTGCTGCCAACATGTGTGCTTCCCTCAGCTGAACTTGGAACCGAGCACACACTCCAACCGCGTAAGATATATCTGGCCGACTGACGGTTAGATATAGCAAAGAACCAATAATCCCTCTATACTTACTGGCATCCACGAGTTTCCCTCAGATCCGGGTTCAATCTTCCATTTAGTATTCATCGGGATTTTTGTGGTTTTACTTGACTGCAAACTGAACTTTGCGATGAGCTCCTTTGTATATTTGGACTGATTAATAAAAATCCCTTTTGATGACTGCTTCACCTGTAGCCCAAGAAAATAATTCATCTCGCCTATCATTGACATCTCGAATTTCTCCTTCATGAGAGTTCAGAATTTCTGGCACAACTCCTCCGACTTGGAACCGAATATGATGTCGTCAACATAGATTTGCACAACAAGTATGTCTTCTCCAACTTTTATGGTGAACAGTGTTTTGTCAACTGACCCTCGTTTGAACCCCGAGTTCAGAAGAAAACCACAGAGAGTGTCATACCATGCCCTAGGTGCTTGCTTCAAGCCATAGATAGCTTTCTTCAACTTATACACTCTTCCATCTCCAGTCTCAAAACCGGGAGGCTGTTCAACATAAACATCTTCCTTAATATCTCCGTTGAGGAAGACACACTTCACATCCATTTGATAAACCTTGAATTTGTGAAATGCGGCATAGGCTAGAAATATCCGAATGGCTTCCAACCTTGCAACTGGCGCGAAGGAATCCTCGAAATCAATTCCTTCTTGTTGGCAATATCCATGAGCTACTAACCTTGCCTTATTCCTCACGATGAATCCAATGGTGTCTCTTATTCTTGAAAATCCACTTTAATCCAATGACTTTGACACCATTTGGTCTTTCTACCAACTCCCATACACAGTTGCGTAGAAATTCATTCAGCTCTTTTTGCATAGCTGCTGTCCAGTGAACACAGTTTAGAGCTTCCATAACATTCTTCGGTTCTGGCACATCAGCTACGAAACATGAAATCATGGCAACATCTCCTGCTTGTTCGAACTCCTCAAGAATTGCCAACTCCTCAGCATATTGGGCGTAAGTGTTCGAATCTTTCTCAGCTGAGTCTGGATTTGCAACTCTGCTTCTAATACTCACACCTTTGGCTGGATCTCCGATGATGTTGTCCTTGGAATGATCTTCATACCATCTCTTATTGCGTCTTCCTTCTTCTTCTAACAGTGGCTGTTCCGGGATTTCAACTGATGAGATAACCTGAACTGTGGGAGATGCTGGGATCTTCAGAACTGGTGATTTATCAGTTGTTGAGACTGGATTCTCAACATGAACAATATTTTGAACCGGGCTCGGTTGGGCTTCGGATGCTGATGCAGTTGGAGTGGCATCAGTTGAGGTTCCCCCTTGAGATGAGCTGGGGTCCTCACATTCATCTTCAGAGGAACAAGGATCATCATCCTCAGTTGCCCATACCAATGGTTCAGCTAGATTCTTCTGCCTTAGAACCTGCGATCTGGTGAGAGCTGGTGGAACATGTGGATCAGCTTGTTGTCCTTTAGCCTGTTCCCTGCACTCAAAAGTAGATTCATCAAAACTAACATGAGGTGTTATCTCCACAACACGAGAACTGTTGTTGAAAACTCTATAAGCCTTGATCCGAGCGGCATATCCGAGAAATATGCCCTTCGAAGCCTTGGCGTCAAAAGTTTTCAACTGAGTCTTCCCATTGTTATGAATATAACACTTAGAACTAAAAACGCGAAAATATGAAATATCAGGCTTCATGCATCTCCATATCTCATAAGGAGTCTTTCCCAACCGCTTGGTTAGAAGAGATCGGTTCTGGGTGTAGAAAGCTGTGTTGATCGCCTCAGCCCAAAATCTCTTTGGCAGAGCTGAGCTTGTCAACATGGATGTAGCAGCATTCTTCAGCATTCGGTTCCTTAGCTCGGCTACTCCATTCTGTTGTGGAGTACGCGCAGCCGATGTTTGATGAGTGATTCCGTGCTTCTCACAGTATTCGATGATGGTTTCATTGAGGAACTCAGTTCCGCGATCTGATCGGATAGAAATAATTTTCATCTCTTGTTGGTTAGATATCCGATCCATCAGCTTGGGTAGCTCATTCGGGTTTCACTCTTGTGTCGCATGAAAATGGTCCACGTGTACCTAGAGAAATCATCAGTAATAACAAGTGTATACTCGTTACCATTCATGCTTTTGGGTGTAACAGGCCCGAAGAGATCCATATGGATCAGTTGTAATACTCGGTCGGTTGAGGGAATCGTTTTCAACCGAACGGAGGATCTAGCGAGCTTTCCCAATTGACATGCACTGCAGATATGTGTTGTTGAAAAAACTTGGTTAGGAATACCCTTTGCATGTTCCTGTCTCGCAAGTTGGTTCATTGTCTTAAAATTCAGATGGTTGAGCCTTTTGTGCCACAGCCAGCTCACATCTGAACTGCTCTTTGATAACAGACAGGTTTCAGGAGAACTACTGTTCCAATCTGCATAGTAGAAATTTCCGGTTGGGGATCGATTTCCCAACAATATGACCTGCTTTGTTTCAATATTTTTAACCCTGCAGCCCTGTGCATCAAACTTGACAGAGAAACCATATCACAGAATTGGCTGATGGAGAGCAAGTTATGCGTCAATCCATCAACATATGAAACATTGGAAATAGACACGTGATTGGTTTCAAGGGTACCGTAGCCTTTGGTGTGACCTTTTGAGTTGTCACCAAAGGTAACTGATGGTCCTTCCTTCTCCACGAAACTTCCAAGCAAATCCTTCAGATTTGTCATGTGTTTCGAGCATCCACTATCCATCACCCACATGGTATGTGATGATTTATTCTTCCTCAGCTGTTCCTCCTGCTCTTGCACAGAGAAACACGCTTAGGTCCCCAATTTTAGTTGGGTCCTGGAGGATTGGAACCAGTTTCCCCTTGAACTGTGGGTCGCTTTTCCCTGTATATTCGGATAGATTTATCATTCCAAATTACTTTTCCTTCTCCATCAATTATAATAACACCTCGGTTATCCTTAGGCTTGTTGTTATTATTGATGTTCTGTTTCTTGGGAGGAGATTGATTTCTCCCACTGTGAGCTTTAGGAGGAGAGGCGTTCCCCCTGTTTTGTTGGCGTTTCTGACCCATTTGATTTTGCCTTTGAGGTCGGACGCCATTCTGGAATCTTTGTGGCTGAGTCTGATTCCATTTTCTTGACTGTTGACTACAGTTGTTCATGCCCAGCTGATGATGGAACTGATGTCGATTTTGATGGTTGAATCCCTGTTGATTCTGTTTATTCCATCCTTTCTGAGGTCGGTTATGAGGTCGGTTCAGAGGTCGGTTCTGAGGTCATATCTGATTGTATCTCCGACGTCTCTGATTCCTCTTCTGAGTCCTGGAACATTCCCCCTCGGTTGTTGTCCCAACCGATGAATTCTTCAGTTCTCCAACCACAGCTCCTTTTCCTTTCTCAGCTGCAGTTTCCTTAGCTGGTTGTGCTTGCTGTGACGTGGAGGTTGGATTAATTTGGGGAGTTGCAGACTCAACCGGATTTGGTTTGTCAACCGTGACATCCACAACTTTGACAAAGGTTGCGGGTGGAATTCCAGAGTCCTTGACCATGTCGTAACCGAGTCCAAACACGTCATCCATTTGTCTTTGATAACTGATGAGATTCTCAATGATTTTGGATGATTGATATAGCTTTATCAGGTTGTCCTTCTCAGTTTGCAAATCCTTGAGGAGGACAGCTATATGCTCGGTCTGTGCGTCTGACTTCTTCATCAGCTGGTCGATCTGAGCCTTTTGCTTGTTCAACTGATCATGCTGCTCCTTGATCTGCTCCTTCAACTCCTCATCGGTTGGAGCCTTAGTTCGGTTGACCTCATTCAGTTGATTTTTGAGATTATCAATCTCTTCGGTTTGACTTTTAATCAGATCGTCCTTTTCGGTTAAGGATTCTTCAAGTCTGGCAAACTGTTCTTGAAGACTCTTAAACTCAACCGATTGCTGATGCAATTCCTCACTGAGTTCTAGGAAATCACCCCAAGAGGGTTCCAACTCTTCCTCTACTGTTTCCTGCATGTTAGTAGCAATAGAAGAATTTAAATTAACTGAACTAGAATGTACCTCAGCATCATCCTGGTCAGTTCTAATTGCCATGAGACATTGATCGTGTCCGATAGCGTTGTTGGTGGAAGTCAGCTCGTCCTCATCTTTGGTGTCGGTGAAGATGTCCATGTCGTCAGCTGCTTCTTCTGCAACCATGGCCTTGTTCTTTGCATTTTGCTTGGCCCTCAACGTTTCTCTATCTTTCTTCGAAAGATCTGGACAATCAGCTTTAAAGTATCCATCTTTGCCGCATTCAAAG
Organism: Schizonepeta tenuifolia; assembly: GCA_029490685.1. Classification (NCBI taxonomy): domain Eukaryota; kingdom Viridiplantae; phylum Streptophyta; class Magnoliopsida; order Lamiales; family Lamiaceae; genus Schizonepeta; species Schizonepeta tenuifolia. The sequence goes on from CM055956.1 coordinate 101,251,014, forward strand.
CAACTGTTGGTCACAGGCTTTGAGTTATCTCGAGTTCGGTTGGATTTATAGAACCGCTTATATTTTCCGAACCGAGTATCCATGTCAGCTAGCTTCTTTGACAGGGCGGCTATACTTTGTTGCAGCTCTTCTCTGCTTGGCTCCTTCGAAGCTGTGTCCGCAGATCTTGTTGCCCTTGATGTTCGCAGCTTGGAATAGTCAGCTCGAAGTGCTACTGCCTTTGTTGCTGAACCAACATCCTCATGTCGACTCGTCTGCACCGAGGATTGAGTTGATCTTCGTCGGTTCACCTTGTACTCGTTTCCTTTCAAGATTGAGAACAGTCTGTCAGTTCCCATTTCTCCAAGATTAGCTCGGCTTTCATGAATATTGGTGAAGGTATCCCACTCAGCTGGTAGAGCTTGTAATACTTTGAGGTTGATCTCTCTCAGAGTATATTTTCCTCGTCGGATAGACTGAATCCTTCGGATGATATCCATGAATCGAAGCTCCAACTGATCAATGGTTTCATCAACTCTTAGACAAAAGTTGTCAAAATCTTGACAAGCATGGGAGAACTTGTTCTCCTTGGTTTCATCACTCCCCTCGCTAAGAGATGCCAAATATCCCACATCTCCTTAGCTGTGTTGCACTCTTCTATCCATGGAAGATAGTCTTGTCCAACTGTGGACATGATAGTGCTCTGAGCCCAGATATACAGTTGGCTCACTTTTGCTTCCTCAGGAGTGAAGTCTTCTGGCTTTTTCTCAACCATCACCTCAGTTGCATCCCCATCATTGGGATTTGTAGGAGTGTGAGTAACTTTTTCCATGATGGTGATTGGTCCGGATGTAATTACTTGTTGCATTCGATGATGCTTGGACAGCAGAATCTTCTTCATCCGAGTTCTCCAGGATGTATAGTTCACAACCGAGAACATGACAACAATCTTGTCTTTAACATCCATCTGCACACAATAAACAGAAAACAGATGCAAGCAGATACGCACTAGCGTGAAAAAGATCTATTCAGTTGACCACTGAAGAAAAACACCTCGATTCACACCTCGTGAAACAGAGTCAGCAGTCTTTTGAACCACTGCTCTAATACCACTTGATGGTCCCGATACGAGTTCTGGTGTATGGGAGGGGAATACACCAGTTAAGAATTTTATAAACAACCCCCTGAAAATTATCACAACCGAGTAAAATGACTCAGCTGGAATCACAACTGAGTAGGAAAACTCAGCTGTGAGAGTGGTAATGTGCGGAATGTGGTGGAAACAAATAACAACTCGTATAAAATAACTCACTCTTTGATGCAAGGTCGGTCAATAACCAAGTCAGTTGAGAATGTAAAAATGCAGTTTGAGTGCTGGTTAGTTGGTCAGTTGGATATGCAATAAATAACTGAACAGAAAACACAAACACACAAAGATTTACGTGGTTCGGAGAGAACTCCTACGGCCACGAGGAGTTGTGAGTCCACACAACTCAGTCCAAGTTCTTTAGGACTGGAACCACAAAGCTTACGTGGGCTTTGCAACCGTTAAGATAAGTTTACGGGTACTTATCAACCTTACAGATAAGCTTACAGGTACTTATCAACCTATCTACTCAATTTCGGGAAGAGTAGGGTCCTAACAATCCTTTTGAGAGGCTGTGTGAAGGGGTGGGTTTCCAACTAATAGCTCGAACTAAGGAGTGAGCTAAGATCTAAGCTTGAACAAATGAAGACTCAAACTAAGATAAAAAACAACAAGACAGAATCTAACACTCTATGAACTCTCAACTAGTGATGTTCTTAGAGGATATTTTCAGTTTAGCTCGTTTGCGATATGAACTCTCAACTGGTGATGTTCGCTCGTCTATCTGCTCTCGCACTTGTCTTGTGTTCACCTTGAATGAATGAATGCCTCTATTTATAGGCGGAGAGAATCAACTAGTCGTTGGATGAACCGTTGATCTCTGTTCTGTGAAAGCGATGGCTTGTCTCTCATCTCTGCAGACTTTCCCGATTTGGCAACTGTGAACTTCTGCTTTCCATCTGAGACAGCCTTGTGTTGGGCCAAATGAGGTAATGACAGAACGTCAAACCTTCACGTGACTTCCTTTTTGAATTTCAAATTTCAACCTTAGTCTTTCAACCTTTTTTAGTCGGTTGAGAAGTTTTGGTCTTCATCCGAGTGGTCTTCAGCTGATTTTCATCTGATTGATATCTTCATCTGACCTTCTGTCTGAATAGGAACAGTTGAACTCTCAGCTGTCTTGAACTTCATGTTGTTGATCTAACAGATTAAGTCTTGTAATTGATGTTCCATCTGAACAGTTGACTTGAACGCTCAGTTGTTTTTCTCACATCTGATGTTCCATCTGAACAGGTGGCTTGAACGCTCAGTTGTCTTTCTCACATCTGATGTTCTCTTACATCTTCTCCCTTGAACGCTCAGTTGTCTTTCTTACAACTGATGTTCTATCCCGAGTAACGCCATGTTGCCGTCTTCAGCTGGAGACCTGTAAAGATAAAATCTCAACATTGCTCAAACAGCGAGCCTAAATACTAACATTAGGATCTGGAAACATCTACTCGGTTGGGGTCAGTTGGTTTTGAAATCAATCAAGACTTTTAATAAATTTCCCAACACTGTTTTTTGCAAAAATAGTCTCAGCTTGTACTAGGAAATAGGAATGCATCGCAGACTTGTTTTTTGCTAATTTGTGACTGATATAAGACTGATTTGTTTTATTAAGCAGTCTCAGCTTTTAATTTGGCATCATTGACTTCAATATTAACCATGAAATGCCTAAGTCAACCTCTAAAACTAGGATGATCTAGTGGTGGCATCATGAAGGCAATCACATAAACCAATCACAAAATACAATCACAGAATGCATGATTAGTTTTATTTACCCACAACCTACTAATTCAACCTCCAAAACTAGGAATAGCTAGTGGTGGCATCATTAAGGCAATGACATAAACCCACAGAATGCATCATCAAGTAAATATGCATTCATACTCCCTCAGAGCATTGTCATCACAGGGAGATGCATCAAGCAACAAATTAAACTCATGCAACATATTAGACTCATGAATCTGATTCATCACAAATTAGCATCAAGCAACAGATTCATCACAGAATGCATCAATCACAACAAAAATCATCAAGACATCACCAGCCCATCACAGAATGCATGAATCACAACAAATTCCATCAAAGCATCACAGAAACCATATATGGCATCACTAGCCCACCCTCATTCGCAAAATAAGAACAGAATCACCTCATAGAGCAAGAAATTGCTCTATCTCACTCGGTGGGGATGGAGTTTCAGGCACCATCATGATGGAATCATCATCATACTCGTTGTCCGCCACCGTCAGCTCCGTGTCATCGAGTGGCAGCCAATCCGCCAAATCCTCAGATCTAGGTGGAGCACCAGACTCGTAAATCCCCAATTCTGATGGTGGAATATCATAATCGGCCTCACCCATGGAGTTCTCCGGCACCAATGAACCACCTACGGCAGATCCGGCGGCCAATTTCGCATCTCAGGCCTTCCTTCTTTCGAGAAAATTAGGTAACCATGCTTTATACCACTCGGTGTCAAAGATCCACCCACCTGGTGGAGGACCGAAATTCAGATCTGCGAGGTTGGCCGGCGTCACAGAAAATCCCCAATTTCAGAATCGAGAGTGGTTTGAGAAACCATCTCGTTAGAATTTGATTGGATTTCAGTAGGAGAATTCATCTAAGAGATGAAATTGTATGAGAGAGAGAGAAAGAGAGAGAGAGAGAGAGAGAGAGAGAGAGAGAGAGATCGAGAGAGAAAATCGAAAATGCCCAATTTCTGGAAGAGCGACGGAGAGGAGAAACTAGGGTTTAGATCGAGTGAGAGAGAGAGAGAGAGCATATGAACCAGATAGAGTCGAGTGAGAGAGAGAGAGAGAGCACTTGAACCAAATAGAGAGAATGAGAGAGAGAGAGAGAGAGAGCAATTGGTGGGATCGATTTTTTTGTTTAGGATTAGTGATTAATTAGAAAAGTTAATTAAGTTGGAGTGGGGTAAGTGGTGGCAAGGAGTATTTGTTTTAAATAAAGTTGAATGGTAAATGTGTCTAAAAAGCAGAGTATGGCTTTAAATACGGGACAGTTTTTGAAGGACAAGTGGAGCTTTAAATACGGGACGGAGGGAGTATTATTATATAATAAAATTTTGAATACTTATTTTATACAATGTGTTAGGAGTGGTATTTGATTATTTTTCATCATTACCATGTATTAAGTAGCAAAAAAGAGAGTTGATAAGATCTAAATTAAGTAGCTAGTTGAGATACCACAAATTTTTTTTTTTGTGAGAAATCTTGGATTCAATTTTGTATACATGTTGTGTATTATTTGCATTACCATATGGTCCATATTCAACAATAACTCCAATAACATCTGCAGAATAAATTAAATACATTTATAATTGAATAAGTTGAAAATCAGAAATTATGTAAACTGAAATATTACCAAATAGTGGTTGATCTTGGATATTCTCAATTGCTGAAACCTCTTGAAACGATTTGAAATTGAACATGTTTTTTGGTAAATCAGTTTCAGAAATCATTGAAATCTCAAGAATTTATGTTTTTGGAAACATGATAATGCGATAAATATGATTTGTTGTCTTGTACTCCCTTCATCCCGCCGAATACGGCCTAGTTCATATTGGCACGGAGACTAAGAAAAAAAGTATTGGGTATAAAGAGAATATTTAGTGTAGTGTGAATACATTATTATAATACTAATAAAGTTATAGATAGGATGGTGGATAGTGTGTAGTGAGAATAAGTTAGTAGGGTTTAAATGAGATGGTGGACCACATATAGTGTGAGTGCAACATTTTAGAATGCTAAATATACACTAATTGTTTCCTTTAAAGGAATCAGGCCAAGTATAATGGGACGTTCTAAAATGGAAAACAGATCGTATTCGGTGGAACGGAGGAAGTATCTCATTTGGTTATTTCTCACAAAAAAAATTATGCATGCAATAGATATGCCCCTCTTTGAATATTTGGCCCCAAGTGCTGACCAGATATCCTTTGGGAAATCTACACAACATATTAATTATTCCAAAGCTTAACTTGGAGGTTGGAGCCCAAATTAATTTTTGCTGGCAGGAATTACTTGGAGGCCAAACCTATTTAAGAAGCTCAGTAATCGAAGTGAAATAGTACCAGAGGATATTTGGATGTAATTTATGGCGGCAAAATGGCATTTATGTAATTTTGAGATGTATTTGGTTTTTAAGTATAAAAATAATATAGATATAGATATAGATATAGATTATTATTATTATTATTATTATTAACTGCAACATCTTCACTAAATTGTGATTTATGTATAATTGTATAGTGTCCAACGCAATACCCCGTCATTATATTTGAGTGGACGAACTATTATTTTGAAATTTATATAATGAAGTAAGTAGTATTAGATTGGTCAACTATTAATCGCGCATGAAATTTGACTGCATGGATAAATATACTGAATATATAATATAATCTCATTTCCGTGTCTGCCATCACACATACCCTAAAACTGCGTTTGAAAGTTCCAAGGTTGAAGCCCAACGACCATTATGCAATTACTACGGATATGCGTAATAACTCAGCAATATATATAGTATCTATTTTCAATTGTTCAACCAATCAACATATAAATAAAATTGTCCTAAATGGTAAACACTATCAAATTTAATAACTTCACTTTTATATATTATTACCTCCGTCCCGTTCAATATATCTTACTTCTTTCCGTCACGAAGATTAAGAAAAAAATAATTAGATGTAAATTGTTTGTTTAGTATAATGAATACAGTGATATAAAGTATTTTTTAATTGATAGGGTGATATAAAGTGTTTGAAGTGAAATTGTTTGTTTAGTATAAAGTAATTTTGAAGTGACATAAAGTGAATAAATTAATTTATTAATTATTTCCTTAAAAGGAAATGAGAAACGTTGAACGGAACGCCCAAAAAGAAAAATGACATGTTGAACGGGACGGAGAGAGGATAATTCAAGAGGCAGTCATATGTGAGACCGATCTCTAGTAAGAGATCGGGTTTGACCCGTTGACTATTTTTTTTTAATTTCCAACTTTTTTTCTAGATTTTTTTTCTCTCCACCTCCGGCTCCGATTTTACGGCTCTGCATTCGCTCTAATTACTAATATAAACATAATCTTAGTGATAACAATTTGGATTCTTTGGCTCGCTCTAAGACCTTCGACTCCCCTTACTCGAATCTTGACCAAAGAAGAAGCGACAAATAAAAGAAAACGAAAAGACAAATAAAAAAAATGAGGGGAAAAAATCTAGTTTTCTTTTTAGAAAAATCTGAAAAAAAAGATAGTAACGCGTGGACACACGCGCAGGCGCGTCCTCATGCAAGAATTCGCCATAATTGAATCTCATATTTCACTTTTACAAACGGACTCCGCAACAAAATACATGACCAGAGGGGACTGAATCTAATATTGAAGCAGATAGTTATTGGCGAGTCAAAACACTTTTCTAAGTTCTAATAATGCAAATGTGCTTAAAATTAGTAAGAGTTGGAGAATTAAGCAGTCTGACTAATCAAAAGTCGCTTACGAAGAAATAACAAGTTGACCTAGTTAACCTTTTTTTGAATTGGTAAAAGAGTTACCAACTTTGATTAATTAGTCAACCAATTAATTCCATCCACATGACATGACTCTCTCTCTCTCTCTCTCTCTCTCTCTGTGCCTGTCTAATATTTTTATACGTAGGTATGTATATATAAATTGTGTATCCACAAAACACAATCACAATCCATATTCAGACATCAAATTAAACCTTCACACAAACACAACAATATTCTCTCTACAGTTATACTACTCCCTTCATCAAATCAAGAAAATATTTTTCTTGAATCCAACAGCACCAAGCGATTCATATATATTAGCAAATAGATATGGAAACATATGGCGAAGTTTTCTGCTCGAGCCCATCAATGGCAGCTGAGAATAGTTACTCGTACCAATTTCCACAAAGAACAGAAGAAAACTGCAGGTGTAGAAGCTATCAATATTCAGAAGAGGAAAACTGGTCCGCCATTGATGACGAAGATATTTATTGGGAAGGATTCTTGAAAAAATTCGACGTCGAAGGGCATGAAATGATCAAGAAATTTGTTTCAAAGCTTGAAGAAAATGTCCCGTTTGAACAAATACTTAGAGAAACGTGGCACCATTTCAGGGCAAAACCTGCAGCTTCACATATGTTGGAAAAGATTGCAAGAAAAATAGATAGGGAGAGAGAAGGAAGTTTGGTGATGAGAGAGAGAGGTATTGATGGTGATGATTTGCAGGGAGAGTTGAAGAATGAGAGATTCAAGGTGAAGACTATGAATGGTTCAGGAGTTGTCAAGGAAGACGGGAGAAATTAAAGTAGAAATTCGCAAAAAGAGAACAAATAAAACAGAAAGATTTTGGTTGTAATTTTATTTTTATTTTTTTCTCGTAAAGTTGTTGATTTGATTCTTTGATTTATTTGGTTTCTTATACTAAGTATTATATAATCTCTCTTTAAATTAGTGTATGTAGGGACCTCATAAGTTTTTATTGTAATTGAAGTTTGTAAGCGTTATGCAGTAGTGATGATAACAACGTTGGAGATATATATTGGTATTGCTTTTGCTTTTGCAAGCATGTTTCTGTTTTTGAATTCTCAAAGTTAACAGAATCCCAGATTCCATTCAATTCTTGAAAAGATTTTTTTACAAGCAGAGTGTGGTGATTTTAACTCTACATTTTCTGTTAATACTATATTTTTCAAGATTTATTATATATCGCCATTTCAATAACAATTATATTGAACAAAACATTATATTATCTGTGTGAATATTTTATATGATGACCCAGTAAATTTAACCAAACAAATATTCACGTTACACATACACAGGAGATTTGGCAAACATATAGTAAGTTAGACTATCTGCAACCCTTGGAGACCATTAGTGGTCTCCAAAGTGTCTCGAACACCCTCTTTTTCACTAGAGACAGTTTAGAGACACCTACCCCTATAATCCAACGGTCTCCAAGCTGTCTCTAACTTTAATATTAAACAATTCCCCATTTCCATTAAATTAATTCATAAAATTCCATTAATAAAAAAACATAAAACATTACATTAATTAAAAAAAATATTACATTAATTGAAATTAAAAAAAATACATTAATTAAAATATGGACTATTCGTGTAGAGGTCCAAATTTGCGCAAAACGTGCTCGATTAGATCATTGGTCAGACGATGGTGCTTTCGTTGATCTCTCAAGTCGGCTTCTCGTTTGAGATATTCCTCAAAGGCGAGCGGAGTGACTCGCTGGGATATCCGGTTAGTGGACGGCGAGTCGGAGTCATCTCTCCAATTCTCCACATCCTCTCGCTCGTCTTCGATTAACATGTTGTGCAAAATAATGCACGTGAACATAATATCTACGAGATGCCTTGTATACCAGCATCGACCCGGAGCTTGAATTCCCCATCGGGCTTGGAGAACTCCAAAAGCCCGTTCTATGTCCTTTCTGGCCGATTCCTGCATCTTCTTGAACCTCGTCGTCTTTGGATCAGTTTCAACCTCCGGCGCTTTTATCAGTATTGACCAAGAAGGGTAGATCACTGTCGACCCATGACGGTAAAGTTGCACGCCGAAGCCTTATCTTCAAGCCCGTCGGCGAACAAGAGCGACTGTTTGAGGACGTTGATGTTGTTGTTGGAGCCGGCACACCCAAAAAAGGCATGTCAGATCCACAAATCATGCGATGCCACCGCCTCCAAAATTAAGGTAGGCACGCTCTGATCGCCGCGCGTGTAGGCAGCCGCCCACTCTTTTGGCAGTTCCTCCATGCCCAGTGCATGCAATCCAGGCTCCCGAGCATCCCCGGAAATCCATGCCACGCCTCGTGCATTTAGAGCAGGCGAGCGGTGTCAGTAGCGTTTGGCTTCCTTAAGTATCTCTCGCCAAAGAGGTCGATCATTGCTCAGCAAAATTTTTTCAGGCAAAGCCGGCCCGTGCTATCTCCGATCTTCAAGTACTCGTCGAACACATCCGCAGCACCACCGGTGACCAGTTGTCGCACCGCCATCGTGCATTTTTGCACCGACGTCAGCCCCCATAGTCCAAGTGCATCTCGTTGATGCGTGAAGAAGTGGACGTTGTCCTTCAACGTCTTGCATATGTGCAAAAACAGATGCTTATGCATCTGGAAACGGCGTCGAGAAAAGTACTCGATGTAGGTTGGATTGTCGGCGAATTAGTCGGCGTGTAAGAGCGCACACGCCGCTTCACGGTCGCGGTCGACGAACAACCTCACCCTCGTTTTCTTCTTCTGCACCGCTACGTGTGCACGGAGGGCTCGTTCCACGTTCGCCATCATCTCCCGGACCTCGTCGTCGGTGCCATGCTCTTCATATTCCACCAACGAAATTGAAGTGCTCGATGAAGACATCTTTTTAGATATGAATTTGAGAGAGGAAATGAGGTTGATTTTTTATTGGGATGAATGAAGGATGAGATGTTGAATTGATTGTGTAAAAAAAGAATATAAAGAAAAGGAAAATCGGCTTGTAGCTATTCACCAACGTTCGATTTTTTTAAATTTTCACCCATTAGACGCGTACGTGCCTTTTATTTTATTATTTATTATTATTATTATTATTTTTTTTTTCTGGTGGACGCGTGCGCTTCACGCGCTGGCTCTAGCCGGTCTCACCACCTCCCACCCACCCCGCAACACAGCTGTGTCCAGCCGCGCCCGTCTCGAGCCCCCTTCGAGACACGACTTGGAGACCGCGTTGCAGATAGTCTCCTGAAATTGGAGATAGAACTAAAACCACAGCCCAGAACTAACAATAAACAATACATAAATAAAATTTGGCGAAAACTGGTTGCATATGACTTCACAATTTACATACACATCTAAGTAACAAAATTTCTGCTGAATTGAACAAAAACTACACAATTTTGGTGGTATTTTTAGCACAACAAATTACTTACAGAGGTCTGCCAATTCTTGGATGCACGTATCTTTGTCGAAGTAAAATGCTACAAAAAATCTCAAAATTGATAGGCAGTCTGCCAGAAGTAATTGGAGATTGACTAAGGGTTAAACTGAAGCAGGAGAGAGAGAGCGCGGGGAGGGGCACAGCATACCAGTATAGGAAGGGCAATGCCAGTATACCACATTCACATACATGGTGGGTCTCTCCCACAATATCATTCATCTATCAACGAATGCAATTGTTTCCTGAAACTCAATACTTTACTAGCTTCAACAGCCATCACTAATCCCATAAGACGATAATTTTTTAGCTGCATTTACCAAGAACAGTCTGTTAAGCAACAAGAGATATGATGCATCAGTAAAACATACATGTCATGTAAGGAACTAAAGTAAAAGGAAATGCAAGTTAGACTCAAGTTGCTAAAAAGATTTTGAAATAATAATAATAATAATCAAATAGAATAACTAATATTTTTTTATAGTAGTCTCTACTGTCTCTTTATAGCAATAAGGCACTAGAAATATGATGAAACATAAGGGTTTATCAAGTTCGTGCAAATACATAACAACGTTATTGCACAGAATGACATAAAAGTAATGAGTTTAGAAACTGAGAATACATGCACGAGAGGAAGACAGGATCGAAAGTATCGACCAATCTTTGACAATACAAGGCTGTCTTATACTTGCCTCGTTAGCTGTGACCTGCTGTACATGTAAGGGAAAACTGAAGGACCACGAGCTAAGCTGCAGAAGCATTTTAAACAAGTCACGTTTAGAAACCGATCCGAGAGTAGTAGCATAAAAAAAGATTCCACAAGGATACCTCGAAGAAAATTTCATCTTCAGGTTTGTTGTAAATTATAGTTTCCTCTCCCTTTTTTAAGGTCCCTCTATTCTGGTCAGCATTCTTGTGCTGCGTGCATGCATAAAATACAAGAAGAAACTATAATAAAATGTTGATTTACACTCATTTACAAATATTAGCAATTATAGCTCCAGCAATGTACCTTGTAAATTTTGCAAATTACTAAATAAAATTTGAAGCGGAAGGATCTTCGGAGCTCCTCGGTGGGCTTCAACAAGTAAAATAAAATGCATTAAGAGCAAAGTTGATTTGATGCCATTAACAAGAAAGCCGAAGCAAATATGTAACTTAATATGAAAAAAAGGAGGAAGGAAAAGGTAAGTCATCTCAAACAAAGCATAACCAGAAATAAATTCAACTAATATAACTGCATGTCACAATAATACTATCACTAACCTCGTCTTCTGTAGCCCACTGCACTTCATCAAAGAGGGCATCATAAAGCGGAGGCAGAAGCTGAGGTGGGAGATTTACAACACGCCGAGAGACTATAAGTCCAACATCTTGCACATGTTCTTCAACTAAAGACTTGAGTTTAGCTATGGCATCTATATCCTGGCACACTTTAAGCAAGTAATCCTTGAGTTCAAGCACACATTTGCTATCCTGATAGAAACATAACTACCATATGTTAGGAATCAACTAAGTAACAGTTTCCACTGACGGATATGCATAGTGTTCGAGTAATTTGGCCGTCACAAAAAACCCAACATTGATGAAATTAGGAACCAAGGAGGGCACAAGTAAATATAATTAAAAAAAGGCAATGCTTGCCTTATATCTCCCCAAATTAAGAGCAGATAAAACGGAATATACTGCATCATCATCATCGTTTTCAATCTTGACTACAGTGCCAACAGTCGGCTGGCCTAATATTTAGTCGACAAAGCCACTCAGATCCCACTGTGTATTATCAAGGTAAGTCTGCAAGAGGACCTTCACCCCATGGAAGTCGCTAGGTTTTGGATCGAAGAAGACAAAATCTGCTTGAAAATCTCCCTTAAAAAACAAACAAATTAACTGATAAATCGTATGAATTTACAGCAATCAAATGAAACTGTTGAGATGATGGCGACCAGATGAACCTCAAATTCTTCATCCTCAGAAGAGTCCAAGTCAGACAGCCGGATTTTATCGTTGTCATGGTTTTTGAACCCGTTAACTATAACTTAGCAAACAGCATTAAATAACAACTCCAGAGCAACAAAGAAATAAAACGGAAAGTGGAAACCCGACAAGGATCATACTATTGTGCAGCTTGGGCTTCTCAACATATTGCATGGCCCTCCGCCTCGGAGTAGCCATAGCTTTCGTCCGAGCAAACGGAGAAAAGGTGAGAAGTCGAGGTCTCAAAGAGTGCTGCTTATGCTTTTTTGGTTTTCGTTGCATTCTGTAAGGTAAAGAACCTGTATTATTTAGCATCATGGATAGGAGAAAGATGGTGATGACATAAGAGAATCACTAGAAAATTCAACATGAAAAGCTATTTTTAATGTTATTGATCAATTACCGTAATTACATAACATAATCCAGAAAAATAGAATGAAAAATTATTTCTGCATGTTATCAGGGTTGCTATGCTATGAGGCTGTCTCAAATTATGAGGAGAATATGCCATTTCTAATGAATTTTTTCTCTATAAACACAACAAAAAGCAAGTGATTATTTTTGCCCAAATTGATTTTGAGCCCTAATTTATTCCTAATATAGCCACAATCCGAAACCAAAACAATGTTGCAGAAAGTATTATCCCCAATTGAGCCCTAATTTATCCCTAATTCCAACCAAAAAGGCAAAGAAAAAAGAGACAACATTGGAAAGAATTAAAAAAAAAAAAAAGACAAACCTTGGGATTGGGCGAGCGAACGGCGGGCTACCGGAGTCTGGACGGCGGCAGGCGACGGCGCGGCGGGGTGGAGGAGATTCTTCTGATTCTCAGTGTGTGTCGAAGAGAGAGAGAGAGGCCCAATTGCCACAACTAACGGTCCAACAGCATTCTTAAGTAGGAATTAGAAGGCCTGGGCTTCAAAACATGGCAGTCCAATAATTTCTAATAACCCAACTTTATTCTCCACAGACTACGACCAATTGTTCTACTATTTATTTACCGCTCCGCGTTTACTTTGGTTATATAAAATTTTCATTCGAAAATAATGAATAAAAAAAATGAGAAAATATTATTATTTTCATATTTTTTTATCACATATTTATTAAATTGGAAAAGAAAATTATATCACATGATCCCCCTACTCTCTCCTCATTTTTATGTCTTTTGTCCTACAAAAATATTATCACACTCATCTCCCATGTTAATATTTTCCGCAATTGGAGAGAAAATGATAGAAAAGAAGTTGTTAGAAAAGAAGTTGTCCGGGAAGATTATTCATCCTACTAAAAAAAATTAACAACCATAGTAAACGTGCGAAAAGAATAAAAAAGGATTAAAATATTTGTTTTCTAATCATTTTCCATCAAAGTAAACGCTAGGGGTGAGCACGGTTCGGTTAACCGACCATTTGCCCCACACAAAAACCGTCCGTACGGTTTTTATTCGGGTCGGTTAACCGTTAAAAATTAGAAAATAAACATCAAAAACCGTGACAACGGTTAACCTAAAAAACGGTACGGTTAACCGTTATTCAACGGTTAACCATGACAAAAGAAAGTTTCGATTTTTTTATAATTAATAGCATCAAAAGTTTTTCATATAAAAAATTTATATTCAAAATATATAATTTAAAGATGTAATAAATTAATTATAAATTGAACTTTACTATGTTTTTCAAGCAAAAGTGGTAAAGGTAAATAATTATAATAACATTATAACATATAAATAGTAAAATTAGTAATTTTTGTTGGGTTCGGTTCGGTTTACCGCCGGTTTTATATATAAAAATAAAAACCTAACCGGTACTCTCGGTTTTTTAAAATTAGAAAAATAAACCGAAACCGCCGGTTCGGTTAACCATATTTTCGGGACGGTTTCGGTACGGTTCGTCGGTCGGTTTGGTTTTTCGGTTCGCTTTGCTCACCCCTAGTAAACGCACCCTTATGAAAAGAGAATTCGTTGGTATAATAATTAAGGTATAAGTAGTAATTTGATATCAAAAGTTTATGTGGTTCCCATATTTGAAATAATAAATCAGAATCATTAGAAACCCTTTCAATAAAATTAAAAGAACTCAAAAGCTAATATGTGGTGGATATATATATATATATATATATATATATATATATATATATATATATATATATATATAGTATTTGGTTCATATAAAAATCAATTCCCATATTATAAATTGATCTTAACTGTTGATCGATCTTTTTATGATCAATGATCGTGATTAATTAAAGCATGAATGTGATATGTAAAAAATATAATTTTATATAAGCGTTATATTTTCACAAAAAAAAAACACGAATCGAAAAAGACACTATAAAACATCATTATATATATTTAAAAGCATAAATATATAGAGGACTAGTTTTTATAGTGACTCATATATAATAAACATATTAATATAGTAATATTATTATCATTTGGTGTTGCAAAGCAAATGCCGACAAACCTTGCAAGTTATGGGACCACTTCACTAGTTTTAATTGGAAATATAATTTAAATTTTTACTCCAGTGTCACCCTTGAAAATTATAGCTATTGGCACTAGAACATTAGATAATATAAAATAGTATATTGTTACTTCACTATTGAAATGGTTGTTGCTGTTTTTTTCACGTAAAAACTGTAGGTGAAGTAATAACAATATATATAAAAGTGTTACGTGCTATAAAATATATTGCCCAAAATGGCAATAATAAATGTTTTTTTGAGGGGGATGCAAATGTTTGTTTCAAGTGAACACAATAAATCTTTAATCATATTCCAAAGTAAAATATATTTTAATTTGTCTAACTTTTTCATATCGTGTGAAAATACGGTCGCTACAGTAAACTTATAATAAAATAAGAAAAGATAATTAACATGAATGTTAGAGATAAATACATTCATCTTTTCGTGAAAAGGCACCAAACAATAAAGGAAGGGGACACATTATATTTGGTACTCCTACTAATTATATTAGGGAGTCAAAATCAGTTATAATTACGCTAACCCCATTTTGCTTGATCTTTAATTATCACTAATCTTGACTGCTCTAGTATAGTGTAGTCTCTCTCTCTCTCTCTCTCTCTCTCTCTCTGCCCTTATGTTTTGCTTCTTTGTTTATTGTTTTGTTTTGCTTTTGTGATTGTGTGTGGACCATAATTCCACGTTTCGCTCACCCATTCACTTAATTTCAAGATTTAAGCAGACTGGAAATTAATTAATAAATAAATAAATATTTGATTCTGCGTAGTATAGTATCAATGTATATATTGAGATTGAGAATGGGGCTTTAACCTGGTGAAAACAAGCATATCATATTATTCTCGAAGCTTGTTTATATTCTTTACAATTTTAAAAAATTAATTGTAGTGTGGACCACAATTCCACGTTTCGCTGTCTCAAACTTCACAATTCACATGTACTAATTTGAACATAAAAAAACACATCTAGCCGGATAGGAAATACATAAATATATATTTGATTTTGTCTACGATCGATAAAATTAGATATTGAGCGTAGTAAAACCAAACCCTACATATTGACATATTGTCCTTGATGCTAGCTAAGTTTTATTTTCATTTGAGTTTGAAAATTCATTTTAGCCTGTTTAGTAGCATGAACACAATCTTTAATTGAATCGAATTTGAATCGAGTTGAACTTTTTAATATGTACTCACTTTATTCGGTTTTAGTTATGTTAAACATGAATTTTTTCATCTTTATAAGCTTAATTGATGTCAATTTATATTGAAAAATTATGTTTGTAATGAGTTTTGTGCTTAAGTATTGTTAATTTGTGAAATATGATGCTCGTTCGTACTTTGTTTGATTTTGCAGAAATTTGGAGTTAATCTTATGAAAATTGAGCATGATAGGATGAAAGTACAGTTTGATAGGAGTTCGTAGGCGAAAACGAATCCAAAAACGGAGTAATAACGAAGGAGAACGGGCCAAAACAAAAACGTTGCGCGCAGGCCCAGTATACACGCGGACAACACGCGAATTTTCTAGATTTATCCTATTTTTGGTTATTTTCTCCTATTTTGGTTATTTCCTACTCCTACTAGGATACAACCTTGTACTCCCCACACCTATATATATATGTCATCCAAAACACATCTGGACACCCCATCTCTTATTATTATTCTTAGTTTTTATTTTCTTTTAGCTTTGACTTGGAGTTTTGAAGACTTGTTCAAGAGTTAAAGACGAGATTTGTTTCGACTACGGTTTTCTTATTTAATGTTTATGAATTCTTTTCTTTTAATTGTGTGTTTGCTTTAATTACGAGTAGCTAATTTTCTTGTATCTTCGGGTTAGAAAGTAGATGCATAATTAATCTTTGATTCTTAATCAATTAATCAATTACGACCTTCTCTTCTTTCTTATGTTCTTGATTTGTCTTGTATGCTTGATTGATTGGCCACCAATTTTGCATATTAGTTGTGTTAATTCAATAGTCGGGAGATGAGGATTAATACATGAACTGGAACATAGGACACGCATTGCAAAATAACCGGGAGGGGACGAGCCTTGTGTGAGAGCATTAATCTTAGGATCTTTTGGGAGTTGCATGCATATGATGTTTGTCGGGAACGAAAACCCTTGCATGTGATCAACGGTTTATTCGCTACGGGACTAGGTTTAAGCTATTTTTGTGATTGTTCTAAGAAGAGTCGAGTCCCTGTGTTAATAGATTGATTGATTGAGATTTGAATTTTAATTGTCCATTGAAATCGAAGCCTTAGGATACCTTTCTCTTATTTGAATCTTTACATATGTGTGTTTGCTTTTTAATTGCTCTTTGTTTTCTTAATTAGTTTCATTAAAAACCCAAAAATTAAAGTTCGTAGTCTAAATAGAGGATAATAGTTGAAAGTAGTACTTGCTAAGTTAAATCAGTGTCTGTGGAATATGACCTTGCTTCCATATACACAATAGCACCCGTGCACTTGAGGCGTGTTAAAGAAAAATAGCGAACAAATTTTTGGCGCCGTTGCTGGGGACTGTTTTAATATTAGCAATATTACGATTAGATTGTTTGAGACTAATTTAGACATATATTATTGTCACAGCTTCAAATCCCGATGGACGGCAAAGCCGGGGTGCGATTAGGGGTTGGATTAAAGAAGCGGGGAAGAAAAGGGGATAAATGAATAAATCACCTTAACCGACAATAAACAACTGATATCAATGAACTGATTTTATTTAACAAAGGAGAGTCGACCCCGAAGGATCGCTCGACAGAGTTGTTCTAAAAAAGAAACTAAGTTCAAAGGATGAGACTTAGACCAAAAGTTATACATTAACGAGAACTAGTTTGCAGCGGAAAACGTAGAACTGAAACACTGATCTTCTTTCCTATAACAACTCTACTCAATCTCTGTCGCTTCCGTCACTCAACCTGCACATTTAAAAACATATGCAGGGCTAAGTACATAAAGCACTTAGTGGGCACATTGCCGAAAACATCTCATAAGAGTATAGATTAATCAGGCATCTTTAACAGTAACGCAACGGGGTTTTTCTTTTAAAGGCCCATGCTTACTAAACATTTTCTCTTTTCTAAACACTTTGCGCAAAGATTTTTCTATTGTTACATTCATCTTGCCCTTTTTTTTCAATGTCGGGGAAGAAGCCTTTTCTTCCGATCGATTAGTTAGCACCCTTTTGGCTAACTCAACAGAGTACCACACACAACGGCTACCGTGTACACTAACCCTGGAAAGCACCCTTTTGGCTAACACAGAGTCCGATCGATTAGTTAGCACCCTTTTGGCTAACTCAGAAGTCAGCATCCTTCTGGCTTGACTTAATAATGGCACAAGAGAACTCACATAAAACAAATATTTCATGCCCTGATTATCACTTTGAAAATACAATTATCAAAGCTGTAAATGAAGATTTTCGAGCATCGCTCATTTTATTTCGTATAGAGAAAAGCCCACCTCAATCGTTTACAGAACAAACTTTAACCTTCTGTCTTCCATCCTGTCTTCAACTCCGACTTCCTTCTTTTATCGCAAATATTCAAACTTTAGTAATTGATCAAGACGATTAAAGAAAAGAAATTGACTTCGTTTTATGACTTTTTGGCCTTTGCACTTAACTACATTCTTTTGATTATCAAAGAAACGAGACTCGATCAATTCTCATTTTAGAAACTGACTCGACTCATTACTCGACACTTTAGTTCAGTTAATAAAGGGATTCGATAACTTATAATGACTAAGAAGTTCACAAGGAACGAGGTTAAAAAGGATTCAACTTAAGAAATTAGGCTTACGAAAGTTTATGCACAAAGCAGAAGTTCTGGAGTTCATACAGAACAGATTCCTGCGAAACAGGGGATGAAATTTATACCAAAAGAAAGCTACGTATGTCTAGTTTATTGTCCAATTTACGGATCTTGATATCGTTAAGCGAGCTAAAGGTTATGACAGTTTCCGTAACGTATTGCAAAACAGTCCGCGATTAACCCTAGGTGCTCGTATATCTCGACGCACGACTTCCTAGGTTCGACTAATGTTTTACCACCTTTATACTCACGAATTTTCAGTCTCATGACAGTCAATATGCACAATCTTTCATGACGAACTTTTTTATATTTCTCGATTAAAAACACGACGTAAACTTTCTCGTCTTTTCCAACTACCAATTACTAAACCATTTCAATTCCAAATCAATTTCATTCATCAACTTCTAGTTCATAAACTATAACTTGTATCATTTCATATCTCGAATGGAAATATCGTCAACTACAAACTCGTTTACCAAACGGCAACAATTATTAATATCAAAATGGTTTTCCTTATTCGACTTTCCTATCGGCATTTAATCTTGATTACTCGTCTCTTACCGTAATTTCAACTTTCTTAGAATTCGTTCAAATTTTACAATTACGATCATTAACTAACAAGATTAACATATGTTCAAATCATAAACCTAAATCATTATTCATACGAAACCTATCGACGATTCTTCGTCTCTTACTAAAATTTCAATGTTCTCTGATTTTGCTCAAACTTTCCACTAACGTTCATCAACTATCAAGATTCAACAATACGAAAACCATATACTCAAATTATTATCGAATCTTAATTTATCGTCGGGTTTTCGTCTCTTACGATTTCTATTTTGTTTTTAGAAAAATCCCATTAAATTATATAATCATCCACATACTTACTACATATCATTTATATCATCATATCATACAAAACATAACATTTACTACATCAAATCTTCACTTCTTCATCTCTTACCTTTTTATTTTTATTTTTAGAAAATTCTAAAACAATTCATGCATCAATCTATCAACATATAGAATCTTAATCTACTAATCAATCATTCAAAAATCGAACTAAACATCAAACCCCTAATTTCCTATAAATTTTCGGTATTCTTCATTATTTAAGGGGGATGATTTTCATGAAATTTCAACCATAGAAATCCAATTCTAAGCATCTAATAACATGTATTAATCATAGAACATCATGCTATCATCCTCAAATTTTTCGAAAAAAAAAAGACTTGAAGGAAGGAAGTTTTGTTCGGTTCAATCTTGAGAGGAAGTTCTTACCTTGACGTTTATTGACTCGGAAATAAGATTGATCGGAAGACGACTAACTTGTGGAACTTTGAAAGCTTGAAGAACTTCAACAATGGTGGAAAGAGAGAGATGAGAGAGAGAAAGAGAGGGGGAGGGGGGCGGTAATGAGGTGTGTGAGAAGGAGAGTGTGATGACTAAGGGTGTTGGATAATATTAACATAAAGTAGATAAAAATCTAACAAGGTGAGTCATGCCCATAGGTGGCGGTTTGGATAGGATTTTAAGTCGAAAATATCGCATTTTACGGGTCTAATATGACGTATATAAATCGAGAAATTAATTTCCTAGATAGTTACGTTTTTTATGAAATCTAATTCGACCATTAGATTAGAAATAAATCTCTTACTCGGAAAGCATAAATTGTTTTCCGAAATTCGATAAAAACTCGGGACTTCACAGTCCAAATTTCGTCCGGAAAAATAAATAAAACTGATTTTTACTAACTTACTCGTATCGCAAAATAAGTGAATGTAAAGTTAGACGATTTTTCGATCTGAGTTTTCGAACGAAAATTCTATCGGACGCGAAAACCCTAATACAGTAGTCGTTCAACCGACTTCTGGAATTTATTTTCAGAAACAGATTTCACCGTCAGTCTTAGAATTGAAAATCCTTAACTTAGCATGCAAAGCCTTAATTAATAATTAAATTTTTATTTTAGCGACGGAAGAAAATATCTGGGGTATTACATCCTACCCCTCTAACAAAAAAATTTCATCCCGAAATTTGTTTATCTTCTTTAAACTGTTCGGGGTACTTCTTCCTCAACTCTTCTTCAAGTTCTCACGTGGCTTCTTCTTGTCCGTGGTGATCTTATAACATTTTACTAATCGTATCGACTTGCTTCTTAACTCTCGCACTTTTCGATCCAAGATCGATTGCGGTTTTTTTTTTTCATAACTTATCTCATACTCAAGAACAACGTCTTGCTGGTGGATCACGTGTTTAGAATCGAACACGTACTTTCTCAAATGAGATACACGAACATAGTAATTATTCCATAGACTTGGCGACACGGCTAATCTATACACATTAAAACTATCTTTTCCAAGATATCTAAAAATCATATAAAGCTTCGTCTAAGCTTATACTAAACATGAAATTTAATCATATTATCCTTAGAAGGATAATCATGAGGAAAGTCTTGTCCTCATTCTCTAAATTTTAAGTCTGATTGACATACATTGCTTAAGACTTTCGTCACTTCTAGACTTCCTTCACTTTGGTTCGAAACTGACGAAAGAATTCATCTTTCATTTTACTAAGTGAATCTAGTTCGAGATTTCTTCTTTCCTCTACTTTATTATGAAAAAGGGATTATCTAAACTTCTTTCTATACAAGGCCTCGTAAGGCGCAATACTTAACATCGTCCGACAACTATTGTTGTAAGCAATTTGATTAATACTATCGTTCCCAACATATCTACGAGTATTTGAGTCGTTCTCTCGGATTGTCCATCCGATTGGGGGTGAAAAAGCGATACTAAATTAAGTCTTGGTACCTAATTCCTTCTGTATAGGAATCCAAAATCTCGAAGTAAATTTGGCATCTCTATTAAACGTTATCGACTTTGGTATTCCGTGCAGACGTACAATCTCACGGAGATACAACTGTGCTAACTTTTCAGATCTATAGGTGATTGGAATTGGTAGAAAGTGAATTTATTTTGTGAGCCTATCAATAACTACCCAGATGGCAGTATTTTCTTTTCTAGGCTTGGGCAAACTTGTCACAAAATCCATGGCTATATTTTCCCCTTTTCACGTTGGAATACTTAATGGCTGCAACAACCCGTATGGCCGTCGGTGTAAAGCTTTCACTTGTTTGATAAGCCAAACATCGTTCTATAAATGAGGCAACATCTTGTTTCAATCCGTTCTACCGGAAATTCTTTCTTAAATCTTAATACATCTTCGTACTCCCTGGGTACGCAGTTTATGGCCTATCGTGAGCCTCATTCATGATCTCATTCTTCAACTTGTCATTATTAGGGATATATATATAGTCTACTCTTTAAATTCTGTTGCATTATCTGGTGCTTCGGAATAACCGTCCGGCTTATCAGTTCTTATCCTTAGGCGTAGCATCTCGATCAACTCGTCCTTTATATGTACACTTATACTTCTTTCTTATAAGTTTGGTGTAGCTACGAGTGTTGCTATTCGGTTCGTTATCGTTGTAGGTGTATCGAGCACTTCTATATCCATTATTTCAAATTTCTGAACAAGTGTTTCTTCCTAGATGAAGAGACACCCTAATTTAGTTGGAGTCTTGCGACTCAGCGCATCAGCTATGACGTTTGCTTTTCTTGGATGGTAATTTATACTACAATCACAATCCTTGACTAATTCGAGCCATTTCCTTTGCCTCATATTCAATTCCTTTTTTTTGCTCGAAAAAGTACTTCAAACTCTAATGATCTGTAAAAATCTCAACCCTTACACCATAAAGGTGATGCCTCCAAATTTTCATCGCATGTACAACGGTTGCTAATTCTAAATCATGGGTTGGATAGTCGACTTCATGGGTCTAAGTTGGCGTAAAGCATAAGCTATCTCCTTTCCTTCTTGCATCGAAACGCATTCTAATCCATTCTTTGACGCGTCAGTATATACCACGTATTCCTTATTTGTTTCTGGAAGAGCTAACACTGGTGCAATGGTTAACCTCTCCTTGAGTGTTTGAAAACTCGTCTCGCACTCGTCAGTCCATTTAAACTTATTTTCTTTCCGAAGTAATTGTGTCATAGGTCTAGCAATTGTAAAAATCCCTCGATGAATCTTCTATAATATCCGGCTAAACTTAAGAAACTCCTAATTTTGTTAGGATTGTTTTGTAAATTTCTAGCTGCACACTGCTTCTACCTTGGCAGGATCTACCTTGATACCTTCTTCTGACACTATATGTCCAAGAAACATCACTTCCTTCAGCCAAAACTCACACTCACTGTATTTGGCATAGAGTTTCTCAGCTATAAATGTTTCTAACACTATCCATAAGTGTTCTTCATGCTCATTCTCATTTTTTTGGAATAAATGAGAATGTCGTCGTTGAATACTAAGACGAATATATATCTAAGTACGGATGGAAAACTCTATTCATGAGATTCATAAATACTGCAGGGGCATTAGTCAAACCAAATAGCATAATTAGGAATTCGTAATGGTCATATCTAGTTCGTAAAACAGTCTTAGGTATATCTTTAGGTTTGATTTTCCATTGATGATATCCGGATCTTAAGTCTATTTTCGAAAATACGCCTGCGCCCTGAAGCTGATTAAAGAGGTCTTCTATCCTTGGCAAAGGATATTTATTCTTAAGGGTGATCTTATTCAGCTCTCGATAGTCTATGCATATCCTCATATAAGCATCCTTCTTCCTGACGAACAAAACAGGCGCTCCCTATGATGAAATGCTCAAGCTAATGAAACCAAGATCTTAACAACTCTTGCAGTTGGATCCTAAATTCTTCTAACTCCTTCGGGCTATGCTCCATACTGTATGGCGTCCGATACTAGTTCTATAAACTTTTTAACTTCCTAAGTTAAACAAAATTCTTGTTAAACAAGTTAGTCGAATATTCTTATTTTAACTAATATGATTAGAAGAAACTTTCACGAGATCAAAACCCACCCACGGGGTTATATATACACATACACGTCGAACGAGTATTGTTTTGCCTCCAATGAGGACTTATACAAAAACTAGACTACTACTAGTCTGAGTTAGGCCAACTACCTGCCTAGTGACCCTTGCCCTTGTCCTGTGCTTCTGGCCCAATCCTATATGCCCCTGCATTCTGCTCTTGTTGCTGTAACGGTTGCGCTTGAATAGCTCTCATAGGTTGGGGCTGACCATACTGGTTAGTTCCACTTGCTGGCAACGGTTTCGGGCAATTTCTTTTTATGTGTCCATTCTGCCCGCAGTTAAAGCAATTATCAGTGTTGGCTTGACAAACACCGAAATGCATCTTGCCACACTTAGGGCAAACAGGATTAGTGATCCTTCCTGGGGTATTGTTTGTCTGTTGCCCCTGCCACTGTCCTTGTTGGTTATTTCTTTGCCATTGTCTTACTTGGTTATTTCCTTGTACCTTCTGTCCTAACTGATTGTTCCCTTGCCATGGCTTCTTGCTATAGTTGTTATTCTGGTTCGGCTACTGAAAGCCACATTGATTACCACTCTGGTTCCCCTGATTGTTATTGTATTGATAGTAGCCACCATTATCTCTTCCTTCCCATTTTCTTTTTCCTCTATAGTTGTTATTGTTGTAGGAATGGTCTTGAGTTGAAGCCTGGGTTGGTGCTGGTACGGGCGCTGCAATCTTTCGTTCGTCCGGCACAACTGCCTTCATGTCTAGGGCTCGTCCTAGTATGTCTGTGTAGCTCAGTCCTCCATGACTGGCTAGTGCCACTCCCAGTTCAATTCTAAATCCTCCACGGAACTTCTTTGCCATTTTCTCGTCGGTATCTACCTGCTCGGGTGCATACCTTGATAATTCACAAAAAGTTGCATCGTACTCAGTCACTGTCATTTTCCCTTGCTTAAGATTGTAGAACTCTGCTTCCTTCTTTGCTCGGTAGGTTTTAGGAACAAACTTATCATAGAATACTTCCTTAAATTCATCCCAAGTAAATTGAGCCATATGCTCCGCTGGAATAATTTTACTCCTAGCCTCCCACCAGTAATCAGCTAGTCCTGTGAGTTGAAACGCAACACACGAAAGGCTCTCCTCATCAGTACATCTGAGAAGTTTGAAGATTCTTTCTATGGCTCTTACCCAAAGCTCAGCATCGCTCGGGTTTCCAGATCCATTAAAGATGGGTGGATTTTTTTTGAGGAACGGATCCTCAATATCACAACGTTGGGGTGGTGGTGGTGGTGTAGGTGAAGGGTTTTCTTGACGTTGTTGCTCTTCTTCCCTCTCATGATGTTTATGACCTCTTCCAGGTCCTCTGGGCCTACCAGGTCCTCTTCTTCCGTTATTTGCTACTCTTGGCGGCATTTTGGAACTAAGGAAATCAAGAATTATTTTTCATTAATACTTTGCTTTATAAAACTTAGATACGTACTTTGTCGTACAACGCCTCCTAAAACAAAAGGTCCCAAACATACCATTCTGCGGTATCACAAATAAAATTTAAACTTAGACCTAACACATAAAGAATTGATCTCAGAGACTCTCCTTGAATACGTCGTCCCATACCGACATATTCTCGGAATCCCTCTCTTTTGGGTGTATTTCAGTTCATTCCTGTCCCCTCCGCCTTGAAGTCTTAATCGAAGCCGCTCCTTGACCGTGCCTCTATGCACCAGCATTTACTCCGTAATTCTGCCCCGGGATTACAGGCCCACTAGCTTTCGTCTAGTTCGTCCCTAAAATACACCGTACTGACAGAGGTTTTACTTACGGGGCATAAGACCCATATTACTGAGCTTTTTGTTATGTGGGTTCATTAAGTCCACATAATAGTCCCTCAATCACATGGAACTTCTATCTTGTTTAATCATTCGTTTAATAAGGAATTAACTTACCTTAATCATCTTAGCTTAGAATTCTTAGTTTTCTTGAAGAAAAACTCTTAACGGAATAATCTCATATTCACACTTAATCACTTAATCACTTAACAAGGATTTAGCTTATCTTAAGCATCTAGAAATTTCTCAAATTGCACTCAAACACTTTTTTTGTTTAAAAAAATCGGGATTTTCTTTCCAATTTTTAACTTAGACTTCTTAGTTTCCCTCAATAAAACTCCTAACCGATAAACACATATCGTTCTCATCATTAGAGAAAAAAAAATATTCTTAATGCCACATTAAAGTGGATACCGTACTAATATAAACCCTTCTCGACTTTTGAATCTCGTACTCATCGTATTCTTCATTCAGTTATTATTTATGAAATAAATTCTAAGAAAACGGAATAGTAGTTGGAGAATAACTTTAGAATGTAAGTTCTAGTCATCGCTGGAATCGAACGATCGTTGAAAATTAGCTAAAATTCGTACTCGATTCTTAACAATTAAACAAATCTCTTCTTGAAGTTCTAACGAGGCGTACTCCAACTGAAAAACGACTTCGTTCATGTTACTTATACGTAAGTAACATTCGTCTCTCATTCGCTTTGATTCCCTTTATTCTGTCCTTTCCGTTCGGATTGCTTCTCAAATATTTTGGACCCAAAGGTTCTTATTAGCTCTATGTTCTCAATGAATCGGGATGAATCTTAGAACAATAGTCTATGTTCTCATGCCGATATACTTCTTAAAAATAAAGAAATTAAAACTTAAATAATTTCACACACTTTCACAGAGTATATCACTTATAACTTCATATAATTCACATAATATCCAAAGTATAACTCTTATACTTTAATCACATTCATACTTGACATACTTTATTCACATCATACTTGCATACTTATTCACAAATTCTTGCATACTTAATCAAAAATTTCTTCTTAAAAGAAATCATACTTCCGAAACTCTTTCCTCACTTTTCTTCTTTGGTTGAGTCGACGTAGCGGGAGGTTGAGTTGTCGTCTACACTCTTAAACTTAGTGTTACGACCTAACTTTACTTGAAAGAAGACTTAGGTGTAGAGCATATACAAATACTCTACCTTACTACTAAAAGGAACTTGTATGCAGAGCAGAAACCTGGCTCTGATACCACTCTGTCACAGACCCAAATCCCGAGGGACGGCAAAGCCGGGGTGCAACTAGGGTTGGATAAAAGAAGCGGGGAAGAAAGGGGGATAAATGAATAAATCACCTTAACCGACAATAAACAACTGATATCAATGAACTGATTTTATTTAACAAAGGAGAGTCGACCCCGAAGGATCGCTCGACAGAGTTGTTCTAAAAAAGAAACTAAGTTCAATGGATGAGACTTAGAACAAAAGTTATACATTAACGAGAACTAGTTTGCAGCGGAAAACGTAGAACTGAAACACTGATCTTCTTTCCTATAACAATTCTACTCAACCTCCGCCACTTTCGTCACTCAACCTGCACATTTAAAAACATATGCAGGGCTAAGTACATAAAGCACTTAGTGGGCACATTGCCGAAAACATCTCATAAGAGTATAGATTAATCAGACATCTTTAACAGTAACGCAACGGAGTTTTTCTTTTAAAGGCCCGTTCTTACTAAATATTTTCTCTTTTCTAAACACTTTGCGCAAAGATTTTTCTGTTGTTACATTCATCTTGTCCTTTTTTTCAATGTCGGGGAAGAAGCCTTTTCTTCTTCCGCGCACGTTCCTCACCGTGGCTAACTACCCCTCAACGGAGTACCATACACAACGGCTACCGTGTACACTAACCCTGAAAAGCACCCTTTTGGCTAACACAGAGTCCGATCGATTAGTTAGCACCCTTTTGGCTAACTCAGAAGTCAGCACCCTTCTGGCTTGACTTAATAATGGCACAAGAGAACTCACATAAAACAAATATTTCATGCCCTGATTATCACTTTGAAAACACAATTATCAAAGCTGTAAATGAAGATTTTCGAGTATCGCTCATTTTATTTCGTATATAGAAAAGCCCACCTCAATCGTTTACAGAACAAACTTTAACCTTCTGTCTTCCGTCCTGTCCTCAACTCCGACTTCCTTCTTTTATCGCAAATATTCAAACTTTGGTAATCGATCAAGACGATTAAAGAAAAGAAATTGAATTCGTTTTATGACTTTTTGGCCTTTGCACTTAACTACATTCTTTTGATTAACAAAGAAACGAGACTCGATCAATTCTCATTTTAGAAACTGACTCGACTCATTACTAGACACTTTAGTTCAGTTAATAAAGGGATTCGATTACTTTTAATGACTTAGAAGTTCACAAGGAACGAGGTTAAAAAGGATTCAACTTAAGAAATTAGGCTTACGAAAGTTTATGCACAAAGCAGAAGTTCTGGAGTTCATACAGAATAGATTCCTGCGAAACAGGGGATGAAATTTATACTAAAAGAAAGCTACGGATGTCTAGTTTATTGTCCAATTTACGGATCTCGATTTGTTAAGCGAACTAAAAGTTATGACAGTTTCCGTAACGTATCGCAAAACAGTCCGCGATTAACCCTAGGTGCTCGTATATCTCGACGCACGACTTCCTAGGTTCGACTAATGTTTTACCACCTTCATACTCACGAATTTTCAATCATATGACAGTCAATACGTACAATCTTTCATGACGAACTTCTTTATATTTCTCGATTAAAAACACGACGTAAACTTTCTCGTCTTTTCCAACTACCAATTACTAAACCATTTCAATTCCAAATCAATTTCATTCATCAACTTCTAGTTCATAAACTATAACTTGTATCATTTCATATCTCGAATGGAAATATCGTCAACTACAAACTCGTTTATCAAATGACAACAATCATTAATATCAAAATAGTTTTCCTTATTCGACTTTCCTATCGGCATTTAATATTGATTACTCGTCTCTTACCGAAATTCCAACTTTCTTAGAATTCATTCAAATTTTACAATTACGATCATTAACTAACAAGATTAACATATGTTCAAATCATAAACCTAAATCATTATTCATACGAAACCTATCGACGATTCTTCGTCTCTTACTAAAATTTCAACGTTCTCCGATTTTGCTCAAACTTTCCACTAACGTTCATCAACTATCAAGATTCAACGATACGAAACCATATACTCAAAAAATTATCGAATCTTAATTTATCGTCGGGTTTTTGTCTCTTACGATTTCTATTTTATTTTTAGAAAAATTCCATTAAACTATATAATCATCCACATACTTACTACATATCATTTATATCATCATATCATACAAAACATAACATTTACTACATCAAATCTTCACTTCTTCATCTCTTACCTTTTTATTTTTATTTTTAGAAAATTCTAAAACAATTCATGCATCAATCTATCAACATATAGAACCTTAATCTACTAACCAATAATTCAAAAATCGAACTAAACATCAAACCCCTAATTTCCTATAAATTTTCGGTATTCTTCATTATTTAAGGGGGGGTGATTTTCATGAAATTTCAACCATAGAAATCCAATTCTAAGCATCTAATAACATGTATTAATCATAGAACATCATGCTATCATCCTCAAATTTTTCGAAAAAAACAAGACTTGAGGGAAGGAAGTTTTGTTCGGTTCAATCTCGAGAGGAAGTTCTTACCTTGACGTTTATTGACTCGGAAATAAGATTGATAGGAAGACGACTAACTTGTGGAGCTTTGAAAGCTTGAAGAACTTCAACAATGGTGGAAAGAGAGAGATGAGAGAGAGAAAGAGAGGGGGGAGGGGGGGAGGGGGCGGTAATGACGGGTGTGAGAGGGAGACTGTGATGACTAAGGGTGTTGGATAATATTAACATAAAGTAGATAAAAATCTAACAAGGTGAGTCATGCCCATAGGTGGCGGTTTGGATAGGATTTTAAGTCGAAAATATCGCGTTTTACGGGTCTAATACGACGTATATAAATCGAGAAATTAATTTCCTAGACAGTTACGTTTTTGATAAAATCTAATTCGACCATTAGATTAGAAATAAATCTCTTACTCGGAAAGCATAATTCGTTTTCCGAAATCCGATAAAAACTTGGGACTTCACAGTCCAAATTTCGTCCGGAAAAATAAATAAAATTGATTTTTACTAACTTACTCGTATCGCAAAATAAGTGAATGTAAAGTCAGACGGTTTTTCGATCTGAGTTTTCGAACGAAAATTCTATCGGACGCGAAAACCCTAATATAGTAGTCGTTCAACCAACTTCTGGAATTTATTTTCAGAAACGGATTTCACCGTCGGTCTTAGAATCGAAAATCCTTAACTTAGGCGTGCAAAGCCTTAATTAATAATTAAATTTTTATTTTAGCGACGGAAGAAAATATCTGGGGTATTAAAATTGTATTATTATACTAATTTTTAATTTTTCTTGTTGTGATTCACAGGTAGTGCATGCAAAGAAGGTCACAAGGATTACCATTGGAGCCTTTAAACCAGGAGATTGAAGCTACTTGTCGTCGCAACAACGCGATAAGAAGAGCGCGAGATCAAAACACGGGGGATCAACAACAAAATCCACCAGTTGATCCGGTGATCAGAGTTATGCAAGAACAGCTTCAGCAACTTATTGCCGCAATAACAGCCAGACAAGAAACCTCTATCAAGGCTGAATTTCAACCAGTAGTGCAGTAGAGAGGCACCTTCGGTCCAGCCATTAATGCCAACACATTTGAGCTTAAGCCGTCGCTTATTGCTATGGTGCAGAACAATCAATTTGGAGGAAGACCGGCTGAAGACCCTCATGCACATCTGTGTCAGTTTCTGGAGGTGTGCGAGACTGTCAAAATGAATGGGGTTCCACTTCCACATGATGCAATCAAGCTACGCCTCTTCTCATTCTCTCTACGAGATGAGGCTAAGCTTTGGTTCCATGCTTTAGATCCGACTGCAGTTGCAACTTGGAATGATTTCGTGGAGATTTTCCTCTACAAATATTTTCCTCCAAGCAAGACGATGAAGCTAAGGTCAGAGATTCAACAATTCCGTCAATTTGATAGAGAGACGTTCTATGAGGCTTATGAGAGATTTAAGGGGATGTTGCGAAAGTGTCCTAATCATGGGATTTCCGCCAATGAGAAGGTGTTGATTTTCTATAATGGGTGCACCGGAGAGGTCAAGAATCTATTGAATGCTGCCGGTCAAGGAGATATTCTGGAGCGTGGATGTGCAGCTACAACAGACATCATTGAGAAGTTAGCATCAAACAATCATCAATGGCCGGATTCGAGGAATGCACCAAAGAAAGTGGCGATTTTAACAAACGACGATCCCATAGCCAAGTTGACAGCTCAAATGTCAAACTCTATGACCAAGATGGAGGACATGATGAGTCAAAGGCATGGACCATCTCAAGGAGAAGCAGTGAATGTTGAAGATGTGAATTATGTCAACCGCAGAGGCTATGAGAATTACAAGCAACCGTACGGGTACCTTCCTGGAGCAGATTATGGGACATCGCAAAGGTCTCAAAATCAATACCAAGGTAACAGGACCAATCCTAACCTTTCTTACGCGAATCCCAATAATGCATTGCAACCACCACCTGGATTTGCTGTTTCAAACGGTGAAATTGTGGAGGAGAAGAAACCACAGTTGGAGGAGATACTTGCTAAATTCATGCAAGCAAGTGAGGTTAACAAGAAGGATATGGATACACAGATATCGATCTTGGAGAAACAAATGGGTCACATTGCTAATACTTTGACAAGCCAACATCAACAAGGGCAGTTTCCAAGCAACACCGTGATCAACCCAAAGGAGCAATGCAAAGCAGTCACTTTGAGAAGTGGTACCTCATATGACGGCCCTAAGTTGCCTAGTGATGAGCCGGAGATGAGTAAGGTTAACAAACAAGATAAGGAAGCATCCACCCATCCGGAGGAGAAGGATCAAGACAAAGAAAAAGAGGTTGATTCGGAAACGACAACCAAGAAGGCACAAACTCCTAAATTCATTGTAGCTACTATGTCTTATCCTCAACGTCATCAAAAGAAGAAGATGGAGGAGCACTTCGCGAGATTCTTGGATATTTTTAGGAAGGATGAACTTATAAATTTGGAAATAAAAAGTACATCCAAACTAATTGTTTGATCATACTTACCAAACTGGACTCCTATGTAGTATTTGAAAAAACGATCATAAAGTCAAATATTGAATTACATGAATTTTATAGCTCAAATTCCTAGGATATAATCTAAGAGTATTGATATTTGGACAACAATTGTCCGGACAACGGTGACATATTCGTAATTAAATATTCTTTTAATTTTTTTCAATAATTAATATAATTAGTGTTTTGTCTATAACACCCTTTTCCGTTTAATTGTATGTTAATTTTTAATATTTATTAAAATAAATTACAATAATTCTATTCGGACATACTATGTTTGGACATACGTGCTTAAAATAGGAAAAAAAAATTATCCGATTGCCTTCGAAAATCTTTCCTACTCAGACCCCCTTCCGAAATATCGATCTTATGCACATACGCTCCCAAATTTTACTTGCATCCACACCCAACTCCTAAACTTGTGAATTTAAATTGGGATGAAACTTTATAATTAAAATTTAAAAAATGTATGTTTATTAATAACCAAATTATCGAAACTATAAAATTGAATTGTTAGTTAAAAAATTCCGTTAAATTTCTATTTTTACTCTTGTATGTCTGGACATAGTATGTCCAAATTAATATTATGCACAAATTTTTAAAAAATTCGAAATATTAATTAAATTTAAAGAATAACATATAATTAGGTGGGAAAAGAGTATTATAGACAAAACACTAATTATATTAATTATTAAAAAATTGAAAGACTATTTAACTACAAATATTACACTGTTGTCTGGACAACTGTTGTCCAAATATCTTTACACCGTTGTCCGAACAACCGTCGTCAAATAGTTAAATTCATTTTTTTTATAGCTCAAATTCCTAGGATATAATCTACTAATATAGCTCAAATTCCTATGTCTTTAGTTATTATACTTATAGTAATGCCAATTACCCAATTAAAGATGCACATATATATACAGCGAGTATCAAATAAAAAGGAACTTAAAGTAAGAAATATGAATATATCTGAATCATTGATGATTGTATGATGTATTTCTAAATTAACGAATGCATCAAAATATAAGCATACAATGCATCAAAGTATGATGCACAAATTATGCATAATTTAGGCACAAGATTTTTTGATATAATGTTTTAGATATAGTTGGGTTATATTAGACAATGTACAATTTTTGCTAATTTGAATCATTTCATTTAATAAATCGAAACTACTCTTTTGTCCTTAGCTCTAATTAAGGGATATATTAGATTATTGATTTGAAATTCCAAAAATCAAATCAAATCTAGATATTTCATAATTGAGTAATGATATTCGGACAATCAGCCACACGCGTGAAAAAATAGGAAAGTTGACTGTAAAAATGGAAATAGTCACATTTTCCCCCTAGGGTTTATGCTTCCCAATTAGGGTATATTTTCATTTTTAAAACCTATATTACCATTTTTAGTACGTTTGGCTGGCCACAGTGTGTCCAAATATCATTACTCTTCATAATTAATCTCAATCATATCCATAGTTATTTACCTAAATCATGGTATAATTTTAGAAATGAATCCAAAGAAATCAAAAATATTAATCTTTAAAATCAATTTTGAATATGAATTTATTTTTCAAATTAATTAATTTAATTGTTGAAAATATTATTTCCTATCAAATACCTAAAATCTCAAAATATTATTATAGGATTATTTTAAATCTCTAAATATAATATTAAATCTCAATAAAAGGAAAATATTAATGAGTGAAAAGGATAAGATGTAAATTATTAAACCAAAATAATAAAAACATATTATCATAAAAAAATTTGAATTAAAATCAAAGTTATAAATAATAACAAGATACATGTTAATTTTGGGATGTTATTTGGTTATCTAATTTAAAGAACTAATTATACATACCTAATTAAGATTATGGTGATAATTAAAACATTGCAAAATAACATAAACATAAATTAGAGAATTGTGTAAATCAGAAAACCCAAATTTAAAAAACCCATTAGGGAAACCGATTTTTGAATTATATAGGCCAAATAAAGTGTATATGTTCTAGACATTATGTCTCATTATCACTGCCCTTAATTTTATGGTACGTCAAAATAGCGCACCAGAAGCTGGGTTGATACGGTAGCTATGGATGGCTGATTTTGTTGGAAATATAGGAAATATATATGTGGGAGAATTAATTAAATATTGGAGGAAATTGTATGCACAAGTGTGTGTGGACGTGTATGTATGAGAGAGTGGGTGCCAAGTTTCTTAATTCACTTCAATTCTTCAATTCATTTCATCTACATAATTAAGCATACATCATCATATTTATAGATACATATGTGGTTAGTAATAGTTTATCTAGATAATTCTTTTTCTAGATTTTTCTACCACATTTCCTTAATTTCTCATTTCTAGATTTTTCTAATCTTTTCTCCCTAATTCTTTACAATTCTAGAATATTCTCTACTTTTCTTTTGATTATTGTATCTAGATATTTCTTAACAAAATATCTACTACAAAATCAAGTTTAATTATTTTTTATATTTTTCAACACCCCCCCCCCCCCTAAAACTTGATTTGTCATTCTGAGCAAATTTCTGAGCCTGATAAAATCGTCGTACTTGAGTGGCTTCGCGAAGATATCGACAACTTGGTCTTGTGATTTCATGTACTCCATTTGAACCTCCTTCTTTGCGATGCATTCTCTGATGTAGTGGAAGCGAGTGTCTGCGCCTTATTTCACTCCGGAATATTGAATCTCTTCCGCATGCAGCTGCCTTCTTCTTATTCATATAATCCCTTCTCTGGCTATATGCATTCACTTTGTGACATGCGATGTTTTCGCTAGGTCGAATCTTTGCTTTCTTCACCCACGCACGGATCTTCTTGTTGGTCTTCAATTCTGCATCTCGTGAACTTCTCCATTTTGCTTTTGGCGTATCTTTCTTAGAAGTTAATGGCTCATAAGCAGAAAAACAAAATAGCATGAGATCTTCTAACCTTTCAGTCTCATCGTAGATCTCATTTAAGGTCCTTGTGCGTGACACTTCTCTTTCATTTAAGAAAGAGGGTGGTGACTCTTGAACAACTTGCAACGGTGAAGTAGGTGGAGTCGCCGGTTCTTGTTGAGTTTCTTCCACTTGCTCGATCATCTCTTGATCTTCAAATTGAGGAACGAATGTGAAGTCACTGTCGTTGTTGCAGCCGAAATCCCATACTCCTTCTTCATCGAACTCCACGTCTCGACTTATCACAATTTTCTTCGTAGTTAGATCGTAAAGCTTATAACCTTTAGAGTTAGAGTCGTACCCGATGAAGATGAATGGCTTGCTTTTATCGTCGAGCTTGCTCCTTGTCTGATCTGGTACATGTGCATATGCTTTGCTCCCGAACACTCTCAAGTGGGCGATCTACGGCCTTTTTCCACTCCAAGCTTCTTGAGGAGTCTTTCCCCACACGCTCCTCGTTGGACACCGATTTGACAGGTACACAGCTCACGCCACTGCTTCTGCCCAAAACTCTTTGGCCAAATTCTTCGTCTTGAGCATGCTACGAGCCATCTCCACGATGGTTCTGTTCTTCCGTTCCGCCACTCCATTTTGTTGGGGGGACCTCGGGACTGTTAGTAGCCGTCGAATTCCGCTTGCTTTGCAAAATTCTAGAAACTCCTCGGATGTGAACTCTCCACCTCGATCAGTCCTCAAAGCTTTGATTTCTAGTCCACTCTCTTTCTCGACGTCAACCTTGAACTTTTTGAAAGCTCCAAATGCTTCTGATTTCTGCTTTAAGAAGTATACCCACGTTTTTTCTAGAAAAATCGTCAATAAAAAGTAGAAAATAATTATTTTTACCGAGGGAGCTTGGCTTGATTGGCCCGCACACGTCAGCATGGATTAACAGTTTTCTTCGTAGTTGGATCGTAAAGCTTATAACCTTCAGAGTTAGAGTCGTACCCGATGAAGATGAATGGCTTGCTTTTATCGTCGAGCTTGCTCCTTGTCTGATCTGGTACATGTGCATATGCTTTGCTCCCGAACACTCTCAAGTGGGCGATCCACGGCCTTTTTCCACTCCAAGCTTCTTGAGGAGTCTTTCCCCACACGCTCCTCGTTGGACACCGATTTGACAGGTACACGGCGCACGCCACTGCTTCTGCCCAAAACTCTTTGGGCAAATTCTTCATCTTGAGCATGCTACGAGCCATCTCCACGATGGTTCTGTTCTTCCGTTCCGCCACTCCATTTTGTTGGGGGGACCTCGGGACTGTTAGTAGCCGTCGAATTCCGCTTGCTTTGCAAAATTCTAGAAACTCCTCGGATGTGAACTCTCCACCTCGATCAGTCCTCAAAGCTTTGATTTCTAGTCCACTCTCTTTCTCGACGTCAACCTTGAACTTTTTGAAAGCTCCAAATGCTTCTGATTTCTGCTTTAAGAAGTATACCCACGTTTTTTTCTAGAAAAATCGTCAATAAAAAGTAGAAAATAATTATTTTTACCGAGGGAGCTTGGCTTGATTGGCCCGCACACGTCAGCATGGATTAACTCCAATGGCCTCTGAGCTCTTGAACGCGACTCCTTTGGGAACGGCTTTCTGAAGTGCTTCCCGAGTAGACAGCCTTCGCAGAGTTGATCGGGATGCTTGATTGGTGGTAGTCCTCTCACCATTTCTTTTCTTGATAATAATTTTAAACCACCAAAATTCAAGTGCCCAAAACGGAGGTGCCATAACCAGGATTTATCTTTATAGCAGGCTTGAAGGCATTTAACCACATCATTTTGAATATTTAATGAAAACATTCTATTTTTGGACATTGGCACCTTGGCAACTAGATTATTTTTGCCATCTCTTATTGAAAGGCTATAATCTTTCATATGAATATCATAACCTTTCTCTAAGAGTTGTCCCAAACTTAATATATTATTTTTCATATTGGGCACGTAGTAGACGTTAGAAATAAAATCATGAGTTCCATTATTCAACCGAATCAAAATCTTCCCTTTTCCTTTTACGGGAATTCTGGATTCATCACCAAAGGAGACATTACCACTTACCGACTCATCGAGCTCCACGAACATACTTCTTTTTCCACACATATGGTTGTTTGCGCCTGTGTCAAGGTACCACGTGTTATCTTGACTTCCAGCTTCTCCTTTGTATGCCAGAAGTACACTCCCTTTTTCTTCACTCATATTCTCAGCATAATTGGCCTTCTCTTCAACCTTCGATTTTGTATCTCTGCACTCGGAAGCATAGTGCCCAAATTTATGACAATTATAACACTTTATTGAAGATTTATTGTACCTCGACTGTGGGTTGCTCCTCCCTCGTCCGTTACTTGAGAACTCCTTTCTGTCTTCATTGTTAGCGAAATAGCCTCGTCCACGTCCACGTCCACGTCCATATCCACGACCACGACCTTGATCTTGTCGTTGTCCGCGACCTCTTCCTTGTCGGCCACCTTCATTGCTCGAACTTTCTTCTTTGTCTTTTTGACTCACTTGCAACTTTAAAAGTTGCTCGACAATTTCTTGTTTCTTTTTCTGTTTCTCCTCATATGCTTGTAACGATCCCAACAAGAGATCGATAGTCATCTTCTCTAAATCTTTAGTTTCTTCTATTGTCACAACAATATGCTCAAAATTTGGAGTTAGTGAACGCAATATTTTCTCCATGATTCTAACATCCTCCAATTTTTCGCCATTTCTCTTCATTTGATTAGTAACCGCCAAAACTCTTTAAAATAATCCGACACTGATTCGGACTCTTTCATATGTAAAGACTCAAATTCTCCTCTTAAAGTTTGGAGACGTACCTTCTTTACTTGCTCCGCTCCTTTGCACGAGATCTGGAGCTTCTCCCATGCTTCTTTGGCGGTGCTCGCACACGAGATCTTCTCGAAATCGTCGTCCCCTAGCGCTTGATAAATGAGATAGAGAGCTTTCTTATCTCTCTTTCTCGCATCTCGCAATCTACCTTTTGTTGTTGGGATAGTGCGGCCTCGTCCTGCGGCTCCTCGTAGCCACTCTACACGATCTCCCAGACGTCGTGGGCTCCCAATAGCGCCTTCATCTTAATACTCCAATTGTCAAAGTTGCTCTTATTGAGCATGGGAACTTGGAACGACGACAAATTTGCCATCCCACAGGTAGGATTTTATGGCTCTGATACCACTTTGTTGGAAATATAGGAAATATATATGTGGGAGAATTAATTAAATATTGGAGGAAATTGTATGCACAAGTGTGTGTGGACGTGTATGTATGAGAGAGTGGGTGCCAAGTTTCTTAATTCACTTCAATTCTTCAATTCATTTCATCTACATAATTAAGCATACATCATCATATTTATAGATACATATGTGGTTAGTAATAGTTTATCTAGATAATTCTTTTTCTAGATTTTTCTACCACATTTCCTTAATTTCTCATTTCTAGATTTTTCTAATCTTTTCTCCCTAATTCTTTACGATTCTAGAATATTCTCTACTTTTCTTTTTATTATTGTATCTAGATATTTCTTAACAAAATATCTACTACAAAATCAAGTTTAATTATTTTTTATATTTTTCAACAGATTTATGAGTTAATTAATTAGCTGATTAAAACTTCATTTCAAACGCAAATTCAAAGCATCATTACTGAAACTTAGACTAATTATTTATGTAAGTCCATTTTTTTTTTGGAGAGAATTACAACAAGATTCATATGTCTATATATTTTCAAATAAATTGTTACACCACCATATATATATGTGGGACTTTTACACCATATAAAGGTGTGAATATTATTTTGCATGGAGGAAGGATCACTACACTATCAAATAAGATGAGAATATATTACACCTCACGCTGGTATGATTGAACTCAAGACCTCTCACTAAAGAGAAATTTGTTGTGTATCAGCTAATCACTTAAATTAGACACTATCGACTATTTAAGTCAATTGTCGCGGCCGAAAAAGTGAAATTTTTGGTCGATTATAATTAAGAGTAGTTCAAGTTGCACGGAGCATCTAATTCTTGAAAATTATCTTTGAAACTATATAGTTTGAAACGAAATGAATGTACTAATTACATGTGATACATGTGTCGGCAGAGAATACAAAGCTCTGTATATTTTATTGTATTTTACTTTTGCCCAAAAACAAAAAAGTAAAACAAAAGTAGATTGGAAGTTACCCAATTATCCAGAAAGTTACAGTATTCCATCGGTCCACGTAAAAGTGCACTACTTATTCATTTATATTTGTCTATAAAGAAGTTTGTTATTTCACTTTTTACAATCATATCAATATCAGTTCATAAGAACTTTTACTCACATTTTGCTTTTTCCACTCATAATAGGTGGGACCCTTATTCCACTCATAACAATTTTAATTTAATTTCACCTTTTACACTCACAACAAGTGGGACCCTTATTCCACTTACAATAATTTTAACTTCCATTTTACTTCTTCCACTCTCAACAAGTGGGACCCTAACTCCACTCACAACAACTTTACCAGCTTTCTTAAAACTCGTGCCTACACTCAAATGGTGCATTCTTTCGTGGACGGAGGGAGTAATAAATTTGAATTAAGAAAAATAAAGCTATCTTAAATCTTAAATTCAAAGGACAAGAAATGTTTAGTTTTAATTAAGAGACATTTCTTGTCGTTTGAATTTAGGATTAAGTTTCATTATACTTTCATTATCGATCCAAAATGAAATTACATAATTAAGTTAGAAAGACAAGTTGGGTTAGCAATTTATTTTGTTTTTTAGATGAAGAATCGAGCAAGCGTTGGATTAATTAATATAATGAAGAAACTCAATGTAACAGTGCATAAAACCCTAAAAATCAACGACTAAATGATTCCAATTGAAAACTACTCAACTTGATAACGTTTATTCACCAACCCTTCAAATCATAATATCACCTACCTATGCTGGTATTATTAAAAGCTCAATATTATTAATAAATTATTACAAATAATTAAACTTTTTTTAGCCCCGCCAGGCACCACTCATATCTTCAATTCGCCCCCATTATCATCTTCTTGCATACTTCCATAGCCTGCTCTTATGTATTAATTAATTAATTATATGTTCCGAAATGGATCAATTAAGTGTTTTCTGCTACTGGGAAAAGAATGATTCTTGAAAGTGCATAATTTAATCTAAGAGGGCTGGAGATTCGTGAGGTATATATCAGATGATTATTCAATTGGTTTAGAACCGAGCATGTGATGGGAATAATGGGATAAACAAAATTAAAATATATATATACTAAACACATGTCGGCGGTGTTAACAGTTGGTGCTCACGACCGTGGATCATAAAATTAAGTATGCAATGATCCAGTTAGGCTAATTGGGAGAAAAAAAAAATTAATTATTTGATGATCGAGACTTTATATATACTTATAAAAGAAAAAGAATCCTAATGTAGGAATTAGAAACATGTTTTTGTATATTACAATAATATTTTTTACGATCATGCATGCTTTGTATTAATTTATTACAATGATGCTTTTATATAATACAAGGATACAATTTTTTTGATGACAAATATTACTCATACAAAGATCCATATAATTAGCTAGGTACACTAATATTTATTTTAAAGTGTAAGTTTGTTGGGATATGTGTTTCATTTGTTTAAGGCTTAGGTACAACCGGCATTATGTGAACGACACAATTTACAATTACAAACTAATTAACACAAATTATACTTATAAAGAACTTGCAAACACACTCTTCAATCCTCAATTAATATATCGCAATCCTCCCACACACACACACACCAACAAAAATCTGCAACTGCTTATATTTCTGTAGTGACGTCTGGATCTTGATATATAATGAATGAGGTGATTAGAGTTGGTAATGGTGATTTAATCACCGATAATTCCACAGATCATCCTCACCGTCCAAATTTTCATTATCTTCATGATCATGATCATGATCATCAGCCAATCCGAGCCGAGGAGGGCTGATCATCATTCCATGAGCCATGTTCATCAACACATTAGGCATGTCGAAAATCAAATCCTCGTCAACAAACTCAGGACCATCATTCCTTGCCGGAAATTGAGGTTGCACTTGCACGGCCCCCGCCTCCGCGTTCCTGCGCCCGACCGCATCCCCCGCTGCCCCAGCCGCGGCCGCAGCACTGGCGGCCGCAGCCTGGATATCGCGAGGAGACATGGAGGCGGGGACAGGGAGGGAAGCAGCGGAATTGGGGAAGTTCAGCTCGGCTTCCCTCCCCTTAAGGGCGAGCGCTGCCACGTCGTAGGCGGCGGCCGCCATTTCGGGAGTCGGGAACGAGCCGAGCCATATGCGGTTCGGTGTCCGCGGCTCGCGGATTTCGGAGACCCACTTGCCGCTGCTCTTCCTCCTCCGGATGCCGTGGTAGACCGGGTGGCGGCCGGAGGATGCCGACGGCGGCGAGACGCTGCTGCTGCTGCTGCCTCCGGTGGATTGATACATTGTGATTGTGAGTGTGTTAATTGAGTTGTGGGGATTGCATGTGCATGAAATGGTGAGACATTTGTATAATTTAGGGCATCCATATTTATACGTTTATACGTTTGGATTTGGGAAGAAAATTTAGGGTTTTCTTGAGG
The DNA here is from genome assembly GCA_029490685.1 of Schizonepeta tenuifolia. Taxonomy (NCBI): domain Eukaryota; kingdom Viridiplantae; phylum Streptophyta; class Magnoliopsida; order Lamiales; family Lamiaceae; genus Schizonepeta; species Schizonepeta tenuifolia. The sequence continues at coordinate 101,291,908 of CM055956.1, forward strand.
GGAAGAGATGAGAATTAGAGAGTGGAAAGTGCAAAACAGTTGGTGAAGTGTGAGGATATGGGTGTATGGCAAATTAAAAAAACTAAGTGATGGATTTCTGGGTTGGAGGGCGTTCATATATGCTTAAATTCACGCATCTGTTTACGTCCCTAACAGTGATGGATATATTAATTTAATTCGATCAGTTTGTGTGTGTGTGTGTGTGTGTGTGTGTGTGAGAGAGAGAGAGAGAGAGAGAGAGAGAGAGAGAGAGAGAGAGAGTGCTGCTCGAAATGGAATGTGAGATGTTGATATGGTATATGAGGGAGTTGCTATTTTGATAGTTCAACTTCAATCAGAGTTCATTAATCTCTCGATCAACTAAAGTTTGTTAAAAATTTATTAAGTCTCGATTAAAATTTAATTTAATATTAATTATTTAAAAGTAAAAAATTAAAGCAATCTTGAAGAAATTAACATGGTGCAACTAATTAAGGTGCGGACAACACATGAGTGTATATATTAAAAAATAATTCTATTCGGATATACCATACATACGTAATTAAAATAGGAAAAAAAAATTATCTGATTGCCTTCGAAAATCTTTCCTACTCAGATCCCCTTCTGAAATATCGATCTTATGCACATAACTCCCAAATTTTACTCTCATCCACACCCAACTCCTAAACTTGTGAATTTAAATTGGGATAAAACTTTATAATTAAAATTTAAAAAGTGTATGTTTATTAATAACCAAATTATCGAAACTATAAAATTGAATTATTAGTTAAAAAATTCCGTTAAATTTCTATTTTTACCCTTGTATGTCTGGACATAATTATGTCCAAATAGCACTACCCTCCTTATATTAGAATTACAAATATAGTAGTATATGTTATTAAATAGAGTAATGTTGTGGATGCATGATTACTATATATTGACCGGCGAAACAAATTTATGAGAAATTATAAAACATGATCATGATCGAGATCACTTTTTAGGAAATAGAAGGTGCCGCATGCGTGTTTGCGTTTTGCCTTAACAATTACATTTTGCTTATATCCTAATCCAATTTTAGCTATCCGCGGTTGAAGCCAAAAATATATTTGAGCTCTTGATCAGCTAATTAACGGAAACTTAATTCATTTAATTTTTTATAATCCAGATTCCTAGATTTAATTTTTTTGTAGGGTTAAGTTAAGGATCCAGAGCTCGTCGTACCGGCTTAAATCCACTCTATCATGTTATATTTTCAAGCATTGAATCATAAAAAGAAGTATTTTTGTAAGACTATCCACACCGGCTGTCTCGTTGGCCGGCTCGAGACAGCCGTGCCGACGAGACAGCCCGCTGCAGAAGGAGGAGGCTCGAGCCGGTCCCACCGCGTTGAGACTGTCTCGATACGGCGCGTGCGGGACACGCGCTCCACTTTTTTTTTTTTAAATATGGCGAGTGCAATGCACGCGTCTGACCGAAAAAAATAAAAAAATAATAGGCAACGGTAGGATGGCCTCCAACGGGTGTTTAACGACTATTTTAGCCGATTTTCATTTTTCTTTTTATTCACACCTATATACCCCATTTCATAACACAATTTTTTCCACACCAAATTCATCATCTTCCTTTAGTTTTCTCTCTAGTTTTGTCTCAATTTTATCGCCAGAAAAAATGTCTTCGTCGTCCGACTCCTCAACCGGCTACTCTTCTCATGGCACCGACGACGAGATTATGTCCACGGTGACGAACCTCCAAACTGCTGCCGCTCGACTCTTCGCCTCAAAGAAAAAAAAAGGTGAAGAGGACTATCGTACACCGCGATCGGGAGGCGGCCCTGCAGCAGTTGATGGCCGACTACTTCAACGACAACCCGACGTACAACCCAATATTTTTTCGCCGGCGTTTTCGGATGCACAAGCATTTGTTCTTGCGCATTTGCGAGGCGTTGGAGCAGAATGTGCGGTACTTACAGCAGAAACAACATGCAACCGACAAATGGGGCCTCACGTCGGTGCAAAAATGCACAATGACCATTCGCCAACTAGCCACCGATGGAGCGCCAGATGCATTCGATGAATACTTGAAGATCGGCGATAGCACCAGCCGTCTTTGCCTCCGGAAGTTCTGCAAAGGAGTCATCAAGTTGTTCGGTGACGTGTATTTGAGGAGGCCAAATGCTCAAGACACCGCTCGGCTGCTGCGGATGCACGAGGAGTGGCATGGCTTTTCGGAGATGCTCGGTAGCCTGGACTGCATGCACTGGGGGTAGAGGAATTGCACGAAGGCGTGGTCTGCTGCCTACACACGAGGAGATACTGGCGTGCCTTCCTTGATTCTTGAGGTTGTGGCATCTCAAGATTTATGGATCTGGCACGCCTTTTTTGGAGTAGCCGGCTCCAACAATGATATCAACGTCCTCAGTCAGTTTCCCTTATTCGAGGACGTTCTTGAAGAACGGGCTTCGCAGTGCTAATTCGTGGTGAACGGAAAGCCCTACGACGGCGGTTACTACTTAAACGATGGGATCTACCCGGATTGGGCGGCTCTGATCAAGGCTCCTCCGCTTGCAACAGACCAGAAGATAGCGCAGTTCAGGAACATGCAGGAGGCGGCGAGAAAGGATATCGAACAGGCATTCGGTGTTCTTTAAGTCCGATGGGGAATTATCTGGAACCCGGCGCGCAACTGGTACACACAGAACCTCCGCAACATCATGTTCACGTACATTATTTTGCACAACATGATCATTGAAGACGAGAGGGAGGATGCTGAGAACTGGAAAGAGGACACAGAAACAACGCCAGGTAGTAATGTAACTCGACTCCCCGTTCCGCTCTCATGGAAGAATTTTCTCAAACGGGACGCCGCATTGAGAGATACAGGGAAGCACCATCGGCTCACAAATGATTTGATCGAGCATCTTTGGAGCCGATTTGGGCCGGTTGACGAGTAGGATGTTTTTTATTTTTTAAATTTCAATTAATGTAATGTCCTTTTTTGTTTTATTTCAATTAATGTATTGTACTAGTTGTTTGTTTAAATTAATGAAAATTTCAAATTTTCTTATTAAAATTAATGCAAAATACAAATTCAGAAATTAGATAGAGACATCCCTTAGAGGCAGCCCCACTACAGCTCACTGTCTCTATCTCCAAAAAACTCTTAGAGACCCCTTAGAGACACTACCACTGCAGGTAGTCTAAGGACCATGCTAATCGGATCAATTTGATTTGGATCAAATCCACTAATTTGTATTATTTCAAATTAAAAGGACAATTTTCTCCTTTATATTTAATACAACCAATACATCTAATACAATAAGGGGTGTTTGGTATGCCATATTAGGCCATACTATATTGTTTATCCGGCCTAATCAAATATTTGACACGCAATATAAATAGCATTGCCAGCCCGATACTAACGTGAACTTGATGCTAAATCGCTATTCCTCCAAGGTAAATTATATCGGCCCACCCCCAATATTATTTCTCGTGTTGGAACAGTAGATCATATGAACTCGATTTCAGACAAATCTGCCCTTCTCTATTTCAAATCGAATATCTGCCCTCGACGAGATATCGATGATTCAGGCGTGAGTAGGGGTGGTAATCGGTTCAGTTATGGAATAACCGCACCAATAACCAATTAGCCAATAACCGATTTAGGCAAAATATTGCTACCACATACCAAACCAATTAACTATTTCGGTTAACCGGTAACCAATTTTATTAATCGTTATGGTTATTGGTTAACCCAAATAACAAAAAATTATTAAAAAATTAGACAACTTTTCTGTACAATGTTAATTGTTCATGTTCGTTCTAATAACCATAAACTCATAAATAATAATATGACACACACGACGGTGGGAGGCAGAGTGCTGGTGTCTTGTGTTGTCATAGTCGATAGAAAAGGTTAGGGATTTAATTATTTATGGTTTCAATTTGTAACTATAATTTATAATATATATTTATATATTATATATATTATTAATTAATTAATTAATTTGGTTAGTTGGTTATTATGGTTTGGTCTTTGTTATAACCAATAACCGATTGACTTAAAAAATTCGAACCGATAACCGCAACAATTACCAATAAAATCGGTTTTTGGTTACCAATAACTAATCGGTTATTGCGTATTTCAGTTAAAAACCGACTAACTGGAACCGTTTAGATAAACCCTAGGCGTGAGTAGCTAGAACCGTCGGTCGGTCGCCGCTAGACAGCAACAGGTAAGCATACTCTTCCAACATGCCATGGACGTGTATTCCCTCTTAATTCAGGCAAATATGCCCTCTTCCATTGATGCGATTTGCAAAAATTTGTAGGAAGCGATACCTACAGTAATCTCGCCAAATCGGAGCCTCAAATTGCTAGAGTTCTGAACAAATGGCGAAAACTGGGATTGGGTAAGTTTTAGACCTCAATATTTCCCAGCCAATTTCTGCATTCGTTTCATCTTACAAATTTTGTTCAAGGCTCGATTTTCTTCAGAGTTTCAGTTTGGTTAATTTTAGGTTTCAGGGCTGAAGTGGAGGAGAATCTGCTTCAGAAATTTGAATTTCTACGACCAGTGGCTATTTGTGCATTGGTATGTAGCTTTGTTTTTTATTTATCCCATTTTAGGGTTTTTGCATGATTTTTTTCCCCGAAACTACGTGCGTTGCAATACTTGTTGCAATATGGTTTATTGTTATATGTGAAATTAGTGTGTGATTTCTGATTTTTTCGGTATGATTTGGATCTACAGTTAGGTTTTTTGAACGCATTTGGATTGGTAAATTATTTTTAATTCATTTCATGATTTTATCAATTGGTCGAACTTTGTTCATGGGTTTTTTGTGGTGTTTTTTGAGGTTTGTTTCTTCACTTCTTCAGCTTAGTAAAATACCCATTCATTTTGTATATCAAATTGAAAATGCAGCTGACATTTCATTAGTTTATCCGCCGATTAAGATAGACGGCGAAGCTACCAATTTAGTTGCTGAATTTGATGGGGCTAGTTGATGATATACTAGTATATTGTTTCTCCAATTTACAAATAGGAACATAATGTCTTTTGTCCCATTTAGAAATATGTTTTCTCCGATTGATATGTGCATGGATTTGATGCAGTGATTTTGTGTGAAAGAGCATGAGTTTGTTAAACCCCTGTATTCTGCCGAAAATTGTTGATTAATTATGATGTTTCCAATGTCACTTTATCTAGCATTGCGACCCTAGTAGCATGAATGTTGATCTTAGCAAATTTTCCAATATATGCAATTGTTTTATTAGACATATGCAACTGATTTTATGCAATAGAGTGTGGTTACCATTTTCCAATTATGTTCTGGCGTCTTCAAGTTAAAAGTAAAGTACGGCCAGTACGGCGGGTTGCCTTGCCCGCCCTTCTACTCCTACCATGTCCGTGATCGCAACTACTTAACAACAATCGATGAAATGGCAGTAATTAGCCCTAATATATAAACAAGTTCACATGTTCGTTTGTTATATTGACGAAGGCCGTCGTTACACTCTTCGCACAAATAAATTTATAAAACACCTCCTGCCCAACAAGGTAGTAGTTAATGGCAAGTGGGGTCGATCCCAAGGGACTTGGCGTAGATCTGCTCTTCAGGTAGTTCTCAACAAAATGGGTTATGGTCGAGATGTATCTCAATATCCTGTAACTCAACAAGTGAAATATCAAATAACAAAGAAGTTTTGATTGAGTTTCGAATCAATGATCCTAATTACTCATTACTCGTTCATTGGTGCAAAGATATTCAATTACTTGATTTCATTACTTAATTTAAGACAAAGATTAGTTTATACCCTAATGGTCATGAAGTCACGATATAAACACACTAAGCCTATGTCTATCCAATTTTACAGATCTTGACCGGAAGGCAAGATCTCCTCTTTTGATCAACAAAGTCACGAAGACACTTCAGTAATGATGTTGTCCAAGACATTAAGAATAAACAGACCCAAGACAGTCTAGAAGTAGGTCAATACCAACTGCTCTCCAACACTCTTTACCTTCTTGGGTACGAGAGACTCTCTCGAGTTTAATCCCAAATCCTGTTAATGACTTAATCTCAATATCTAGATGGTGATCAAGCATATGTCAATATCAATTAAGTCTAGACTTATTCCTAAGTGTTTTGGGAATAAAATCAAATAACGAATTTACACAATTCGACCTCACAAGTTTAGAACAAGTAATTAAGATCACGTCATCTACATCCAACCCAAACAATAAATTTAGCTAGACATAATCTTAAATGAAACCACAAAACATATAAGTGAAATCATACTTGAAATCAAATTGGAATTAATTGCTGCTAAAAAACGTAAGTCGGCAACTAAGGTCTTGGCTTCAAGCCAACAACTAAGAACTAGTGCAGAAATACTAAAAACGAAATATAAAAGCAAATTCGCCCGAAGGACTTGTTTCTTCCTCACTCTCACTCAATCTAAAATGCAGAACTAAGCTCTCCAAACTCTCCTCCTTACACAATGAAGTCGGCCATATATATAGGCGATGTAATTAGGGTTAGGTTAGATTCCTTGTTGGCTAAGGATTCTTTCCATCCTTATCTGCCTCCTTCCTTGTCTATCCGACTGCGATTTACTTCCCTTCCATGGTGGATATCTTCATTGATTAGGTTTAGCTAGGATAAGGAAAGAAATCTTCGATCCTTATCCTCTTCCTTGGAAAAGAAGAAATCTGCAGTTGCTCCCGACTTACATCTTGACTTTGATATCTGCATCCTGTATCACTTCCTATGCTGACCAAGATCCTGGCTCCTCCGAGTACTCTGTGTGTTGGCTTCAAGAATATGGGGAGGTGCTTCCTGACTTGTAGATTGAATAGAATGTTGTTGCCCAGCTACAAGCTTCCAGCCCCTATGCCCATTTGCATTGTATTGCCATCTCAGCATCTAAACAACAGATTTTCACCGGTTTTGCCCAAGATCCCACCTGTTCTTCCCTACACACCATCTCTCGACTTTGTGTCCTCCCAGACAAACTTTGACTCGATAAAGACTAAAAAGAACAAGAAAAACACCAGAAAAGATAGACACAAATATGGGTTCATCATATATTAGCTGAGCCAATTAGAAAAATCAACTGCAATCCAACATCAACACTAATGCAATATATAATGAACCCCAATGAAAACTACACCTTTACGTTATGCAGATTATAGAATATGATGATGAAATTCAGAATGAACACTAATATTCCTCAGACTCATAGACCTCTGTTCCTTAAGAGCCTATGTTGTCTAATTCACCAAGCCAAGTCCCCAATCGAAACTAGGTTACATTTCTGCTCAATTTTTATGGAAAAAAACAGTAATAGAGGATGAATCGAAAAATAGTTCACATTGCAAACATAAAGTTATATCAAATCAAAATGTAGTTTGCATATCATGCTGAGATACCTAACAAAGCACAATCGCGTGTTATCTAATTGAAAGCCCTAACAACGATTCTTCGAAATAAATGTGCCAAAATCACGAAATTGTCATCAATGATGCAACTATAACTGGATCAATAAGAAGTCTAACCTTGTGTCGAACTCATTTGATCTTCTCTTTCAGATTTCACTCGTGAAGGAGTATACTATTGTATTGGGGACTTTCCTATTTACATTTCCTCCTGAGAATCAGTTGTGGAGGTGGGAGAGCTGAATTGCATGCAACATAAATCTTATATATATGTTGGTTTTCTAGTAATTTTCTTGTTAGGTCAGGGTTAGAAATGGAATTTCGAAAGTTAGTATTGAGGTTTATATTTTCTACCAAACAACCAGTCCAAATAATCGTGAATGTAATGTTAGGTACCAAACACCCAATGCAGTATAAATTATCCCTTACCTTTTGTATTATTTATATTGATATTATTTATCCTGCCATATACAATCTGGCTTACCAAACACACCCTAAATATATATATGCATAGGAAATACAAAAAGATCAATAAACATATATAACGTACTCCCTCCGTCCATGATATAAATACACATTTGGAGTTGGACACGTAGATTAAGAAAGCTGGTAAAGTTGTTGTGAGTGGAATTGAGGTCCCACTTGTTGAAAGTGGTAAAAGTGGATTGGAAATAAAATGATTGTGAGTGGAATGAGAGTCCCATTTATTGTAACTGAAAAAGGTGAAATTAAGTTAAAATTGTTGAGTAGAATAAGGGGACTACTTATAGTGAGTGGAAAAAGTAAAATGAAAGTGGAAGTAGTTGTAAATAGAGTAAGGTCTCACTTGATTTGATTGTATAAAGTGTTGATTTGATTGTAAAAGGTAAAGCAGGTATTTTCTTTATGGACAAATATTTTGTGGTAAGTAGGTATTTATATCGTGGACGGAGGGAGTATAATTTTTTAGCATTTTATTTATTTTAGTTTTACTATTTTTAACTATTTAATTAAAGCTAAAACAATTTCTAATTAAGAATTAATAAATTTCAATTACAACTTAATAAATCGTAATTACAATTAGAAACTAAATTTTTCCTTCATTATTCATAATTTGGTTCGCGCTTACGAGCTCTTTATTTTATTTTAATATTTTTAAATATTTATTGATGTTAGGATAATTTCTAATTGACAATTAATAAATTCTAATTCAGATTTAATAAATCATAAATACAACTTGATGGTCCCGAAACGAGTTACTGGTGTATGGGGGGGGGGGGGGGAATACACCAGTTAGGATTTTTCAACTTTCGAAAAACTTAACACTTGAAAACAACTTCAACTGAGTAAAAGGACTCAGGTGGGATCTCACAGCTGAGTAAGCAAACTCAGCTAGAAGAACGGTGCTGTGCAGAATGTGGTGGAAAATAAACTCGTTAAAAACAACTCACGCAAACCAGCTCGGTTGGTCAAGAACCAAAACAGCTCGGTTGAAAAAGTGCAAAAGAGGTTTGAATGCTGGTTAGTTCGGTCAGTTAGAAATGCAATATGGACTGAATAAAAATAAACACGACACACAAGATTTACGTGGTTCGGAGATAACTCCTACGTCCACGGGGAGATGTGAGTCCACACACCTCAGTCCAAGTTCTTCTGGACAGAACCACTCGGCTTACGCGGGCTGAGTAACCGTTACAGTTTAGTTTCCGGGCACTAAACAGCCTAAGTCAAGTTTACGGGTACTTGATGACCTGACTACTCAATTACAGGAAGAGTAAGGTCCTAGCACACTTTTTAGGGTGTGAGAAAGGGTAGGATTTCCAACTACAGCTCGATCAAGAATGAGAGCTGGATCTAAGGCTTGAACGAATAAACACTCAACCTAAGATCAAAAACAGTTTCGAATTCTAGGAACCCTCAGCTACTAATGTTCTCTCAAATTGGAACTCTCAGCTGCTGATGCTCTTAGATGATGATTTTGCAGATTTGCTTTGATTTCTCTCGAGAAAGCTTTTGAATTTTTCGTCGTCTATGTGTCTATCTGCATCTATACTTCTCGAATGAGAGGATGCCTCTATTTATAGGCGGAGAGAATCAACTAGCCGTTGGAGGAGCAGTTGATCTCTGATCGGTTGAAAGCGATGGCTTGTCTCTCATCTCTGCAGACTTTCCCGATATGGCATCTGTGCTCCTCTGCTTTCCATCTGAGACAGCCTTGTGTTGGGCCAGATGGGGTAGTGACTGAACGGTCAAACCCTCATGTGACTTCCTTTTGAAATTCAAATCTTTGACAGTCAACTTCGGTTTGTCGGTTGAAAGTCTTGACCTTCATCTGAGTGATCTTCAGCTGATGTTCCGATCTGTCGAGTTCTCTGCTGACTTTGAACTTCAAAACAGTTGAACTCCTTGTTCAGATTCTATAACTGAGGTTCTGAAACTGAACCCTCAGTTGTCTTCCACTTCTTTACTCAGTTGGGTTTGAACCCTCAGATGATTTCTTTTTCATCTGATGTTCTCTTCCTTTCAACTGTTTCTCATTTGATGAACGCTCAGTTGGTTTCCTTCAACTGATGTTCTGAAGACTTCCCCTTGTTTACATCTGAACAAATGAACTCTCAGTTGTCTTTCTTCACAACTGATGTTCTGTCTGAGTGACGCCTTGTTGCCATCTTCAGCTGGAGACCTGTAAAGATAAAATCTTAACTTTGCTCAAACAGCGAGCCTAAATTCTAACATTAGGTACTGGCAACATCTACTCGGTTGGGGTCAGCCGGTTTTCGAATTCATCAAAACTTATACTAATAAATTTCCCAACAATTTCCCCCTTTTTGATGATGCCAAAACCACTTACAACTTGAAACCACTACTGATCTAAACCTCACTAACTTATCTAAAATCTCAGTTGAAATTCTAGACAATCTATAAGATAAAACATCAAAGGGTTAGCACAGTTATAACATGAAATTGAAAGACTTTGTGATTCAGAGCTTGGACAATGAGGAATTGTTCATCAAGGTGAATCGTATTATATACTTTGAAGTTTTTGTTACAACTGAAGGTTACAAAGTTAAGCGCAAAACATAGAAAGATACAACAGTTGCTTCAAAAACTACAACATCCAAAAACATTATCAGCTCAAAAACTTTGACAGCTCAGAAATACTGTTGACCGTACTTGTTGAAGATACGGTTGAAGATCTCCTTCTTTGCTTCCGACTCAATCCCATTGTTGACGCCGTGTTCCTTGCATACTTGCCTCGCCTCAGCCAAGATCGTATTTCTATTTGGCGTGCTTGTGCCTTTGATCATCGGAGGGCGGTATATGCACTTCTTTGGAACTGGAACAGTGTTGGGATCAAGCTGAGCATTCAGCATAGCTCGCTTGAACTGACTAAACATTCTAGGGTCTCCAGATCTGAGTTCCCATAGGGCTTCCTTGAAGGCTAGCCTTGGGTCTTCAGTCCAGTAGACTTTCCTGTAATAGAAGTCATTGACGAACTCATGCTTGAACTGTTCCCAGTCATCGTTCCACTCCGCATTCATCCACTTGTCAACATGTGGGTATCGAGACGGGAGCGGAGCGTTCTTCTGCAGCTGATGCATCGACTTTCTAGCCTCAGCCTTCATCTGGTGCTTGTTGATTCTTCGCACACTCCGGCTGGCTTTGTTTCTGTCGACGTTCTTCTCCACCTTGGCGAGCTCCTTCTCGAACTTGGCTACCTTTATGGCCTGATCGGCAGCGAACTTCTTGATCCAAGAGGGATTCAAGTACTTCTCCTTAGGCACCTCCATAGCTTTGGCAGCTTCGATACAGTCTTCAACGGATATCCCGTCAAGTTCTGCATCGAGCTCGGCTGTGAGCTCGGCTACGAGGTCGTGGGAGACTTCCAGTTCGGGCTGCGACCCTTCAGCTTCAGCTTCAGCTGGCACTCCTTCTCCTTGCTGGAGAACAGCTTTCCCTTGTCCATCCCCAGCTGCCGGCTCCTTGTCTTCCCCAGCTGCTGGCTCCTTGTCTTGTCCATCCCCAGCTGCCGGCTCCTTGTCTTCCCCAGCTGTTGGCTCCTTATCTTCCCCCTTTTTGGCATCATCCAAAAGAGTGGCAACAGTGCCATCCAAAGAGGTCAACTTGGCTTCAGCTTGTTGAATGCGGGAAAACAGCTCTTCAACAGCGTCCTTCTCTTCCACCTTCTTCGCCAATTCCAGGTCTTGGCGCTCCTGCTCAGCTCGCTGCACAGCTGCAAAAGTCGCAGAGACCTCTTTGTGGAGGGAGACGAACTCAGCTCGGAAAGAGGCGAACTGAGCCATCCACTCCTGGTCCTGAGTCTGCTGGGACTTTGCGAGGTCAGATTCAGCAACGGTCTTGAACACGTTGAAATCCGAGCTGAGACTCTGAACGGCCTTCCTTAGAGCCGAGACCTCTGAGCTGGAAGAAGTGGAGAGATCTTCGAGCTTGTGCTGCAGAGAAGAGGAGAGGTGATCTAGCTGATTCTTCAGGCTGGCATTTTCTGCCATCAGCTACTGCATCCTGTCAGCTTCTTCCTCCTTGCCCAGCTGGATCTTGGACAGAATCTCCGTCCTCAGCTGGTTGATCCTCTCCGAGATCAGCTCGCAGATGGCGTCAGTTGAGAGAGCTGGCTGATCGGAGGGTCCGAGCAGAAGCTGTGGTTGTGGCTGGGCAGCAGCTGCGTCGATGTCGTCCATGCAGGAGGCATTTTTGGCGAGCATGTCATCAAGAAAGTGAACAGCTTCAGGGTTATTGCACAGCTCCCTGGTGTCTGTCCCTTCTTGGATGCTTTTGTCCAGACGTCGTCGGAGCACAGCCACCTTTTGGTTGTAAGCCACCTCCAGGCTCTGGTAGTCGAAGTACTCCCTCAGGTTGGACTCTTCGACCTTTAACTTGTCCCAACCATGGATCCTGAGGGTCTCCTCCTTCACGTACCAGTAGCTGAATATGACACTGAACTGGTATAGAAGTTCTGTCCCGAGAACAGAGAAAATGGGCATCGATGTTGCCTCGGGGAACATACCAATCAGCTTGCGGAAACAGTAGCTGAGTCTTCCTTCATACTCAGCCAGGATCGCCTGGCGGTTAGCTTCTTCATCGATCTGAGGGGGGTCGATATCGAAAGTTATGGGTTCGATGGTTTCATCAACGTTGGCCGAAGAAGTGGTCACAACGTTGGCATCGAGCGAGAGGCTCGGAATATCTGACTGAGGACCAGTTGAGAGAACTGGATCCTCTTTGGATGGAGAGTTGGCTGGCTGGAGGATTTCTTCAGTCACAGGTGGGTTAACCTGGCTGGCATCAGCTCTAGACCGACTGTCGTGGGACTCCTCAGATGAAGAAGAGTCATCTGAGGAGGAGCTGGCATCCACCACTTGGATCTCCACGTCTCCACCTGCCTCCTCAGCCACGTCCTCCTGGCGAGGTTGAAGAATAAACCCAGCTGGGTCAACCGATTGACTGGATTCGGTTGACTCCTTCGCCTCAGCCGGCTTGACCACCACTGGACTTGTTGTGGATGGTTGAGCCGCTGGCTGGATGATTCTTATCCTTGGCCTCTTCTGCAGAGGTTCCTCCTCTTCCTCCTCTTCGTCTTCTTCCTCCTCAGCTACCTCTTCCAGCTGGCGCTTCGCCGGCTTGGTCCTCGAAGGGCGACGAGCAGCTGCCTCCACAGCTGGCTTGGGGACACCCTTGGGGGTGTAGACAGCTTCTACAACATCCCTGGCCTTCTTGGCTGAGGGGAACAGTGACAGCTTGCTGACTGGAGTGTCCTCACTCCCTTCCCATGTCAGCGGCAGACCCTTTGTGGCTTGGAGGATGAGGGCTGATATCTTTGTCCCGAAGTTGAGAGTCCCCTTGACACTAAACAGAACATCTCCGGACTCAGCTGTCGTCTCGGATATCTTCTGCTTCTCCGACAACAGCTGGCTCTCTATATATCCCAACCAGTCGACCTGGTGCATCTCTTCCAAGGCCTTCTGCTGCTTGAACTTAGGACGGCTTATGTCCCCGAAGGCTCCACCATATGCGAAGATGCATTTGGAAATTACATCGAAAAGAAGTCGGTGCTCCGGCTTCAACTTTGTCCTTTGCATGCTCCCCTTCAATGGTTCGGGAACAAGAAGAATGGTTTGAAGGAAGGCATCAGCTTCCTTGTCAGAAAAGTTCCCCACCACATCTGTGGCTTCACGGTTTCTGGGGATGAGCTTCTCCAGCTTCTACAGTTCGGGAGGTTCTGTGGCGTTGCTTGCACGGGATGATCGTGACAAGCCCGTCATTTGCGACTCGTTGCAGATTCCGATAGAAATGTACGATCTGCTTCCTGAGCAACAGGGCCGGAGAGAGGGTGGCCCAATCAAGCAGATGGTGGTCGGAGAGGATGGCGGCGATTGGAGCGAGCTCAGGCGAGGAGAGAGCCGCTCTGAATAATATCTGTTCGAAATGAATCTTCGACATCACCATGTCGAACGATTCCTGGAACGTTGCAGGCTCTGAGGAAACCATCTTTTTAGAAGCTTTTGACTTGGGCGCCATCTCGAGGAGATATATATGCAAAGAAAGAGTGAAAGACTTTACTGGAAATGGCGAAACAAGATTTGAGAAGATGATGAATAGTGAGTAAAGATATGCACGAAAAGAGAAGGTAAGGATCACTTCCTGATTTGCCGTATTATATAATCTTTGACTCGGATAAAATCAACGGCTGGGGTTAAATCGCGCGAATCTATTAACGGCTGTGATTTCGCGACTGTTGAGTAATTTTGACTGATATACCACGCGCGCGAGTGAGAAGGTGAATAGTTTGAGGTGTCAGCCCAGTCGCACTATAAAGTAAGGCTATAGGTGTTCAGCCAGACTTTACATTAAATGCGATATGATGGCTTGTTTAGTCTAGCTGACATGTTCAGGAATGTTTGAATTTATTTCAAACATTCTCATTTAATATCATAACACCTTCAGTCATAAATGATACTTGTCAGCTGATGTCTGAATCAGCTGTGTTCATTTGTTGAATTCCTCAGTTGCCGCATACCATTAGCTGACTCGAGTTCGTCTGTTCAGCTGACGTCTGTTCCATTGTTGCAGCATACCATCAGCTGACTCAAGTTCATCTCCTCAGCTGACGTTTGATGTCCTCAGATGGCAATTCGTATCTGATATTCCCCTTTCAGCTGAGCTTCCCCCTTCATCTGAGCTTCCCCCTTAAGTCGATATCTGATTCTTCAGCTCGGATGAATCCTTATCAGCTCGGATGACTCTTCTGCTCGGATGACTCTTCAGCTCGGATGAGTTTTTAGCTCGGATCTAAAAGTCCTAGAAGATCACACAGCATCTTGAATCGGGCTTCAGGAAGAGGTTTGGTGAGGATGTCAGCTCTCTGAATCTCAGTTGGGATCTTTTCCATGGACACATCCTTCTTCTCAATATGATCTCGGATGAAGTGATGACGAATATCGATATGCTTAGTCCGAGAGTGATGAACAGGGTTTAGATAGATAGTTATGGCACTCGAGCTATCACAATGTATGGGAACCTGTCCAGTTGAGACTTCATAATCTCTCAGCTGCTGCTTCAGCCACAATACTTGCATGCAACAGCTTCCGGCAGCCATGTACTCTGACTCGGTTGTCGAAGTAGCAACACACGCTTGTTTCTTGGAGAACCATGAAACCAGCTTGCTTCCCATGAACTGACAGTGTCCAGAAGTAAACTTTCTGTCCAACCGATCTCCTGCTAGGTCGGCATCTGAGTATCCAGTCAGCTGGATATTGTCATCAGTTGGGTACCACAATCCAACATTGACAGTTCCCTTCAGATACTTAATGATATTCTTTGCTGCCAACATGTGTGCTTCTCTTGGTTGGACTTGAAAACGAGCACACACTCCAACTGCGTATGAAATGTCTGGTCGGCTGGCAGTTAGGTAGAGCAGCGAACCGATGATCCCTCTATACTGGCTGGCATCAATGAGCTTTCCCTCAGCTCCTGGTTCGATCTTCCAGTTCGTGTTCATAGGGATCTTGGTTGTCTTACTTGTCTGCAATCCGAACTTGGTGATGAGCTCCCTTGTATATTTGGACTGGTTGATGAAAATCCCTTCAGGTGACTGCTTCACTTATAATCCAAGGAAATAATTCATCTCGCCCATCATTGACATCTCGAACTTTTCCTTCATAAGATCGGAGAATTTCTTGCACAGCTCCTCCGACTTGGACCCGAAAATGATGTCATCGACATAAATTTGCACGACAAGTATATCTTCACCAACTTTGATGGTGAACAGAGTTTTATCAACTGGACCTCGTTTGAACCCCGAGTCCAGAAGAAATCCACAAAAAGTGTCATACCATGCTCTTGGTGCTTGCTTTAGACCATAGATAGCTTTCTTCAGCTTGTACACTCTTCCATCTCCAGTCTCAAAACCAGGAGGCTGTTCAACATATACATCTTCTTTTATATCTCCATTGAGGAATGCACACTTCACATCCATCTGATATACTTTGAACTTGTGATGTGCGGCATAAGCTAGAAAGATCCGGATGGCTTCCAGCCTTGCAACTGGTGCAAAGGAATCTTTAAAGTCAATTCCTTCTTGTTGGCAGTATCCTTGAGCTACCAACCTTGCTTTATTCCTCACAATGAATCCAATGGCGTCTCTCTTGTTTTTGAAAATCCGCTTTAGTCCAATCACCCTGACACCATTTGGTCTTTCTACCAACTCCCATACACAGTTGCGTAGAAACTCATTCAATTCTTCTTGCATGGCTGTTGTCCAGTGGACACAATTGAGAGCTTCCCCAACATTCTTCGGTTCTGGAACATCAGCTACATAGCAAGAAATCATGGCAACATCTCCAGCTTGCTCGAACTCCTCTAGAACTGCCAATTCCTCAGCATATTGGGTATAAGTGTTGGATTCTTCCTCGGTTGATTCTGGATTTGCAACTCTGCTCCATGTGCGCACACCCTCGGTTGGATCTCCGATGATGTCGTTGGTGGAATGAACTTCATACCATCTTCGGTTGTGTCTTCCTTCTTCTTCCAACAGTGGCTGTTCAGACATCTGAGTTGGAGTCTTCAGAGCTGGTGATTGATCAGCTGTTGAGTCTGGATTCTCAACATTTACAATAGATTGAACTGAGTTCGGTTGGGCATCGGATGCTGATGCAGTTGGAGGGACATCAGCTGAAGTTCCCCCTAGGGACGAGCTAAGGTCTTCGCATTCATCTTCAGAGGAGTATGGGTCCTCATCCTCAGTTGCCCATACCAGTGGTTCAGCTTGGTTCTTTTCCCGAAGAGCTTGCGATCTGGTGAGAACTGGTAGAACAGCTGGATCCGTGTGTTGTTCCTTTTCCTGTTCCCTGCACTCGAAGGTAGATTCATCAAAACTAACATGAGGTGTTATTTCCACAACACGAGAGTTGTTGTTGAAAACTCTATATGCCTTGATCCGAGCTGCATATCCAAGAAATATGCCCTTCGAAGCTTTGGCATCAAAAGTTTTCAACTGAGTCTTCCCATTGTTGTGAATATAACACTTAGATCCAAAAACACGAAAATAAGAAATATCTGGCTTTCTGCGTCTCCACAGCTCGTAGGGCGTCTTTCCCAACCGCTTGGTGAGAAGAGATCGATTCTGTGTGTAGCATGCTGTGTTGATCGCTTCAGCCCAAAATCTCTTAGGTAGTGCTGAGCTCGCTAACATGGATGTGGCTGCATCCTTCAGAGTTCTATTTCTTCGCTCAGCTACGCCATTCTGTTGTGGAGTGCGTGCGGCTGATGTCTGATGGGTTATGCCATTCCTTTCGCAATACTCAATGATGGTTTCATTTAGAAACTCCGTTCCACGATCTGATCTGATAGATATGATCTTCATCTCTTGTTGGTTCGATATCCGATCCATTAGCTTGGGCAGCTCATCTCGGGTTTCACTCTTGTGGCGCATGAAGATGGTCCACGTATATCTTGAGTAGTCATCAGTTACAACCAAAGTATATTCGTTTCCATTAATGCTTTTTGGTGTAACTGGCCCGAAGAGATCCATATGGATCAGCTGCAACACTCGGTCGGTTGAGGGAGTTGACTTCAACCGGAAGGAGGTTCTAGCGAGCTTTCCCAGCTGGCATGCACTGCAGATGTGTGTTGTTGAAAACACTCGGTTAGGTATGCCTCTTGCATGTTCTTGTCTGGCAAGTCAGTTCATCGTCTTGAAGTTCAGATGGTTGAGCCTTTTGTGCCACAGCCAGCTCACATCCGAACTGCTCTTTGACAACAGGCAAGTGTCAGGGAGGCTGCTGTTCCAGTCAGCGTAGTATACATTCCCTGTTGGAGATCGATTTCCCAACAATATCACCTGCTTTGATCCGACATCTTTAACTCTGCAACCCTGTGCATCAAACTTGACAGAGAACCCATTATCACAGAATTGGCTGATGGAGAGCAGGTTATACTTCAATCCATCAACAAAAGAGACATTAGAAATTGAAACATGATTGGTTTCAAGGGTACGGTAACATCTGGTATAACCTTTTGAGTTATCACCAAAAGTAACTGATGGACCTTCTTTCTCCATGAAACTTCCAAGAAAATCCTTCAGATTTGTCATGTGTTTCGAGCATCCACTATCCATCACCCACATTGTTGTAGACGCCTTCTTCTTCCTCAGCTGTTTCTCCTGTTCCTGCAAGGAGAAACTCGCTTAGGTCCCCAATTTCAGTTGGGTCCTGAAGGGTTAGAACCAGTTCCCGCTGGAACCGTGCGTCGCTTTTCTCTGTACACTCGAATAGCCTTGTCATTCCAAATGATCTGCCTATTTTCATCAATTATAACAACACCCCGGTTATCCTTAGGCTTGTTGTTTGAAATGATGCTCTGTTTCTTGGGAGGAGTTGGATTTCTCCCATGTTGGGCTTTAGGAGGTGAGGCTTTCCCCCTGTTTTGATGGCGATTCTTATCCTGTTGAGTTTGTCTGTGAGGTCGGACGCCATTGTGGAATCTTCTTGGCTGATTCTGATTCCATTGCCTTGGCTGTTGACGATGGCTGTTCATGCTCGGATGTTGATTCATGTTGTGGCATGAGTAACCATAGCTGTCGTAACTTTTCCACATAGGTTGACTCTGTTGGAACCTCTGATTGTTGTGGTGATGGAACCGTTGTTGATTATATCGGTTGAAGCTTGGTCGGTTCTGTTGGTTCCATCTCTGCTGTGGTTGGTTTGTTGGTCAGTTATCACGTCGGTTCTGAGCTTGGATATGTTGTCGATTTTGAGCTTGATTGCGACTCCGACGTCTCCGGTTCCTCCGTTGAGTCTTGGAACATTTCCCCTCGGTTGTAGACTCCAGGGACTGTTTCGTTGGTGCTCCATCTGCAGCTCCTTTACCTTTCTCAGTCGTAGTTACCTTTATCAGTTGTGAGGGTGTTTGTTCAGTTGCATACTCAACTGTGTTAGGTTTGGCAACCATGACTTCCTCAGTCCTGGTGAAGGTAGCTGGTGGAATTCTAGTGTCCTTTGCCATGTCGTATCCGAGTCCAGACACATCATCCGTTTGCCGTCTGTATTTGATGAGATTCTCGATGATCTCGGATGACTGATATAGCTTTGTCAGGTTGTCCTTCTCAGTTTGAAGATCCTTGAGAAGAACAGCTATATGCTCGGTCTGGGCATCTGATGTCTTCATCAGCTGGTCGATCTGAGCCTCTTGCTTGTTCAAATGTTCGTTCTGTGCCTTGATCTGTTCCTTCAACTGTTCATCGGTTGAAGCCTCAGTTTGGTTGGCTGTACTCAGTTGACTTTTCAGCTGGTCAATTTCTTCAGCTTGTCTCTTGATCAGATCGTCCTTTTCAGTTAAGGAATCTTCAAGCTTGGCGAACTGGGCTTGAAGACTCTTAAACTCAACCGACTGCTGATGCAGTTCCTCACTGAGTTCTTGAAAATCATTCCAGGAGGGTTCCAACTCATCGTTCATAGATTCCTGCATATTAGAAGTATTGGAAGAATTTAAGCGAGCAGGATTAGATTGTACCTCAATATCATCTTGGTCGGTTCCAAGTGCCATGAGGCATTGATCCGGACTGATGACTTTGTTGGTAGAGGTCAGATCATCCTCATCTTCAGTGTCTGTGAAGATGTCCATATCGTCAGCTGCCTCTTCAGCTACCATGGCCTTATTCTTTGCAGTTTGCTTCGCCCTCAGTGCTTCTCTTTCCTTCTTTGAAGTGTCCTTCCTTGCCGCATTCGAAGCAACCATTGGTGACTGGCTTCGAATTGTCTCGAGTTCGGTTTGATTTATAGAAACGTTTATATTTGCTGAACCGAGTATCCCTATCGGCTAACTTCTTTGACAACGCCGCAATGTTCTGTTGCAGTTCTTCTCTGCTCGGCTCCTTTGTAGTCGTGTCAGCCGACCTGGTTGGCCTTGACGATCTCGACTTTGAGTAGTCAGCTCGGAGGGCAACTGACTTTGATGCTGAGCCGACGTCCTCAATTCTATTTGTCTGACTTGAGGGCTGCGACCTCCTTCTGTTGACCTTATACTCATTTCCTTTCAAGATTGAGAACAATCTTTCAGTTCCCATTTCACCTAGGTCAGCTCGGCTCTCGTGGATATTTGTGAAAGTATCCCACTCAGCCGGTAGAGCTTGCAACACTTTGAGGTTTATCTCTCTTAGAGTGTATTTTCCTTTCCGGATGGATTGGATTCTTCTGATGATGTCCATAAACCGGAGCTCTAGCTGATCTATAGTCTCATCAGGTCGCAGACTGAAATTGTCAAAATCTTGACATGCATGCGAGAACTTGTTTTCCTTTGTCTCGTCGCTTCCTTCACTTAGCGAGGCCAGGATGTCCCACATCTCTTTTGCGGTCTCACATTCCTCTATCCAGGGCAGATAATCTTGTCCAACCGTAGACATTATTGTGCTCTGAGCCCAGATATCCAGCTGGCTCACCTTGGCCTCCTCCGGAGTGTAGTCCTCTGGCTGTTTCTCCACATACTCCACCACTGCATCTCCATCGTTGGGATTTGTGGGAGTGCGAAGTATTCTGTCTCGTATGACGATTGGTCCAGATGTGAGAACTTGTTGCATCCTATGATGCTTGGACAAAAGGATCTTCTTCATTCGAGTTCTCCATGATGTATAGTTGACAACAGAGAACATGACTGTGATCTTGTCCTTGACGTCCATCTGCACAAACAAAAACAGGACAACAAAAATACGAGCAAGAATGCACTAGCGTGAAAAGATCTGTTCAGTTGACCACTGAAGAAAATTCTCGAATTCACACCTCGTGAAAAAGAGTCAGCAGTCTTTTGAACCACTGCTCTGATACCACTTGATGGTCCCGAAACAAGTTACTGGTGTATGGGGGGGGGAATACACCAGTTAGGATTTTTCAACTTTCGAAAAACTTAACACTTGAAAACAACTTCAACTGAGTAAAAGGACTCAGGTGGGATCTCACAGCTGAGTAAGCAAACTCAGCTGGAAGAGCGGTGCTGTGCGGAATGTGGTGGAAAATAAACTCGTTAAAAACAACTCACGCAAACCAGCTCGGTTGGTCAAGAACCAAAACAGCTCGGTTGAAAAAGTGCAAAAGAGGTTTGAATGCTGGTTAGTTCGGTCAGTTAGAAATGCAATATGGACTGAATAAAAATAAACACGACACACAAGATTTACGTGGTTCAGAGATAACTCCTACGTCCACGGGGAGATGTGAGTCCACACACCTCAGTCCAAGTTCTTCTGGACAGAACCACTCGGCTTACGCGGGCTGAGTAACCGTTACAGTTTAGTTTCCGGGCACTAAACAGCCTAAGTCAAGTTTACGGGTACTTGATGACCTGACTACTCAATTACAGGAAGAGTAAGGTCCTAGCACACTTTTTAGGGTGTGAGAAAGGGTAGGATTTCCAACTACAGCTCGATCAAGAATGAGAGCTGGATCTAAGGCTTGAACGAATAAACACTCAACCTAAGATCAAAAATAGTTTCGAATTCTAGGAACCCTCAGCTACTAATGTTCTCTCAAATTGGAACTCTCAGCTGCTGATGCTCTTAGATGATGATTTTGCAGATTTGCTTTGATTTCTCTCGAGAAAGCTTTTGAATTTTTCGTCGTCTATGTGTCTATCTGCATCTATACTTCTCGAATGAGAGGATGCCTCTATTTATAGGCGGAGAGAATCAACTAGCCGTTGGAGGAGCAGTTGATCTCTGATCGGTTGAAAGCGATGGCTTGTCTCTCATCTCTGCAGACTTTCCCGATATGGCATCTGTGCTCCTCTATTTTCCATCTGAGACAGTCTTGTGTTGGGCCAGATGGGGTAATGACTGAACGGTCAAACCCTCATGTGACTTCCTTTTGAAATTCAAATCTTTGACAGTCAACTTCGGTTTGTCGGTTGAAAGTCTTGACCTTCATCTGAGTGATCTTCAGCTGATGTTCCGATCTGTCGAGTTCTTAGCTGACTTTGAACTTCAAAACAGTTGAACTCCTTGTTCAGATTCTATAACTGAGGTTCTGAAACTGAACCCTCAGTTGTCTTCCACTTCTTTACTCAGTTGGGTTTGAACCCTCAGATGATTTCTTTTTCATCTGATGTTCTCTTCCTTTCAACTGTTTCTCATTTGATGAACGCTCAGTTGGTTTCCTTCAACTGATGTTCTGAAGACTTCCCCTTGTTTACATCTGAACAAATGAACTCTCAGTTGTCTTTCTTCACAACTGATGTTCTGTCTGAGTGACGCCTTGTTGCCATCTTCAGCTGGAGACCTGTAAAGATAAAATCTTAACTTTGCTCAAACAGCGAGCCTAAATTCTAACATTAGGTACTGACAACATCTACTCGGTTGGGGTCAGCCGGTTTTCGAATTCATGAAAACTTATACTAATAAATTTTCCAACACAACTAACAAAATGTAATTTCCCTTAATAATCCATAAATTCGAACTTACTATATGCAGGAGCTCATTATATCATATATGATGAAGTCATCTTTAGGTATACGGTCCGTTGATTTTATTTAATATTAATTGATGCATTGGATTAATGTTGTTTACGCATTAAAAGTGTGCTAAATAATTTATGCATTAAATTAGTGTAATTTTTGTATTAACATGTTTGTGCATTAACGTACTATATTTTGTGCAACACGCGAGTGATATTTATGTTGGTCCATACGAAGTTATATAAAGATTGAGGGCATCTCCTGTGCGGCTGGTCGCAGGGCCCATGCGACCGGATCCGGGCCGGGTTGGCTCGTTGACCCAGTCAATGTATATATATTTTTTTTCCGACTCCGCCTTCGGCTCCGATTTTACGGCTCCGCCTTCGCTACGATTACTAATATAAGGATAATCGGCAGACAATAATTTAGACTTTTTCGGCTCGCTCTGAGGCTTTCGGCTCGCCTCGTTCGAATCTTGATCAAAGAAGAAGTAGCAAACAAAAAAACGAAGAGGCAAACAAAAAAAAGAGGTTGAAAAAAATAAGTGGATTTTAAAAAAAAAATTGAAATGAAAAAATAGGAAAAAAAAACTGAAATTGAAAAAACGAAATTAATGAAAACTGAAATTAAAAAAAAAAGCAGGTGTTGTACCCCACGCGCGGTCGCATAGGGTGCGACCTGCTGCATATAAGTTATTGTGATAAACATTAGTTCGTACCAGATCCATACTCTAGATATTCGTTTACTATTTCTTAATTATTTGATTAGTGTTAAAAATAGTTTCTAACTGAGAATTAAAAATTCTTAATTTTAACTAAATAAACTTTAATTCCCCTTAGTTAGCCATAATTTGATTGGAGAGTAGATTGCGGAGGTTTGTTCTCCAGCTCGAGTCATCTAGAGAACGAGGCCCTCCCCCCACATGTAATGGGTTGGCATAGGCGAGCCGCAGCTTGTTCTATCGAGCCCGATGTTAAAGAAAAAAAATTGAAGTAGAACAAAGGGGGGAAACTTACATGATGCAGTGGTGACGAAGAAGAAGAAGACGGAGGGAAAGATTTTGAGGTGTTTCTTTTGTTTTTGTAGAGTTAATAATATTAATGGGTTAAGTGGGCTTAAAAATAGCTTTATTAGTGTCAGCTTAATTTTTTGTATATTAAGGATTATCAATGTATAATAAATATTAATAAGATTTCTTTACTTTTTATTATAATTTTTTTATTTTTTAGATTATTTATTTTTTCTTATTTTAAATTATGTAATTTTCAATTTTTTAAAAATTTCATTTAAGTTCATGAAAAATTCTAATATCTCAAAACTAATTAAAATGAGTCGGAGAATGAGTCAAACCACTACAACACATGGTCAACGAGCTCCAAAATGTTACTATCTCTTCTGTTTGAGGCTCAATTACTAGTGATGCTCTTTCTTGTAGTAAAATACTTATTAAATTAAATGTAGTACATGATGTATATACATAAATTATGATATGTGCTATACTAAATTTTATATGAATTTTTATATTTCTTGTTGTGTTTCGAGTATTATAATCTCATGGAAAGATGAAATTATAAATTAAATTATATTATATTAAAAAAATGAAATTTTAATAATATTGAATGAATTACATTAATCTCATGCATATTTATTTGTCCAGTTATATGCTTTCATAAAGAATAAAGACATGCATCATTTTGTATCGGTAGCCGTGTTTCAAGTCTTTCGATCTAGCATGAGTTTGTCAAACATGTCTCTTCATTTATTGATGACTTTTCATTTTTTTTTT
The DNA here is from genome assembly GCA_029490685.1 of Schizonepeta tenuifolia. NCBI lineage: Eukaryota > Viridiplantae > Streptophyta > Magnoliopsida > Lamiales > Lamiaceae > Schizonepeta > Schizonepeta tenuifolia. The sequence goes on from CM055956.1 coordinate 101,316,044, forward strand.
AAGATTTATGGTGGTGAGAGGAAGTTATGAATTTAATTAAAGAGGTTTGAATGAATTGTTGGAGAAAGAGAAAATTAATTTATTTTATAATTTATTATTTTTTAAATCCTAGACTCTTACTAGGGTAATTTAAGGTAAAACAAAATTTCGTTTTAATATTGAGACTGATCCGGATCAATTTGATCCACAAAGATTTACCCTTTTTGTAATATTTGTTGTACCAGCTTAAATCCACTCACGTGAAAGAAAATTAATTAACTTGGAGCATTAATTATAGATAGAACTATTTATTGTAGTAATATGTATTTACGTATAGAAAGTAGAACTCAATTTATACCAGTGATCGTACTATTGAATATTACATGTAGCTGCACACAGACACAGTCAAATAAAGAAAGGCGATAATGATCTAACGGTGTAGATGAAATATTCAAACACATGATTTTCTTCTAATCACAATTATCGATCCGTCAATCCACAGACATCCCAACTTCATGATCTCAGATTTTTTTTTTTTTTTTTTAACTTTATAATCTTAACTAGGTCATATATGAAATTAGGTTTTAAACATATTTTCTAAATTTTTCTTTTTTTTTATATCGTGGGAACCCGCAACCGCTACCTTTGGTGCGCACTAGGTAAACCCCCGTCCCTTGTGCAGTAGCCTGCAAACCACACAGGGCAGGTAAATCACAATTTTCAAGTACAGGTGTGACAGACTCGACTTATAGAGGCGCTTCATAAAGTTCGAATTTGAGACCTCTCAATTTCAAGCGCTCATTTTTACTACTAGGTCATTCCCAATTAGATATATTTTCTGAATTTTAACATGATGGCCGCTTGCTGCTGCGTTAAAAACTCCACTTGCACTAAATTCAACCTCGATATTTCTGTGTTACGCCTTATCAAAAGTTGGCAGCAAAGAAATAATTCTGTTTTAATTATTTCGAATCTAGCAAGTAAACATCGACGCGTTGGACGTAGCAAAAGCATAAAATGGGAGGATTAGCCGACCAACTATTACCAATTAAATATTATCGATCAAATAATAAAAGTTCAATAATTAAGCTTTCAAATTTCAAATACTACTACATTAGTAAGTGTTAATCTCGAGAGTTATCTATATTAATTAAAAAACATTGATCGTTATTTGAAAAGCTAACATTAATGCTAATAAAAACATTGGACATTAATTAACAAGGGTTAATTCTAGGTTTTCTTGTTGTTTTGGCACTTTTATACAAAATATCTTGATCTTTTCAAATATATATATCATGTTATCTATTTTCCAACGCTAGCTAGAATGTAAATGTCATCGACGTGCCCTTGCACACAAAATGGCTCATACTTCTAAATCGTAAAAAAAAAAGAGTTAGTATATAAATTAATTTTTACTTTTTTAATTATTCTCATTTAATATATTTCACCATCTGAGCCTCCATTTAATGTTTGATCCGGCCTCGAGTAAAATAATATGCTGTGTGCATCAAAATAATAAAAACGAAATATATATACTCCCTTCCTCTCATTTCAGGTGTCTCATTCTAGTTGTCCTACTTCTTTTTATGGAAATAATTAGTTTGGTTAATTACACTCACTTTACACCTTTCAACTTGTTTTTCTCTTTATTTTTTGTGTAATTCACTATTATCCTTCTCTCTCTATTCACTTTATTCCACTTTATTTCACTATTCACTTTCTCTCTACCTACTTTATTTCACTTTAATAACTCCACTAAAACACACTTTCTATTCTTAATTGTTTTCTCCTTAATTCTCATGCCCAAAAAAATTAGGACAACTGGAGTGAGATGGAGGGAGTATATATATAATACTAAAAATAGTACCATGAATTATACTCCCTCCATCCACGATTTAAAATCCTACTTACATCAAACTATTTGTCCACGAATTAAAGTCCTACTTACCTTTTTCCACTCAAATCAAGTAGAACCTACTACAACTTCCACTCTCATCTAACTTCTTCCACTCACAATATGTGGGACCTTCATTCCACTCACAATAATTTTTACTCTATTTTCCACTCACAATAATATTAACTTCCAATCCACTTCTTTCACTCTCACTAAGTGAGACCTTAACTCCACTCACAACAACTTTATCAGTTTTCTTAGTTTCTGTGCCCAACACCAAATGAGACTTTAAATCGTGGACGGAGGAAGTAATAAATCATGATTGACATTGCTGTGCATGTATATAGGAATAAAACAGGTATAATTGTCCTCGCTTAGAATATCCACAATAGTTGAGATATTATGGTATCTCAATCTCTTGAACCCCATATTGAGACAGGCACCTGCAATGGAATTGTCTCTAAGCTGTCTCAATAGTATTAGTTTCTTAAATTTGATTTTTTTCCTTAACTTAGATTCAATATGATATGAGTAGTATTTTCTAGCAAACACTAATCGAAAATTTTAGAAAAACATGAATGAAAGATAAAGAGAATTCCATGTTGATATGTTGATTAAATATATTTATTTAGTTTCCATAGCGATTTCCGATTACAAAATTTCTATTGGCCTCTTAAATTCTAGTAATTTGCTTTTTTCTGTTGCTTTAAATTTAATTTTTTGTGCTACTTATAGACTAACTTAAAAAAATAATTATATTTATAATTAAGAATGAGAATAGGTTATATAATATGTACTTAAAAGTTGAGAACATATATCTATTAAGAATTGAGATATACTATATGATATTAATATTATGAATTAATAATACACAAAATCTTTAAAGAAATGTAAATAATAGAGATAAAGATAGTAATAATAGATATACATGTGAGACCTGAAAAATTATTATATGTATATAATAAGCAATATATGTGTATTATTATAAACTAATAATGCCAAAAATACCAGAATAAAGAAAATCGGACGGAACACTGCTTATTTTCCTATTATTAATTGATTCAAAAATTACATTGATTAAAATAAAAAATACATTACTTCAAAAATTACTCCCTCCGTCCCACGAAATACGGCCTAATTCGTATTGGCACGGAGATTAAGAAGAAAGGTATTAGGTAAAAAGAGAGTGTTTAGTGTAGTGTGAATGCAATGTTTTTATAATGCTAATAAAGTTATAGATATGATGATGGATAGTGTATAGTGTGACTAGGTTAGTAGGGTTTAGATGGGATGGTGGGCCATGTAGTGTGAATGCAATATTTTTTATAATACTAAATATACACTAATTGTTTCCTTTAAAGGAAACATGCCAAGTATAGTGGGACGTCCCAAAATAGAAAACATGTCGTATTCGGTGGGGCGGAGGGAGTATTTAATTGAAACATACTACTCCCTCCGTATTTATATAAGTGTCCTAGTTTGACCTGGCACGAGAATTAAGAAAATTGGTAAAGTGTTGAAAAGTAGGGTAAAAGTTAGAAAGTAGGGGTAGTGAGATAATGACAAAAAAATAGTGGTAATGACAAAAAAGAGGTGGTATTGACTAAAAAGTAAGAATAAAGTTGTTGGGATGATAAAAAGGTAGAAATAAAGTTGATGTGAGGTGGGATCATAAGTGGCAAAGGCTAGTAAATTTAAAAAGTAAGGAGGGTATGGTGGTAAAAAAAAACAAAGTAGGACATTTATAAAAATACATCAAAAAGTGGTGAAGTAGGACATTTATAAAAATACAGAGGGAGTACTAATTTTGTAGAGGTCCAAATTGTCCCAAACTTGCTAAGTCAAATCATGAGTAAGTCGAGCATGCTTTCTTGCATCTTGCAAATCTTCATCCCATTTGAGATAATCTTCATAAGCCATTGGAACAGCCTGCCTATTTGAACCACTACAGCTAGACGACGGCTCATCCGTGCCGTCCCTCCAATTCACAGCATCTTCCTTCTCATTTTCGATAATCATATTGTGCAAAATAATGCAAGTAAACATGATAATTCACAGTCCTGCGGTGTCTTCCACGTTTGGCCTATCCCCGAAATGGACTATGACAACTTTGCAAAACTTTCGAAGCAATTGAAGGCCCATCGTATTTGCGATCTTCAAATACTCGTCCAAGACATCTGCTGCACCACCGGTGGCTAGTTATCGCACCGTCGTCAGCCCTCATTTTCCCGTTGCATCGCTTCTCTGACGGAAATAGCAAATGTTGGCCTCCAACATGTTGCAAATGTGCAAAAACAAATCCTTATGCATCCGAAAACAACGTCGAAAAAAGAAAAGGCCGTAAGTGGGGTTGTCGGCAAAATAGCCGGCTTCTAGCTGCTTTCATGGCCCCTCATGATCGCGGTGGACGACGGTCCTCTTCTTCTTCTTCTTCTTCTTCTTCTTCTTCTTCTTCTTCTTCTTCTTTGTGGCATAGTGTTGAACTACAACTTGCTACACGATGTCATGAAACTCGTATTCATCGGAGGAAATTGAAATTGACGAGGATGAGACATTTTTTTGGGCGAAAATTAGGGAGAAAAGAGAGGAAAAATAGAGAAGAAGATGAATTTAGTGTGAGATTAAAGGGTGGAGAAAGGGTATGTTTATAGTAGAAAATAAAAAATAAATAAATAAAAGGAAATCGGCTTTTAACCGTTGGCCAACGGCCATTTAAAATTTTTGAACGTTGCACCCCATTTTTTGCCATTTAAATTCGATTTTTTTTTAATTAAGGCGATCGAGCTTGTCTCGTTAATTAGAGACAATCTCGAACCCGTGGAAGCTACAGTGAGCTGTCTTGAGATAGTGGACAGTCGTAACTAGTAGTATTACTTTGTAGCTGCAGTTTTTTACTCATAAATTAATACGTACGGCTAATGTTACTTTAATTATTTTTAAATTTGGATTCCATTATTAGCATTTATGGTACCCTTAAAAAAATTATGCATTGATAGTTTTTTTTTTCAGCCACAAAATTAGCTTCAACGAAAAAAAAAAAGATTTTCTCTGAATAATTTTTATATAGAAAATATATATCACGTTGGTGGTATATTTGAGGTAAATCACTTTTAATGCTACTAATTAATATGTTTCTACATAAAAGTAATACTTTTATTGCATCAAACAACTCGATCAACAAAAAAAAAGAAAAAAAAATAGCATGTTTGGGCTAATTTTCTTGACGATCTAGATTGAGAAAATCCTTTAGCACTTAAAATTGGGGTAATAATCGGCCCATTAAGCATTCAATCCTCATGTTCATGTTCAATCTATGAATTTTTTTATTATTGTAACCTTTTTTTTATTTTGCACTCCATACCATGTATCCGTATGCACCTCACTAAATTATATTACTACATGTAATTAATTAGTAACTAGACAAATAAAAATATTAAGTAGTCCATCGAGATTCGACGAGAAATAATTTTATATTTTTATTTATATAAATAAAATTTAAAAATAACTTTTTTAGTATTTAATATTTTTTTTCCACCAAAGTAAACAAAGGAAGAAGTACAAGCATCTTGCAAATGATAAAATAACCAAACAACAAATCATACCATTATAATTTTGAAAAAGCTTGTTTTTCTCTCTCAATGCTTCCCCCCCCCCCCCACTCTCTCTAGAATTTCTCTCAAAACACTGACTTATATTTAAAAATACTTATCATATTTAGAAATTGTTATATTGTTTGCGTTAATTATAACTCAAACTTAGTAAATTAATTATATTTTACGTATCTAAACTTATAATTATGAATGACAATAAACCAGATACTCATTCATTATGTATTTTTCAAATCTAAATTTGTTAAGAATTTTTCTACATCTCGATTAAAATACGACTTTATTGTATATACTCGTCGCAACATGTTGGGCTCGATTAAAATCTGAATACTACAAAGTTAATATTAACTAAATATTAGTACAAGTTCTTTTTTTTTTATGTCTATTTGAATCATCTCGTTAGTTTGAATAGTCTCGTTGGTTTATGATAAATTGATAGCTCTAATTTTAGCCAAAGGCCGAGAAAGATTTATTTGCATTTTCACTATGTATTTTTCAAATCTAAATTTGTTAGAATTTTTCTGCATCTCGATTAAAAGTGCGACTTTATTATATACCCGTCGCAAACCTGCTAGGTAATAGAACTCAATAAAAATCTAAACACTACAAAGTTAATATTAACTTATTAAAAAGTTATTCTTTTATGTCTATTTGAATAGTGTCGTTGGTGTAAATTAATATCTCTAATCTTAGCCAAAGGCCGAGAAAAATAAATTTAATAAGGGCTAATGTTGTTTAAATTCCTAAGATTTTTTTATATGATATATAAATACATGAACTATCGATTATTTTCGAAATTAGCCTCGAGACCAAATTCCGATCAAATTAAATATTCGTGTGGCGAAAAAGGACATGATGAGCTCAACGAACAAAACTACGCCGTTCTAAGGCTTGGGGCAGCGGTGAGCTTATCATATGCGCGCTTGTTGTCCTTTTTGGTGGACCCAGCGCACACTCAAATTATTGACCGTAGTGGCGAGCTTCCAATTTGTGGAGCTCGCTATTTTTCATTTATTAATTTTTTCTTTTTTATTTGTTATTTTTAAAATACATTAAAACAATATAGAAATATTAAAATTAAAATTTTGTTTCATTAAAATATTAACATTTTACATTAAAAAAAAAACTATATATTGGCCCACCCGTGTTTTTGTTTAAGTTTAGCGACATAGGCCTCATGGAATCTCTTCTCTATGGGTCCCATATTAGCGGTACTTCTCGTGACGATATGGTAGTCTTGCGTCCGAGCAAATTCCGACATCGCTCTTGTCAATTCGTCATCGCCTCGGCTGCCACAACGAATTCCGCCGCCACCGTATGCGAAGCCGAATCAGAACCTGAGCCGACTAGAGTGCTCCGAGCCAAATTTGTTGTCGGAAAGTGGAGTGGTAGACCGCGGTGTGCTCCCACTCGGATTGCTCCCCGCTGCCGAATCGTGCGCCGAAGTGGTGTAGCTCCCATCTTCATTTCTCTTTGGCGCCGTTTGAATTTGGTATTTGGCGGAGTGGACCGCAGCGAACTTTGGCGTCTCTCTTACTACCCGCCACGTCTCCAAGTGCTTGAAGGCAACGCCTTTCGAGCTTTGCCATTCAATGAGAGCCCGAGTCAAAACATCCTCACCACTCTCGTCGCTTCGGCTTGCGATCTCGCACTCCTTGTAAAGTTGTTAGAACTCCGTCAAGACGAGCTTCACTCGATCCCAATGGTTCCGAAGCCTTGCCATGTTCCTTTTTGCCGATCCGAGGGGGGAGGGGGGGGAGGGGGAGGGGAGCTTGCGGAAACGGTGCAATGCGCCAATACGCATCTTTCTTTTGGCCATTGCCGACGATGGAGTCTTGGCTAATGTCGACCCAATACCGAGCCAAGATTTCCGTCTCGGCCTCGGGGTATCCTATTGGCCCGCCGTCGCCTTCGGAAGACGACTCCACCAACTCCACCATCGCCCTACTGTATCCACGACGACGACCATCGCGGCTGCCACGACTGCCACCACGGCCACCACTACTGGAAGTTGCCGCCTTTGTCCCCTTCCTCTTTGCTAGTGACGTGACTTGAACCTCATCACCGTCCTCGTCCAAATACACCGTCGAGTTGAAATCATCGGGAAACAGTGTAGGAAGCATAGGATAGCCGGAGCCGGTGGACGCGTGGGTTGCTGCATTGGAGGCTTCGAAGCCTTGAAACGGTGCAAAGGCCCCGCCGGAAAGTGAGAAACGTAGGCTCCTTGCATGGAAAATTGAGGTACGAAGGCTTGGGGCGACAAGAATAAATCTCGTTGGGGTATTGGAGAATAGAAAGTTTGTCGAAAGGATGGACGAGATGGGTTGGGGCTAATTGGATCGACTTCTTCGGCGTATGGCCAATTGGAGTTGAAATTAGTATTACTGTCCAATTTTTTTTTTTGAAGATGACCGCCAGTGAGGAGACCATCGCCGGAGAAGATGACCGCTGGTTGAGAGGAAATTTGAGAGAGAAGAGTATAGAGATTGTAGTGTGTGATTTGTGGGTGGGAGAAGAAATATATATATATATATATATATATATATACTCTCCGCCACGTTCAACATGTCTCACTTTCCTTTTTGGGCGTCCCATTCAACATGTCTCACTTTCCTTTTTGAGCGTCCCATTCAACATGTCTCACTTTCCTTTTTGGGCGTCTCGTTCAACATGTCTCACTTTCCTTTTATGGAAATAATTAATAAATCACTTTATTCATTTTTTATCACTTCAAAACTACTTTATATCACTTTATGTTACTTAAAAAACACTTTATATCACTTTATCAATTAAAAAATACTTTATATCACTTTATTCACTACACTAAACACACAATTTACAGCTAATACTTCTTTTCTTAATCTCCGTGCCAAAAAGAAGCGAGACATGTTGAACGGGACGGAGGGAGTATATAGGAAAGACATCAAATAGAAATGAAACCATATGTGTTAACTAAAAATAAATCCTGACCATTTATTTAGATAAATGTACGGTCAAGATTAGTGAGATTTAATAGAGGTTTATTTTCTCCGTTTAGGATTAAAAGGGCAGCTACGTATTTTGACATTGACATTCCTTATTAATTAGTGAAATTTCATGCTTATTTTTCGTTTTTGCTTTTGTGTGTTTTTAAATTTGGTTTTAATCTACGCAGTGGATACGGGTGGTTTGAATTATTTATTTCTAAGTTTGAATCAATTGTTTATTTCAATATTTGTCTATGTATTTATTTTTATTATTTTCTTTCCCCATGTATCAATTTAATATATTTATTATTTAAGTGCTTATTTAAATGATTCTTTTTAATATTAATTATCAAATTGCACGATAAAAATCCTCAAGACAATATGATGTTTATGTCAATGCAATAATATATAACAATAAAAACAATAAGTTGTTAATGTCAAAACACTAACATGTATCAATAAGAACAATAAGATGTTAATGTCAAAACAATAATAATATAACAATAAGAACAATAACATGTTAATGTCAAAACAATAATATATGAAAACAATAAGATGTGATGTAGATTGCTTGGAGATTTTTGGAGATGTAAAATTTAGGGATCAAGGCTCCTAAGGTGGCCGTGATGTAAAGGTTGGAGTACCTCTTATACTCTAATTATTTTTTATCTTCAACTTTTATTTTTCCCGATAAAAGTAAAATGAGAACAATAAGATGTTACTAACAAAGCAATACTATACAATATCGATTAGTAAATTAACTAAAAAATAATAACAAAATATTAATAAACAATTAACATTTCATTAAAAAAAAACCACAAAACACTATTGCAAATATATATATATATATATATATATATATATATATATATATATATATATATATAATATGCAACAATAAATCAACTAAAGAGCAATAAACATTTAACCAAAAAATCAATCACAATGTGAAAAGCACTCCAGAATTTTTACTATTGAAATGGCTCCCGCTTCCTTTTGCCTCTCGCCACCGTCTGTCCACCGTCGACCTCCAATAATTTGATAAAAGTTTATCAAAAAGCAATGAACTCTGATTATTATTATTATTATTATTATTATTATTATTATTATTATTATTATTATTATTAGAGTTCGTAAAAGTCTTGTATACATCATTCTCGAACTCCTTAGTTCGACCCAATCTTCTTCGCATTTTTACCTCTTTGCTTTACAATAATCACAAAAGGTTATGTATTTATTTACAAAACAATGAAAACAAGGCCAGAATTGTAAACTTGATAAAAACTTGTGATTTATTTTGCAATTACCTATATTTAGTATTTTCGTTTTTTTCCCCTATCCTTCTTTTATTTCTTATTGTCTGTTTTAGGCGATTGACTCATCAAATTAAATATTCTAATTTGGTCATTCCCAATAATATTTTAAATACAAAGCATGATCAAATCCAGAAGTAAATTAAAAATAATATACAGAAGACCAAGTAAAAAATGAATAATAATATACCACTCAGTATCCGAAACGTGTCCATATTCATAGCACAAACAATAGCGACTTTGCGGACCAACACATATGAAGCCCACTTTGATTCGATATAAACTTGAAATAAAAACATAATTGACTAATTTTCTTTAAGTGCAATGATTAAGTTGTGATCGGCTGACAACTCACTTCCATAAGAACAACGATAAGACAACATTAATCAGGGAGTATACGAATTAATCACCTAAAAATATATATAACCAAAGAAGAGACAATAATTTAGGTACCACCAACCATACATTATGATTGATTTTGTAACCAGAAATAATTCAAATACATTATATATATTAAGATATCAGAACAATCGAGCTTTATTAATTCTCAATTCAAATTTATTAAACTCTAATCAAGGTTATATAACATAATGTTAAAGTAGGATTTTGGGTTTAATTCCAGACGGAAATTTAATATTAATGTTACAATTAAGAAGAAAAAAATTTGCAGCATTAATTGTTATGATCCCCACCACACACACATTCATTTGCATTACTTATCTCTTTTCTTACTATCCATCAGATCATTATATTTTCAATGCAAAGACCCCCACACACAAAAACACAAATACCTACGAACATTAAATGTGTGTCTTGATTCTATAGTTTTCAAATGTTAATCACCGAAAACATATAACAAAACGTTTTTAATACGAATTTAAAAGTATAATTACTTGATCGAAGATGTTGATGTTGTACACCACCTTTTCGCGCGCGTGTATATATATATATAGGGAGTGATTCCCATGCAAATTCCCCTTAAAGTGAGAAATAGGAATTAATCTTCACCATTGATCTTATCGACATGAAGGGTCAAGATTTAGCTTGGTCAAAGCGGGTCAAACCCGAGTCAACCCGTTTACTTTTTTTTTCGATTTTTTTTTTTTTTAAACTGTCATACAATATACACAAATTCACATATTCAGATGCACAAATTCACATATTCGGATGCACAACTAAGTGTATTAAGATGCACAAGATTTTAAGTTTTTTTTTTTATGTTTTTTTTTCGTTTTTTTTTTTTGAAGGTTAGGTCATATGCACCACATCATGTATTCATATGCATCACACTATATAATGAGATACACCACTAAGTGCATTAAGATGCACTAGTTTTGTTTTCGTTTTTTTTATTTTCGTAAAACATTGTGCATCTAGTTACACTATGTGGTGCATCTAGTTACACTGTGCGGTGCATCTAGTTACGCATTGTGGTGCATCCAATTTTTTTTTCAGTTTTTTTTTTTTTACGAATTCGGTGCATCTCACTACACGTAGTGATGCATCTCATTATGTATAGTGGTGCATCCGAATATGTGAAACGGTGCATCTTGGGTGACTGTTTTAAAAAAAAAAATTGGAAAAAAAAAACTGAAAATCTTGTGCATCTAAATGCACTTAGTGGTGCATCTAGTTATATAGAGTGGTGCATCCGAATATGTGAAGTTGTGCATCTTGGGTGACAGTTTATTGAAAAAAAAACTTGAAAATCTTGTGCATCTAAATGCACTTAGTGGTGCATCTAGTTATGTAGAGTGGTGCATCCGAATATGTGAAGTTGTGCATCTTGGGTGACAGTTTAAAAAAAATAAAAAATAAAAAAAAATCGAAAATAAAAAAAAAATCGAAAAAAAAAAAGTCAACGGGTTGACCCGAGTTGACTCGGGTTTGACCCGCTTTGACTTGGCCAAATCTTGACCCTCCATCACCAATAGATCTATGGTGGAGATCTATTCTCATTTCTTAGGATAATATTTATTCTCATATGATCTATCTCATATATATATATATATATATATATATATATATATATATATATATAGGGGAGAGTTCAAATAGAAACTAATTATCCTGTAAAACGTAGAAACTTTCATATACCGTAGATATTTGTAAATAAAGGGTGTAGATTAATTGAGTTTTATATTTAATATTTATATTAATTTAATTAAAAAGAGTGGATTTGACTGTATTTTATTTAGTAACCGTCTATTCCTTATTAGTAGGAACTATATAAATCTTTTAATTTGCTACTCACTTAATTTATCCAAAGTTCCTCAATCAAAACCCCCCCCCCCCTTCATATGAATTCTTTCGTTCTAGCATCCGAGTATATCATGTTACTCACCTGCTTAGTATAATTAAATAATTTTAATAATGCATAATTATGTTACTATTAATACATAATCAAAGAAGCACTTTATATTGATTACGCATAATTATATTATTTTTTTGGTAAATAAGATTTTTTTTTTTTTTGAACAACAATGCAAGGAAATTTAAATACCGCGTGACGGAGGACTCGAACCCGTGACCTTTGGCCCGGGCATTAACCTCACTACCACTAGGTTAACACACACAAACACGGTAAATAAGATTTTTATTACCACAGCAACAGGTTAAGCAAAACTGTACAAGCAAGAAACCCAAGAACCAACAAAGAACAAGACCTAACTCTTTAAATATCTCAAAATTTTCCTATATTTCTGTCCAATGGCCGCCACAAGGAGCTGACATTGCCGAACCACTTGAGCTGCTGTATTTTCACATAATTATATTATTGTTAATGCATAATCTGAAAAAACACTCTATAATAATAATGCATAAACACAACAATTGCAAATATGCATCAACGATATCATACACATGCATTATCAATAAACATTAATTAAGGAGTAAATCTTACCTACTATCAGTAATTGTTAATATAAATGGACGAATTGATAGAAGAAAGGAAAAAGTCGAATTTTATGGGGTTTTTTTTTTAAGTTCTAAAATTTGGAAATATTAAATTTTAAGAAATAGGAATCCATATCCCTTTATTATCGGCAACCGTGAGTGGTATATGGTATGAAAATATTGATAAACAATTAAAAATTGATAATTTATTAAGTAGTAATTTAATATTAATCCACATGCCAATATCATGACCATCTATTTTGTCTTGATTAAGGGTTCAAAAAAGTTTTTATGTTTTACATTAGAATAAGTTTCTACTGGAACACCACCCTATATATATATATATATATATATATATATATATATATATATATATATACATATACATATATATATTGAATGGAGCATAGTGTTTGGCTTAGCTTAAAAGCTCCTAAACTCTTAATAATGAACAGCTTAGAAGCTGTTTTAAGGAGTTTAAAAGCTCAACCAAACACCCAAGAAACGTTTAGTTTCGAGCTAGAAAAAACGCAAATAACATAGATATTATAATATATATCAAAATTCAGAGAATAATAATGCAACTTCTAGAATGTTTAGGGCTCGTTTAGTGCAGTTCTAAAAAAGAAATAAAGAATGAATGTTTAGGACTCGTTTGATAGACATTTTAGGATATAATAACATAGTTTAAGTCATAGTATGTATCGTGAATAAGGTATGATTGATATCGTATATTTTTGTTTGGTAGATAAGATATGGAAGACAAATGTTATTAGACACTTCACTCACATGTTCGAATGATCTTCGATACCTCTCTAACGCAGGAATAAGTTCCAAATAAACTCTTTTTTGTTTTTTTTTTCAAGTAATTTACTTCGATCGAATTAAGATCAGCCCCATTCACAAACATATATGTTTGGCAGCTTAACTTTTCATACCTTTTTCGATCTTAATCAACTTGCTAATTATTTTCTTTATTAAACAAACAAATTTATTTATTTCTTTTATCTTAACAAGCACCTTTATTAAAGTGCTATGATCCTTTTCTTTTCTTGTTTCTGGAAACCTGCTATATATGACTATTCACTAGCTAATTATTTGAGGAAAGGAATATATTAGTGACTCGTGCCATCAAAAGTCGTACTCCCTCCATTCCACTCATTATATCTATGTTGTGGTGGGTACGGAGATTCAAAAACAAAGAATAAAACGATTAAAAGTGAATTATTCGCTATTTTATTCATACGCCGTAAGTGCACGGGTGTAATTGTGTATAGAAAAGCAAGATCGTATCACGGAGATTGTTTTAATCCTATCAAGTACTATTTTCAATTGTTTTTCCTCTATTTAGACTTTCAAACTTTGATTTTTAATATTAAACTAAAAGAATCCAATTAAGAATAAAATCAAAATAAAAAAATAGATAAGGATTCAAATATGGAAAAAGATATCAAAATGCTTCGATTTCAATGGATAATTAAACTTAAATTCTCATCAATCAACCAATTAACAAGTGACTCAATTCTTCTTAAAACAATCACAAATTTAATTTAAACCTACTCTCGTAGTGCCTAAACCATGAATTATCCATTGGGGTTTTCGTCTCTAATAAACATCATAACTTCAAAAAGATCCTAAGATTAAAGCCCTCACACAAAGCCTTTTCCTCTTGGTTATTATGCAGTACGTGTCCTATATTCCAGTTCACATGTTAATCATCATCTCCCGAATCTCGAATTAACACAACTAATTATTCTAAATTGGTGGCCAACAACTAGCATGCAAAACAAATCAAGAATATAAGAAAGAAGAGAGGGACATAAATTGGTCAATTGATTAAGAATTAAAGCTAACTATCCATCTACTTTCTAACCCTAGGATATAAGAAAATTAACTACTCATAATTAAAGCAAACAACAAATCAAAATAAAAGAAACTCATGATCAACAAATAAGAAAAACTGTAGAAGAAATGAATAATATCTATTGCTTGAACTCTTGAATCTTGTCTTCAAATCTCCAAAAGCTCAAAAACATAAAGCTAAAAGTTTTCTAAAACTTTGTAAAAGAATAAAAAGTTATAAGATGCCTCTTCTATGCAATAGAAAAAGTATTTATAGTTGAAAATTAAAACTACCACAATTCGTCTAGGAAGTAAAATTAAACAAGGAAAAGAGCTTAAGTTGAAAAAGGAAAGAATTTGGGGGAAAACCGCCCTTCCATACGGTTGCATACGGGACCGCATGCCGGACCACATGCAAAATGCGATGAAAATTCGAAAACGCGAGGCTCCATGAGGTTTTCCATGCGGTTGCATGCCGGACCGCATGGAACTGTGTCTGCGCGTAATAATTTTCAATTGATTCGTTCTTCCTCATTTCAACTCCGATTTTGGATCCATTTTTGAACTCCTATCAAACTGTACTTTCATCTTATCATGCTCAATTTGCATAAGATTAATTCCAATTTTCTGCAAAATCAAACAAACATCGAACGAACATCATATTTCACAAAATAACAATACTTAAGCTCAAAACTCATTATAAATATGATTTCTCAATACTAATTGATATCAACTAATCTTATAAAGATGAGAACCATGTTTATCATGCATAGGTCCTACCACTTTTGAACTAATGTGAGACTTAATTCTTTCACTATTTGGACATAGACAAGATAAGTAAGACGTCCATTTAAAAAATAAGTAGACATAATGAGTGGAAGAGGAAGGGAGGGAGTACATTAATAAATAAAGCGGATAAATTTATTATGTTTGCTATTATTATTATTATTATTATTATTATTATTATTATTATTATTATTATTATTATTATTATTATTATTATTATTATTGATTTTGATCCATTCACGGGGCACATGAGATACACGATAAAATACATTGTACCGTGCAATCAGTCGTAAACAAAATTTTTGTCTACTTTTCCAGACGTTGGATTAAAGATCGAGAACGCTTCTTTAGGATTTGGTACATTTAGGGTTTCCAAAAAACAAGCATGGTCGCGACACTTTGTGATATTGTCTCAGTTTCTATATATGTTTATTCTCATCTATAATTTTTAATTATTCCGAAAATATATAGGTAATCATCACGTCCAGTTGGGAACGAGATGAAGGTTAGTATAATCAACACTTTGCGAAAAGGAAGATAAGACTTAATTAGTAGCTAGGTCGTGTTAGAAAAATTTAATTTTTAAAACAACTAATTAAACTTTATTGGAAAAACCTCACAGATATAAAATTCATAACTTTCACATTTTTATGTACGTACGCATAAGTACGCATTCTCATTTGTTCTCATTATTATTCATTGATATTCATTGATATTACTGATAGTGCAAATAAATATTAGTCGTATATTTCTTTTTAATTTATTAATGTTAATTGTAGAAATGCTGTTTTTTTTTTAAAAAAAAAGTTACTACTTAATTATAAATGCATGGCTCCCTAGATACCTTGATTCGAGTAACTAGCTAGTCCGATCCTTAAAGAAGAAAGCTGGAATGGAACCTTTCTAACAAATAAAAGAAAAAAAAAATTAAATGATCAATTCAAGAAGGAGAGAAGAAGAAAGCTAGATTCAACTAGCTACTAGCTAGCTAGGGTAAATTTTATGTTTACTTTTACCATTTACATAAGTATGCATATATGTACGAACATATATGTGATTTTCATTATAATTTCACCAAGAATATAAATCGCCGTACGTACGAATCTTGCTTTTAGTTATATTTTGATCTAGTGCATTCAATTTTTGGCATATCGTTTCAGTGTTAATTGCTGCATGCAGTTTCCAACAAAAAATAAATAAATCGAGACGTGTCAATGAAATGTTCGATTGACCTACAGATACTTTACGATTACAACTGAAACTTGATAAGATAATTTGAATGTTTGATTCAAATTAATTATACGTCAAAATATTTAGTTGGAGCAGAACTTGACAAAGGAATAACCTATAACATACTGTATTGTTTATATTTATTTATTAACAATATACAAAATAACATATTTAAGTAATGCCAATGGGAAACTTGATATACAGCATTGATCGATTTTTTTAAATAATTATATAGTACCACTTTTAAACTGGCCAAATAGTATTATTGATCTCATCTCGTAAGCATTAATTACGAGCTAGTGAGATTATAGGTCCAAATTGAGCAAGCAGTAACTTCAACTTAAAAGTACTAAAACACACATACTACTACAAAGGAATTTTGTAAACTCTCATTTTGATTAATTAATATGATCATCAATTTAATCATATTGTTTCAGAAAAACGGTATCTATGTAAAAAGAAGAGACAAAAATAAAAAAGAGAATATGTAAAGTCTGTCATGTCAACACTTTTTAACAACTTTAATTTGTCTATGCTCTATGTACATTCAAGTTCAAATCTGTTGCCTCACGAGAGTTACAATTAATGTTGAAGTGCCAAACTGTAACTAATTATCTTAGAAAGAACATTATATAAAAAGTGCCAACCTAATTATACATCTCAACAACGTCGACTAAGAAAGCTATCATTTTTTCAATGGATTAAGAATATATCTAAGTACTATAATAACATATTGGCTCCGCCCCCTCCCAAATGGTTTTTTTCAAAATATTTTTTATACATGCAAAAAATGTAACGTCATAAAATATACTACTTTAGCCTCGTTATTTTTGTCATGTGTATCTTTTTGGGCCATCCCGTTATTATTGTCATATTTTCTTTTTTCGGCTAAATTAAGAGATATTAAGACCCTATTAATTAAATTGCCACTGTGACCTTTATTTCTCTTAGCTACTCAACCTTTCACTATTCTTCCCTTCATTTTTTGTGCAGTTCATTATTCATTACGCACTTTATTTCAACAGTAAAACTCCCTTTATATCACTATTTTTACTCTATTAAGTATTCAATAAAAAATCTACTAACACGCCTTTTATCTCTGATTCCTTTCTCCTTAATACTCGAGCTCAAAAGAAATAAGACAAGAAATAACGGGACAGATGGAGTACTATATATCATCTCTATTGCGTCTAGAATATGGAGAATTATTTTTAATTAAAATCATTTCATCTTGTAAGAAAATATTAAAAAAATCGAGTTCGACACAACACATGAAAAATAAAGAATCTTGTCCAAAAATAAATATTGTTTGTACAATCAAAAGGTAATAAGAGTGTTGGTTGAAGATGGTGGTATACCCTAGCCTCGAGCGCCCCGTTTGGGAAGGGCGTTGAGGTGAAAGTAATTAAGATTTACTAAAGAGAAAAAGCAACAGCGAAATTGAGGTTAATTAGTTAAAAGTGGAATGTTAGAGCAAAAAGAATAAGCATTTAAATTTAAACTAAATGAAATGGGAAAGGAAAGGCAAGGCAGTAGTCATATATATATCCCTATTTTTGAGTGTTGATATCATTAATTCTGTCTTCAGTGGTGACGTTATTCAGATATGAACCTCACAGACAAAATTCACTTCATTTAGCCGTCTAGGAAGATCAGATCAGAAGAGACAACAATTTACATTTAATACACACACACAACACTCGGGTGTGTGTGTGAATTTTGTATGTATACCATTGAATTTGAGTTATCTATCTACCCAAGCAAGTACAGAGAAGACTCCTGCTCACTACTACCTCCTGCTGTGCGTCAGTGTGTGAGAGAGAAACAGTCGTTCTCAGCAACTGTCAGGTATGAGAGAGAGAGAGAGAGAGAGAGAGAGGGGGGGGGGGGGGGGGGGGGGGGGGGGTGAAGTGAAGTGTAGAAGGTGAAGGAAGCAAAGATGGGGTATGCACTATTTTACCTTGTTACCTTTTGACATTTGCCTCACCTTTATTCGTGTGTCACTCCCTCCACTTAATTAATTGCTCTCTAGCTCCTCCACTTATACGTCTTCAATACTCTCTCTATACACAAACCAAACAAACCCTATTCCCATATACATACATACATGACTATTTGAGTTTGTGTAGAGAGAGAGAGAGAGAGATATGGGTCCATTGTCCTCAACATCATGAATTGAAAACCTTTTCACCTGCAAGAACACGATCCGGGTCTGCCGCTCCTTCCACCGCTGTCCCCCCCTTCTCTCTCTCTCTCTCTCTAGAATCTGTCCGAAACATGGAGAACCAGTACGGAATGGGAGATCTGAGGCAGTACATAGACGGCCGCCCTCTCTTTCCGGCCATCTCTCAGCCGCCGGATTTGCTGCACCGCGCTCATCCCTACGATATGCTCATCTTTCGCTCAGATCATTCCACTCTTAATTCAGATGCTACTGTCGCCTTCAACGCCGAGGCTGCCGGCGACGGCGGAGACGGCGGCGCAGGGCGGTGGCCGAGGCAAGAAACCCTCAGCCTCCTTGAGATCAGATCAAAACTTGATCCTAAGTTCAAGGAAGCCAATCAGAAAGGCCCCTTGTGGGATGAAGTCTCAAGGTAACTACCTTCTTCTTCTTCTTCTTCTTTCTGATTATTTCACAACCACTGCCCTAATTTCTCCACTCCCAATTAAGGTGATACTAGTTATTTAGTTTTCAGAGAGAGAGAGAGAGAGAGAGAGAGGGAGAGACTTGAAAATTTTAACCCACATAATAATGTCTTCCAGCTGAGGTTTTTTTTTCAGTGTTAATTTTCAAATTTAATTTCTTTTTATTTTCTCTTTCATCTTACTGTTTGATTCGATTCCTTGTGCTGGTCTTTTTCCTCTTTTTTTTGAAAGATAATCTTTTCCATCTTAGTTAGGACAAACTTCAATTTTTCACAAACTTCACTTCAGATTTTCATAGGGTAAAGTAATAGAATAACAACAAGCTAAGCTGGTTGTCTGATTTGGGGCAGAAATTCTCACACTGCTCTTCTGCTTCAACAAAAAATTCAATCTTTTCACCATTGTTGTAAACAATCTTCATTAGTTTCCCCTAAAAATGTGATCTTGATGTATATATAATTCTTCTTCCAAACTCGTGATTAATCAGTAGAAGCTAGCAGCTGGCGCTGTGGAACTTTCTAGAAGTTCCCAAATCGAATCAGTCTGCAGAATCACTAGTAATTAAGTCAAAAAAGGAGCAAGAGTTTGCAATTTCATCATTGTTATCATATGACAAAATTAAACGGAAAAAGGGGTAAAAAAAACTAGCTAGGGTTCCCTTCAACAAATCATTATTGTTTGATTTTGTTTTCAGGATTATGTCGCAAGAGCATGGATATCAAAGAAGCGGCAAAAAATGCAGAGAAAAATTCGAGAATCTCTACAAATATTACAAGAAGACCAAAGAAGGCAAAGCCGGCCGACAAGACGGCAAACACTACAGATTCTTCCGACAGCTCGAAGCTCTCTACGGCGACACCGCCCACGTCAGCAATCTCAACAGCGGCGCCGCTACTAGTAATTTTCACTACAGTAGTAGTAGTTTCCCAAACTGCAGCAACGATCATCATCAAGAAGCCTATCACCCGGCATCCAAGATCTCCGGCACCAGCCACGTCAGCATACCGGATTCCTGCGACTACGACGCCACCTCATCCTACTGCAGCGACTCCAACGTCGGAGGAAAGAACATTATCAATGGCGACGATTTGAGAATGAGGAAGAGGAAGGGTAAGAGCCTGAAAGCGAAGATCGAGGCCTCCATCGATGCACAGATGAAGAGCATGATGGAGAAGCAGGAGGCGTGGATGGAGAGGATGACGACGATCATCGAGGGGAAGGAGCGGGAGCGGCTGCTCCGGGAGGAGCAGTGGCGGAGGCAAGACGCCGCCAGGATCGACGGCGAGCAGAAGATGTGGGCCGCCGAGAGGGCGTGGCTCGAAGCCCGAGACGCCGCCCTCATGGAGACCTTCAACAAATTGGCGGGAAAGGAACACCCGCCGCAGGCCCCGGCGGAGGGTGGCGGCGTTGTGTGGATGGAGAGTGAGGTGAAGAAGAGGAAGGAGAATGCTAATAAGGGGTTGATCACGTATAGTTATGATCAGAATGGCGGCGTGATTTCCGATGACGGGGTCGCCGGAGTTGAGGGGGCAATGCGGCGGCTGCACGGCGGCGGCGGATCCGGCGATCATGTAAGTGATGGACTGATTAGGTACTTGATGGGGGATTCGTATAATCAAAGATTATGATATGTTATGTCAAATTAATTAAATGAGCAATTAAAGAATTGATAAAGTAATTAATTCGTGCATGGGATGAATTTGAGTGTGTGTTATTGCCTGGGCTCGAATCTTAAAGATGGAAGTGGTGCACGTTGATTGATTTGTTGTTGTACCATTAGCTTTGTGGAAGGTACGTACTTGTATAACTTGTAAGTGTAAGTTTGTGTAACCCTATGGTAATACTGCTATAACTTTGTCAGTTTGTATTCTGTTAGTGTATTTATGTGTTTGTCCAAATCTATATGGATTGGCAGAATTGTCTGAGTACTTGAATTTGAGATTTTATTATAAATATCTATCATGTATAGGATTTGTTTTAGACATGTGATGAATAACTTGTGTACTTGTTTTTTTGAAGGATATATAGTAATAGAATATCAATTCAAGTTGAATTAAATTAGTATTGCTATATATATTATATATAGGTAGAGATAATCATATATAAGAATTCATTTTTAGGTAGGAACTAGGAACTAATTTGGACCGTTGATTTTTTTAATCTATGGTCCAGATTGATTGATGCATTAGATTACTGATGTTTGTGAATTAAAAGTATGCTAAATAATTTGTGCATTAATTTGTTTGTGCATTAACTTACTGTATTTTGTGCATCAAGTAAGTGATATATATGTTGGTTTCTACGGACTCATATAAAGATAAGTTCCTACGTACCATATCCACATACTATATATATATATATATATAACTACAACTGTTATATTAATGTACAAAAGGTTTATGACATTTTAAATTATGTAATGGTGGAAAAATAGGACTATTCGTTTATAAACATTTCCCATGGGGGGGGGGGGGGGGGTGCAAGCATGCAATTACGCAACTATCTATCCATTTAGGCGCGTTTACTAAATGGAATTGTGAATATATATGATTAACTATATGAATCTCCATTGTAAGAATATCTTCAATCTAACCTCTTTGGGTTGGATACATATCGGCCCAATAATCCCAATTAGTGATAATAATTACGGGCTTTAGGATCCTACATATAAATTTTAATCGTGAAAAGTAAACACTAGATTCTATATTACTTTTATCTATCTGCGCTTATTCAGCTTCGCCGCCCCCTTGATCTACAACTAATTTAGCTAGATCTCTAGCTCGAACGACTAAATGTTGATTAGCATTCTTGCATATGTTATACCTTAGTATTGCATATGAGATGTAAATCTATGATATGATCAAAGCAAGTTGACTTTTGAAGGTGTGATTAAATACATTTGAATAGAAGATTTTATGTGAGTTTGAGATAATGCCATTTCCAATCCATTGCTTTGTCTTTTCCAATTACTTTCAAAATATTGTAGTATGTGTTTGTGTCGGATGAATTGAAACTAGTAAGTGTTCATTATGTGAGCACAAATTTACTAATTTGTTATTCAAATGTTTTGCGTATTGAAATATGACGAGGAAAAGTTGTAGTTGTTATTCAGTGTAGTTCTCCTATGTTTGAGCTAGCTGTTTTTCTTAATCAAAGATTGACAAAGTCAAAAGATCTATATATTAACACTACCCTTCAATTTTATTTTATTTCACTCACAAAAATTCCACCAACTTTCTTACTCTACGTACCTAACTCTAAGGAGGATTTATTTTATGAACAGAGGAAGTATCTAGGAAACATAAACTGCTCTATAAATATAAAGTGACAAGCTTGATCTCTAAGATAATGAGATTCGAATTTGTGACGAGAAACAGTCACTGCCATCGGTGACCATCCCCACAAGTAATACGTAATTATAGCTCAAAACCCACTAATTATGATACTACAGTATACAACATAAAAATATTCTCATTCTTATCGGTAGATAAATAAATGTTATTCAAACACGCACAAGAAGTGCAACCCAACAATGAGATACCTCATCACCCTTTTTTCCCTCTAATGCAACAAAAAAATGTTCTTTATTATCAGGAAATTCAAAAGACTGAGATCCATAGAATCCAATATTAGTTTCAGCGAGTGAGATTTAGTAAATGAAAATGAGCATTCGAAGGGCAAAAAGGTGATGAGAAATTGTCAGTAAGGGAAGTGCGCTTTTTTCATGAATAATCTTTTCACTAATGAATGGATGTATAAAATTGGTTGAAGCAATTTATGAAGAAAGAGTGATGGAATGGTAAACTGATGTTTCAATTCAGAAAACTTGAATGAAACATTATAACATTAAACGCAGAGTGGTGAATGGTTGCGTAATCTCAGTTGTTTGATTTGACTATTTACTGACATCTGTGTCGGCTCCTTTCCTATAACACACACTTCACATAATCCTAATTTGGAAGTTTTTGTCAGGACTTCGAAAAAAGAAAATAGTTAGTTCCTGTAATTTTTCACTCTGTGTCTCGTCGGCCATTGCTGCACCGAGATTAATTTTAAATTAAAATATAAATAAATTAAATAACAAAAACCAATATGCATTTTGGTGTAATATTCATGAATTAAAGTACTACTACTAGTAAATTAAATGCCAAGGAGCAAAGGAAAGAATACGAGATGGAAAGTTCTAACTTCTCAGAAAGATATTGGTGACTGTAAGTTTACCAAGTTAAAGAGTCTGATTTTTGTCATGCTAGCTTTAACCCCAAAATATTGCCTTAGTCAACACAATATAATTAAACCATACAGTTAAATGACATTATCAAGAATCATAGTGTATAGATTAATTTGTAATATATTTTTCTTCTGCACACTGATTAAACCAACTTAACTGTATCATTAGTTAGCAGTAAATTAAACCAACTTAATTGTATAAAGTATACAATGAATGTATTTCGCTTTGAAATCTAAAATGAATAAATTCTCGGTAACAAAATCAAGTTGGAAGCCTCAATTACATGTGAATTTTGTTGTCGTATTTATTATTCCAAATATATGTAATAATATTACAAACAAAATTCTAGGAAAATTCCACTTTTAGAGATAAAAATATTAATTATATTACTGATTTTAGAACGCACAAAAATTACCACTTTTTGACTTTTTTGCTTCTAAATCTTTTACTCAATGAAATTCACATATTACTATCGTTTTCACATTTGCAAAATGTGAATTCACGTGTTATTATCGTTTTCATTTTCGAAAATGTCAGTTCGCAGTTAAATCCGATCTCTCCCTACCTTTTTGTGTTGAGCATGGAATATCTAAATCGATGCTTGAAGGAATTTGGATGTAAGCAGTTTCAATTTCATCTCCAAGTGTAAGAGTTGGGACTTATTCAAAACTCTTTTGTAGACGACTTGTTTTTATTCTCTAGAGATGATGTTGAATCAATCTAGAGACTTATGGAAACTTTTCATAAGTTCTCAATGGTATCAGCATTAAAAGCAAAATCAGCAGAAAAGTAGCATATATTTTGGAGGAGTGGCAGATAGATATCAAATGGAGATTTTAGATGAATTTGGCATGGTGTAAGGGGAGATGCCTTTAGATATCTAGGGGTTCCCTTATCTTCTAAAAAGCTTACTTTAATGTAGTATCAGCCACTTATGAAGAAGATACTATAGATTGAATAGAATGTTGGTCTTTAAGATTGCTTTCATATGCCGGCAAAATACAACTAGTGCAGTCAATCTTGTTTGGGATTCAGACTTATTGGAGTCACGTCTTCATGATGCCGCAAAAGATCATCAAAGCTATTCAAATAGCTTGCAAGAATTTTGTGCGAATTGGGAAAGCTTGGATAACAAAAAAGGCTCTAGGTGCGTGGGAAGTGGGAACAGATTTGTTAACCTAAACCTGCAAAATGATGGAATGTCATAAATCTTTAGGTATGGAACAAAGTTGTTATGTGTAAACTCTTTTGGAATCTGGCTAACAAAAATGATATGGGTTAAATGAGTTCATGGGTGCTATATGAAGAACAGATTCATGATTGATATGAATATTCTTATGCAAGCTGCATGGATTATAAGGAATATTAAAGGAGCTCGCGATCCCATTTGGCAAATACAACTTCAGGTATAACTTTTCTAGATCAGACTACTTGCTCTAGAAAGATCTACTTATAAATGAGAGGCATGATCCACAAAGTTGCTGGAAGGAAGCTAATTTGCAATAATATACCTCCTCCAAAGTGTGTTCATTACTTGATTGATGGTGATGGGGAAACTTGTTACTTGTGATAACTTGATGAAGATAGAGATGCAAGTGGAACCACGGTATTGTTTATGTGAGAATTCTTATGAAACTATAAATCATTTGTTTTTTGTTGCGATTTTGGAGCTGTTGTTTGGGGAAGGTGTCACATCATGGTGTGGAATGCAAAGGAAAGTTGTTTGGGATAGTGAGAAATTGTTTATGGAGTCACAATGTCATGCAAAGAAAGGACGTCAGCTCTTATATAGAATGATGCTCATTGTTGTGGTCTATCAATCTGGTAAGAGATCAAAGAATGTTCCAACAAAAGAAGAAGGAGGTTCAAGAGTTTCAAAGGCAATGCATCTTGCACATTGCTATGAGCAGCAGAAAAGAATATTCTAGATTAGCTCAATATCTTGATTTGTGTGAATGAGTTTGATTTGTTTCGAAGGTTTGTAAGTTTGGAGATGTGTTTTGTTTGGTGAAGTAAAATAACTTTATTTTCTTAGTGTGATTTTCACATAATTGTGATTTCACATATTATTTGACATTTTTTCACATATTATACTAGTATGTAATTTCACATATTATATTGATGTTAAATTTCACGAAAAAAGAGCAAAAAGTTAAAAAGTGGTAATTTTGTATGTTTTGAAATCAGTGGTATAATTAGTATTTTTATCTCTAAAAGTGCTACTACCCCATTTGCCCTTCCATAATATAATCCATGTGAATTTTGTTTTGAAAATTAGAGTTAGAGCATCCGCATCGGTGAGGCTCGTCACCGGCTCGAGCCAACTTTTTTATGAGCCTCACCAATAACGAGCCGAGGGCGCGCGGATGCGCCCGGCTCATCATTGATTTATGTGTGGCACGGGCGTTGTTAAAGAAAAAAAAACTCTTAGAGTAGGAAAACCAAGTAGAAGAGGGAAGAAAAAGAGAGGAAGAAAGGGAACGAAGAAGAGAGGAAGAAAGAAGAAGTAAAAACGTACCAGTAGCTTCGATGTTGAGAAAAAGAAAAAGGAAAAGAATAAGAAGGTAGAAGAAAAAGAAGAAAGTGTAATTGCGTGCGGCGTAAATTAATGTAAATTTTTTATATTTTATAATTGATGTAATTTTTAATATTGTTTTGGTTGTGAGTTTGTATTATGCAATGTTTTAAAAACCGGTCCGACAAGCGAACCGATCAGTTAATTGGATTACTGGATCACCGGTCGAACCGTTCTAAAAAGCCCGGACAACCCATTAACCAATTATGATTTAATATTTTCACATATATATATGTGTGTGTGTGTGTGTGTGTAAATTAAATTAAAAAATCTAATAAAGATAAAAGTTAAATAAAAATAAAAGGTATAGTTATATCATAGCAATCCAAACTCCAAAAGTAAATATAATGTTCAATCGTCTTGAGCAAATCATAGTATGTCCTTAAAGAAAATTTATATATACTAGAATGGAAGAATAATTACAAATCTTATTCAATTCCAGAGATCATCCTCATCATTATTTTCCGGGTCCTTAGTTCATCTAATTGCATACGATAGAGGTTGCAGTGAGTAGGGATGGAGTTGGATAACTGAAAAGTGAAAAATGAAAATTCAGAAATCTGGAATTGGAACGTCAATTTTTCAAAAATTTTAGTTGGCCGGGTTTTTACTGGTCGTCGGGTCGCCGATTTTTACCGGTTTTTAGTGGTTCGCTTCGGATTGGTTCAAATTTCAATTTCTATCAAAACCGACCCAGCCGCATGACTGGTTCGCGGTTTTTCCAGTCCGACCGGCCAGGTCGGCCAGGGTTTGAAAACATTGGAATTATATTCATTGTTTTTAGATTAAAAATACATATATAATTAAAGTTAGTTGGTATTTTTGTATTTAAATTAAATAAAAATTTAATAATTCAAAACTAATCTCCATGAGTTAGCATGATGAGTTTCAACCAATTTTAATGTTCTTATAAACATATTATAAACCCCGTGTGGAATTCAGATTTGAAAACAAAATACACTAATTGCAAGTTGACATGTATTTCCCAACAACAAGCCTACCTAAAAATAATGGAAGAACACTACCATCACACTGTAGATACTTTAGCTAACTAATGTTTCTCAATTTGGAATTTCTGCTCTTAATTTGTGTTTGATTCTCGATTTTTTTTATTTGTTGAATGACATGTGGCATGACTACGATCTGTCCCACCCACTAAGGTATATAATTATTTTCTAATTGTCAAAATGTCAATAATAAAACCAATGAAATAGATGATGAAGCATAATAGAAGGTAAAAGATCCAAGTTGGATATATCTCCTTTAATTTATAAGGTTTGAGAGATAAGGGTAGGAAGTGAATCCACCACCTCCATT
This sequence comes from Schizonepeta tenuifolia, assembly GCA_029490685.1. Taxonomy (NCBI): domain Eukaryota; kingdom Viridiplantae; phylum Streptophyta; class Magnoliopsida; order Lamiales; family Lamiaceae; genus Schizonepeta; species Schizonepeta tenuifolia. The sequence continues at coordinate 101,343,326 of CM055956.1, forward strand.
TCAAAAAATCAAAACAAATAGAAAAAAAGCCGGCTTGTTCGTGGATAAAACGCACATGCAAACGTTTGTCAAAAGTTATTAAAAGCAAAGACAGAAAATCAGATGGCGAAAAATAAAAAATGAAGAAAAACACACACAAACATAGACGGTGTGGGTGTGGGTGTGGGTGTGGGTGAGTGATTCTAGTACTTATAATCCTTAACATGAAGACTCTCGGAGGCGCCGTCGGTGGAGGCGGCCCCACCTTGGTAGGTCCCAAGCGTAGCCTCGGAGTTAGCCTTGCACCTCCCATGGAAGTTATCCTGCGCCTTCTTCACATTCTGAGCGTTGCCGCCCCACGCCTTTAGCGTGCTCTGCTGCAGCGCCCGGCCGTACGAGAAGGTGAGGTTCCACGGCTTCTTGGTCTTCAGCTTGTTCATCGCATTCAGGTTGACGGTCGCCTCCTCCTCGCTCTGCCCTCCGGAGAGGAACGTGACGGCGGGGACGGCGGGGGGCATGGTGCGCTGCAGCGCCCGCACCGTGTACTCGGCGATGACCTCGGGCGCCGCCTTCTTGGCGTCCGACCCCGGGGTGACCATGTTGGGCTTGAGGAGGGTCCCCTCGAGGAGCACGTGGTGGTCGTTGAGTGCCTTGTAGCACGCGGCCAGCACGCGCTCCGTCACGTCCGCGCACCTCTCGATGTCGTGGCTCCCGTCCACCAGGATCTCCGGCTCCACGATCGGTACCAGCCCGTTCTCCTGGCAGATGATCGCGTAGCGAGCCAGCCCGTTGGCGTTCTCGTTGATCGCCAACTGCGAGGGCTGGCCCGCCCCGATCTTGAGCACGGCTCGCCACTTGGCGAACCGTGCCCCCGCGGTGTAGTACTGCTGGCACCGCTTGGCGAGGTCGTCCAGGCCCTGGGTGGTCGTCTCGCCGTTGGTGCCGGCCAGCTCCACCGTGCCCTTGTCGACCTTGATGCCGGGGAGGACCCCACCCTCCTTCATCAAATCCACGAAGGGCTTACCTGGTATAACATTTGGTTTAATATCGGACTGACTTGAATTTTATCCATCAAATCAAATCAAAGTAACCTGCGGCGGTTTTCTGGTATAGAGTCTCCTCGAAGAGGATGACACCGCTGAGATACTGCATGACGCCGGGGGCGGTGAAGATGAGCTCGCGATAGGCCCTTCGGTTAGCCTCGTTGTTCTCGACCTTGATGTTGTCAAAACGCTTGCCGATTGTGCCGGTGGACTCGTCGGCGGCGAGGATACCCTTCCCCGGCGTACCGATGTATGCAGCATTCTTCATCAGCTCATCTTTCAAATTCAAAATGGACCAAAATATTTGAGCATTCAATAGGACTAGCTACTAAGTTTTTTAATGAATGATGCAATTACGTAGATACTCAAGATATGAGCACAAACTAAGATCGACACAGAAACTCTAGATCCGAATTATCATCCATCAGAAAGATCAAAGAGCGAAAGATCATACTTTATTTTAAAAAAATAAAACATTTAAATCATATCGCACCTAAAACTAAATAACGAGATCAAAAAAATCGAATAATAATTGAACAGAAATTAGAGGAAATATAGATATATACCGGCGTATTTTCCCTTGTAGCAAGACATGATTAAGTGATTGAGATTGAGATTGAGATTGAGAGTATTAGTGAGAGAGGGAGTGGGGATTATATATAGAGAGAGAGAGTGGGGAGAGCGATGTTAGCGTTCAATCGCCACTTACGACCCCTCCTCCAAGAAACTCGTTCTTCTTGGTAATTTTTCTTAGGCCTGCAATATTTTCATTTCCAATTTTATTTGCTACTAAATATTTACGGGAAAAAAAAAATTAGTAAATATACAGATAGTAATACTAACATATAGTTACTTTCCACTAAAAAAACATGTATACAGGTATGTGTGCGGCCTAATGGTGCGGCTAATACTAGTATTTTAATTAACCACATAACGCAGTAGTCTTTATAAAAATTTAGCTTCATTAAAGCTTTCCTTTTGTTGATGTAATTGCTTCGTTTTTAATTTTGAAAGGGTAAATTCAGAAATACTATAATTTAACCTGGTCTTAGCTAGGATAATATCAATTCTTTAGTCCGATAAATATAATTTTAACTGATTAGTAATTGCCACGTTAAAAAAATGTGTAGATAAATATTCATTAATATGCGTCGGGGTCTGTGGTAAAACTTTTTAAGTTGCAAAAAAAGTGTATTTGTTGGGTGAAAGGCAAGACAGAAGAAAAGGAAAAAGTCGCACCCAATCACAAGAAAGGAACCGGAGAAACAAAAATAATGAGGAGTTAGTTAGCCACTTTTGCCTCAAACATAGGAATCTCAATATATTCAATAATATTGTTATCGAACAAAATTAATGAACTATACTCAAATAATTACAATTTTCCATTTTAGCTTGTGGTTCTACTGGACTCAATATTCCAACAACAAAAATAGTAGAGTTTAATTATAATATAATTAGAGAGACAAGGACTGGATGTTTTATCATGGGAAATAAAAGGAGGTTACATTCAATGTCCAAACTGTTTTTATTTATTTTTTTAAGTAAAAGAAAAGCAAAATCCACACATAATTCTGTTTTGTATACGGTACAAAGTCAACTCCTCATGTATCATCGTCATTTCTCACGCTTCAAATTTGAATATTTGATACACCGCCTAAAAAATGCTTCAAATAAATATTACATGCATCGAAATTGGTAATGTGGCCCGTATTGTCTGAATTAGTCCGAACCCACAGGTTTGGACAATAAGACTTGCGGTCGACACGAGGAAGATCGGAAAATTTAGTTTGAGGAAATATAAAAATTTAATTAAATGCTAGTTAAAATTACCATTGTTTTAGTAGGGTGCGCTAGGCTGATGCGGAAGTGCAACACATGAGTGACACTTGAAAGCCCAAATAAATAAATTTAATATCGTATGTACCATTGGCTTACATATCAGATATTAAACTGATAATAATAGATATTACATTTGATCTTGATCAAATGACAGAAAAGGTATCAACTTCATTAAGATTAAACTAATGATTTGTCGTATAATCTCTTCTCTTATCTTTGGTCAAGTAACGATGTGGGATAACTCACAAGGCGTATGACTTGTCTGATAAAAGTTTTATGTATAGTTTATAGCATTTTATTTGTAATGATGGAGTTCTAATGGCATATTTCTATTGTAAGATAAGCTAAATACAAATCCAAAAAGATTATTGAACTTTTTGTGAATATTATTATTATTTTTCAAAATGGACTCTTTCAAACACAAACTTCGATTATTCCATAAAACAAAAAAAAAAACAAAAAAAAAAAAACACGATAGGTCTATACAACCCTCTTCATTCACTCAAAAACAATAATTTGTTTCTTGAGATCCATGATCTAAATACATCGATTACATATCCAACAAATAAATGATTAATATAGGTGGGCGACTTATTAATTTTACTAGGGTATAAGAGATGGAGGTGTGACATCGTAACTCTTTTTCATTACATTATAAATAGTTAGAAGTATATAAAATAAAGAAATCTTCCTATTGTTCTTGGTACAATCATCAATTGCTCAACGATAACATAAACAATTAAAACAACAAAAATAAGAGCCCCCTACTAGTAATAAAGGATTAATCATACAACTTAAAGAAAGATAATTAAAACAAACAAGAAATAAGAGTCCCAACCAAAATTAAACTTAAAGGATTCACCATACAACTTTAAGAAAGAAACAGGTACATCTAATTTCTTCTTATTCATAACATCAATCAAAAACCGACACTCACAGTAGTCAAAAGAGTATGTACAGAAGTAGAGTTCTTCAGTAACTAGGAATGTTTTTCCTTTAGCAATAGACCAATATTTAAATTATACAAAAAAACCTCGCGAGAAATGAAGAACTGAGTAAAAAAGAAAAACTACAATTGAGGCTTTCATTTTACCTGCTGCAAGGTAAATAAAAACTATAAACCAGCCTAACTTCCCGGTCCCACCTGTTGAAGGGATATAACCATATACTGAGGTGCACGTCGATAATAGGGCATGACATCCTGCCGGAAGACTAACATTAGCATCTCGCCTCATCAGATAACATGGAACGGTAAACCAATGCCGGCAAGATACCTTCAACAGAGAATCCAAACCCTAAGACAGGAGGCCACACGATAAATGGAATTTACCGCTTCAATGATAATCAATCCTGCCTCTGGAATCGCTTAACTTCATTTGTCGTTGCATCTAAATCACATAGGCTGGAATCATTTTGTCATCAGGGATCAAGAGTCAAGACTGATGCTACTGATGAGCTAACAAACTTAAATTGGACAAGTAAGAACCATCAGAAATCATCTCTATAATTTCCTACCTCTTGGGCAGAAAAAGGAAAGCTCGAGAAGGTTCCAAAAATTAACAAGTGACTACAGCTTACAAGGTGCATAGCCATAAGCTACGACCATAAGGTATAAGCTCAATTGAAATGCAAAATCTCTGTTCGTTTCCATGCTAGGTGCTGTAGCCTATAGGCATTGATTGTGAGCGAGCATCACTAGATCTACTCCCTCCTTGAGATGTATGCATTCTTTTCCTACAAAATTGAGCCAACATCGAAAGTCATAAATACAAATGATGGATATCGGCAAAGATTAGGAAAAAAAGTAAAAATAAAAACTTCAGCTAAAATTGACAGTACCTTCTTATATAAGTTGCCCTATTCTAAAACTTTACTACATAAACCGATTGCAGGCCATCACAATAGAGCCATCACTTCTAGGTTCAGTATTTACAATCAAATCCAATGGTTTTAGATCATAACCTCAACCGTAATAATACTTTAAGATAATATCCCCTCTTGTCATTCTTCACAGCACCAACCCATAGAAAAAAGAAAACCGATCTAAAAAACTAACCAGTTTTGTTATTCTAACAAGCAATTTAACTTTAGTTATACCCATAAAACTAAGCTCATAGGACATTGCAATACATGCCACGGTGAGAAGTTGGTCACATACCGACGACTCACAAATTGGGCAGACTTCAATTTCGATTTATTCAGCACAGCATCAGTACCGATTTATTCAGGCTCAGAGGACACTAAAACAGTTGCCAAAACGAATATTTGTTCACATATAAACTACTAGATCCCATTGGTGATTGGCCTACTTTAATATCAATTTATTCAGCCCAGCTTCAGTGAATATCGTACTTGCACCCAAGTGTAAGGTACTGTGAATATGAACAAGGTGGGATCGATTTTACAAGCAAAAATCTATATCCTAATGAAATTAATTATGGTTTCGTACTGTGAATATGAACAAGGTGGGATCGATTTTATAAGCAAAAATCTATATCCTAATGAAATTAATTATGGTTCCAGCAGAGCAAAGATATTGATTACTCACCAGTTTGATGTCATAAGCAAGCCCCAAGTCATTAATAGTATCTTCTGATATACAGTCAGAATGGACTATGGGACTAAGAATTAAGCCATCACTTGTAGGTCCAAGTCCTTCATCCGTGGATGGGATGGTCAAGTAAAGAGCTCCTTTAAACATCCATTCATCTTTTTCTTGATTGTAGAAGTCTTCAAACAACTCACCACACAATATACATGCACATTGACTCTCATCTGCAGGGACCAACGGCTCACTACTTTCAAGTAAATCACCTGAACTTCCTACGTCCAAAGGACTACTTTCAAGATGACCATTACCAACTCCTCTAACCCAATCAAGTACATTTGTGTACCAACTCCTCGATAACTTGCTCAAAGGATCATCCTCAGGAACCCTTGATGCATGCCATTCCATGTGTCTGTCAAGCTGTTCTTGAAATTTAAGTGTTAGACCACATATGGAGCAATGATGTGGAAGGTCACATAGAAGATCACTTATCACGTCTGGATGGAACTTACGGACTACATCTGGCCTAAACTCAAAACCAATAAGATGTTTTATCTTTTCCTTTGAGAGGGCCAAGCTGTCAGAAGCCTTAAGAATAGGTTCCGATGAAGATGATTTGTTGCTGACAGACACAATAGGTTTTGACATGGTGACTGGAACAGAAGAAACCGGAGCCAAACTCGTATTCGCAGTCTCAGGAACTGTGTCCACAGGTTTATCAGGTTTAGGGGGGGCAGACAACACCGGATCAGAATTCGAAGATATCAGGCCTTTCGCAACCAAAGAGCTTAAGAGACTAGAAAAAGGATTAGAGGTGGAATTAACTGCACTTGGCTTCTTTTCTGAACCAATACCTGCTAACGAAGAGGAAGGTGGCACAGTTGGCAAGTGTTGCCGTTCTACCTTCTTTTGAGGAAATGCAGGAGGAACTGTGCTTTTATGAGAGCGAGATGAAACATTAGGATGGTCACTTGGAAGAGTTGATTGCATACCTCCTAGAGATGAACCTGGCCTGGCTTCTAGAGAATTAGTGTTATTTAAGCTACCAGTTAGTGAACTAGTAATGGATTTTCCAGGGGAATCAACAGTAAGAGGATTCGATTGGTCCGAAGACGAATTCCCTATCGTCGAGCGACTTTCGGAGCCCGAAATTTGTGATGGTAGCATGCGGTGCTCTATACCAGAAGATTCAAATTGAGAGACTTCAATACTTCTTGGTAGGGTAGACAGAGCTTGTTTCCTCTGTTGAGTGGAAGGCATCAAAGCAGACGCAGACCGCAAAGTTGGAGGCTGCGACTTCTGTGTGCTGGCCTGATAAACTTCCCGGGCTGGCACAGGAGAATCCTCAAGAAGGTTGTCACGATAGTTAATGTTTTTTTGCCCTAGACGCCTTCGTGGATCTGTAGGAGGACCTACAGCCGTAGGATTGCGCTCAGAAAAATTGTCTAAGAACTGATTTTGACTGTGAGAAGATACAGAAGGTGAGGGAAGACGTTGGTGCACTAATGATCTTGCTGAGGACGAAGGGGCAAGAATCTGCCGCTCTTGACTCATAGATGCTTTCGATAATGGCACCTCGTTCATTGGGAACTTTAAGTTTGGGGGTACATTATGAGTTTGGCCAAGCTGGAACTGAGAATGGGTCTTGCCCATTGCACTTTGGGAGCTCTTCAACCCAGTTGGATATCCCTCAGAGTGACCTGATGAGGTTTTACCGATCCCTAAATGCATACTCCCTTCTGGTGGGTACAGCTTTTGAGACCACAATGGCACTTGAGCCCCAGAAGCTACTTGGCCCCGATCCATGGAAATGGAATCAACTGAGACTTCATCATCATCCCTTGACCCAGTATCATGTATATTTTGATGCCCTGGGAGATGGCTCTCAAAGTCCTGCACAAGGGGCAACATAAACGATATCACTTACTGCAGCTAGAAAGTTAGTCACAATCATAACAAACCAGTATTAATATGCACATAGATATATCCGATAAGATATGACAAAAACCAAACAAGTGACATATTATCCTAAATTTTCCACAACACTTCACTGAGACTTCATAACATACCAATCTATCATAATTGCCAGGTGCCCAATGATTTTTAGCTGGAGCATCAACAGCTAAAGTGGGTCTAGAATTCATCTCGCTCCACCTATACTCCTCCTCCTCAGAGTCCTTCCAGTTTTCTCTCATCCCATTCGCGTTCCTACCGGGTATATTCTTGTGCTGTAGATCTGAGTCCAAATTTTCTGCCTCATGCGCAACATAGTTTTCTAATCCATGTTTCAGACCAAAACCATTCTTTTGATGTGGCATCCCAATCATATCACTGCCAGATTCATCCCAGGGCCTGTCGTATACAGGCTCTTTAAGGTGTTCAACCATCCTTCCACTTCCCAAGCCTGAACGCCCCAAGACACCAGAACCATAATCAGAATCTGTATATGCTACACCAGAACTCTTCTCACGAACTGGCTTATTTACTTTATCTATTTGATGATGCTGGATAGACTGCACGTTTAAGTGGACATCTAGGTTATATAAAGTAAACAAGAAAGATCTCACTGATGATAAGCTAAATAATAGTATGTCCCATAGCAAGAGGATACACATGGCATACCCAGCACCATTTATGAAAATATACTTAAATTGTCAAATTCCACTTGCTAAATTGTTGAATTCCCATGCTTCAACGATATTCACTTGTATATGTTCTTTCTAAGGCTAGTACTGTAGTAGATATATAATTTACTCAAGCAAGCATTCCACCTTTGAACCATATCACGTGTACAACTATGAGTGCAAACGGCAAAGCAAGATAACATTTCCTTCATACCTTAGCATAAGGTTCAGCCCATGATCTCCCAGAACTAATACTAGGAGTTCTCTCCAGTGCTTCAACATCCTCATTGGAATGCGCCAGTGTTCCACTAGTGTCACTGTCAGCACCTCTAGCCTACATCAGATTAAGAGGAAATTCAGATTCAAGAAATTTCTCTAGTCGGAAAGATGCAAAACTCGTATAAATGAATTATTCGGAAGTGGAAATGCCAGTTGTCGATATCTTAAACGTAGACATCAAGGATTGGCATAAACCACCAAAAGGATATAACAATTCCAGGGTACAAATTTGTATATAATTTCCAGCCAAATCTTGATAATTTGTTTATGGTGTCAAACATAAGGTAAGTTACAAGTATGAAAAATTAAAATGCATTAGTTTGAACCTTTCAAACGGTTTTATGTACATATTCATATAGCCCTACCATATCAGTACAGCATATTTATAGTGTAGTCATAGTAACAAGGCGGGCAGAGCAAAAGCTTGCGTCAATGAGACCAAATAATAAATAAATAAAAAGGTCAAACAAAAAAAAAAATGAATAATTATTAACGAAGATGGCTTCAAAGACTTTGGGCCCTTACCCTACTGGTTTGCAGCCGCTGCCTTGCCTCCAAATACTTGGGGTTTACATGAATGCTATGCGCAGGACGTTGGGCTTGTGATTCAGTTCTAGAGGCTGCTGAAACAGTAGCTGCAGAGGTGAAACCAAGCTCTCTCTCAATCAGCTGTAGTGACTGTGGAGGGAAGACTCCTTTCCAGGTGCCAAAGAGGTGGCGCATACCTTGGTGTATTGCAGGCTCAACCTGTCTATATGCCTTACAGAAGACCTGCAATGATGTAAAAATTACACAAGAGGAATAGCTATGAGAGTAATGATAGAAATGAAGACAAGGGGGCATTAAACAAGCATGGCATCCCTCTACCAACCAGAAAAGGGCAAGGACAAATTATGGGCCACTGGAGAGGGGGTTGTCCACCCACATCTGTTTCCGTTAATTTCAAACTAAAATGAAATAGTATAATTCAAAAGCGAGTACAGACTAAAAAGGGAGTAATGACTACCCAAGTGATGACAAGCAAGAAAAGACATTACAAAATCTGACCTCAGGTAATCTGGAAGCGAAGTATTTTATGTAATCTCTCCCAATGTTTTTCACAATACTGTCTAATAGATACAGAGATGGCAGTTTTTGCTCGCTAGGAACCTGCAAATGATTGCCAGAGATCAGGCATAATATCCCTAGGAGAAAGTAAAAGATAGTGTGATGACTGAAATAAACATTAGGTGCATAGCACGTAGCCCAAAGAACCCGAAGGTGAGATAACATACAATAAGAACCAGATTACAATCGCCAAAAGCTCTTTTTTTTTTATTTAAAAGAATTGCCAAAAGCTCTTGATTGACATAAAGAGAGAAAACAGACAACATTATACTACAAAATTCTCCAGATTGGAACTGAAAAGAAGTTCATAAAGAGCCCATTAAAATTCATATCAACTCATGTGGGTGCCTACAGACAGCAGACTCATACTCACTTGATATTCCATAGAACACAATTTGGATTGGTTATATTCCATAGTTAGTTCAGACATTTGCAAATGAAATTGGTTTTGGTTCACAGAGTTTTCTACCCTAATTGACCTAAATTTAATTGGTAGAACCATAGGAACAAGTTGCACAAGTGAATAAAGTAAGTAGGTTACAACTAATATCCAGATATGAAAGAACTGTTCCAAACAGAAAATTGGACATTTTTTAAGAAAAATGGCGAAGATTGGACATGAGTCATCCATAACAAATGACATATTTAGCTCTTCAGCACTAACCATGGATATGAATAGGAATGTTTAAAGACAAAGAGATGAATACATATGATCAATAGCCACGGCGCACCAAACTTACTATGATATTAATAACTGCATAAAATAAAATTACTATTCCTTTGGCTTCAAGCAATCATCCCAATGACATGTCATCAGGAAAGAATAAATGACAAAGTATGACAAATTCTTATACAATCGAAAAGAAGGATAATGTTGATCATCAGCCCATATAGTGAGGAGGAACTTGTGTAAACTGTAAACTATGATAGATCCAAGCAGCGTATATAACACAGCAAATGTCTTAAGAAACAACAGTACAATGAGGCTAAGGAAAAGCCAGAGATATCCTTGACAAAATATAAACAATAAAAGAATCACAGCTAATGACAAATAAAGTGTAGCACATTAGATTTTGGTTTGCTCACATCTTGCATTATTAATGGACATGATTAACCTTATAGCACTAGAATTTCCATTCAATTGCAACTACATAATCACAATTCCAATTGTCGGAGTCAAATAAAAATACAGCAACCAATCTGCACTCATCATCCATCTCCACAAATCATGTAGCTATGATGGGGTTGAAATTCGTTGCAAGTACAAAACTTTAAGCAAACTAAAACCAGATATTTCCTGACACACCATGTTATTTGAAATTCGTTGCAAGTACAAAACTTTAAGCAAACTAAAACCAGATATTTCCTGACAGGCCATGTTATTTTCCATTAACAGCAACAAAATTACAATTACATGTATTTACAATTGGAGTAGCATCACATATCACTAAATACAACCAAACCAAAGAAGCTTAAATAAAATCAGAGTCACCTCAAGAATATTGGTGCAGATAGCAGCAGCAATGGCCTTGGCCGCAGGCAAACTCTCTCCGGCAATAATCGTCAAGTTAGTTATAATCGGCTTCGAATTGAAAGTTAGCTCAGCCAACGCAGTTTTGTACTGAGTCACCAGTTCCTGATGCAACTGCGCCCCTGGCTGGTGTTGAAAGGGCCCCCGCAGAGAATCACTACTCTCTGAATCTCGGCCTCTCGGTCCTCCGCCACCGGCGGCGTTCGAAACAGCTGGGCGTTGGACGAATCCGGCACGGCCATTGGGGATTCGATCCGCTGCGGCAGGGTCCTCTGTAAGCCTAGGTTTCTTCAGCCCCGGTTCTTTGGAAAGAGATCTATCGAACGGTCTTCGTGTGCTCTCCATTTCCATCAGAGATCAAAAAAGCCCTAACTCTACATCACGCTTTGCCATTTCCAACAATATAATTACACGTACTCGGCACAAATACCGTAAAAAAAGAAGTAATATATTCAAAATTAGGAACAGAATTCATCAAACTACCAAAAACAATTCAAATTGAAAAGCATTACAAAAACTTGCAGTGATAACAAATTGAAATCCAAAGCTACGAATAACGAATTTCTATAAGTAGAAACGGGACTGCGCACAAAGGCGTATCCTAATGTAGAATTCCGAGAAATTGAATCTCCGGCAGAGAGAGTGTGGGGGCTAGAGAGAGAAAGTGACGGGGATAGGGTTTTCTGGGGGTTGAATGGTGTGATTGGGAATTGGGATTTACTAAAAACTGAAGGAAAGCTCTTAAACATGAACCGTATTGATTTTATGTTAAAGACGACGAAAAAGGGGAATAGGCCCGAACGCCGTCGTTTAGAAGTCGGCTTGATCGATCACAAGTGAGAAGGGGTTGGTTGGGCCAAATTGCAAATTTGAACAGCGATGTCCTATTTTAAATCAATGAAACCGTAGCCCAATTAGTCAGATTTGGGCCGCACCCAAACGCTTTTGCATAATTGCAATTTACATCTGAGGTTGTTCCAATTCATCTAGTTCAAAAGTATTTATTCACATCGGGACGATACACATCATTTCTCAGTTGCCTAAGATTTAATACATGCCGTCAAGTGAATGGCATGTCAAAGTTCAAACTATTATAGACAAGTTCAAGCCATAAAGTAGGGTCAAAATTTTCAGATCATACTTAAAGAACCTAAATTATTGACTGGATACATCTTATATTTATATATTACTAACTAACTTTATTTTTTACTACTATAAACTAATAAATTTTGGGAATCATATTATTTTATTGTGAAGAAATAATACAATTTAATACTTACTGAAATTTCATTAATATATTAAATATAACTAATATTTGGGCTAAATTGAGCTCGAATAATCACGTGAGTCTTGATGTAGTCATATACTTATAAGTTCGAGATTCGGCTTGAACACGATAGAATTCGTCTGAGTTAGAGGCCTATGCTTTCCTCAACCTTATGAATATTTTCATGTGCTTTTTTTTTTTGTTGTTTGCATTATCAACGACTACCCTGCTCACTTTTCAAGCGATGAAGAATTTGTATAATGTTAGTATAAATTACTCCATCCGTTTCAAAATAAGTAGCTCGTTTTCCATATCGAATTCCATAATAAGTGGCTTGTTTCCAAATAAAAAACAAATAACTTTCTCGTTAAAAGTTATGGGTCATACTATTTTAACTAATTTTTACCTTTTACCTTAAAACTCATGCCAAATAGAAATGATGCACTTGTTCCTGGACAAAAGAAGTATTATTTTAGATATAATGATATGCTAACCCTTTGCAGTATAATATTCTCCAAAATGCATTTCATAGGAGTATTAATTTTTGTTCTTAAATCATTTTCTAATAATTAACTAGTGATAATATTGAACAACAAGTGTTGTTTGGTTTGCTTCATAAGTCATGACAAAATTTGAATGATAAAATAATTCAAATTAATCGCATGTTTGGTTAGAATGATTAAGCTCGTGATGGAAAATATGGCTCGTGCTCATATCCACTAAGTGAGTGATAATTTATCATTCCAAATTTGGTGGAATATTAATTTCTCATATAATCCTATCATGCTCTATTGGGAAAATTAGTAAAAGTTTTGATTTCAACAAAAACTCAACTGACCCCAACTGAGTAGATGTGCCTTCAGTCTGTTCGTAGCTAGAGCTCACTGTTTGAGTATAGGAATTTTATCTTTACATGTTCAAACTGAAAAGACAACTCAAGACTAAAGGCAGTTCAAGTTCAAATTCAGTCAGTCAGACTAATTCTCAGTCGACTCCGGAACTAAACCATGCAGTTCGGCATGATGATCAGTTATGTTGAAGTCACACGTCCAGAAGTCTGAAGAAGAAGACTTAGAAGACGAAGGAGAAAGAAGAACTTGGATTCAAATTTCAAATCTGCTCGAAATACAAGATAGCCTAGAAAATTCCTTTTATGGACCGACCACAGAGACATGCATAAAGCAAATCTCGCAGTTACCATTTTAGAAAAAATTGCAGAGATTAGGTGAAGCACCATGCTTTATGACAAAGGTCAAACGACTATTTCCAACGGCTTATTCGACCTCCTCTCTCTATAAATAGAGATTTTCACCATTGCGATAAGACTACTGAAACTACAAGAGCAGACAAGCATTCAAATATTCAAAGCATTTGAATTCTCTCGCACAAAACCAAGGAAGAATTAGTTCAGTCTAAGTCCAAGTAGTTGAGTGTTCATACATCCTCGTTGTTCTTCATTCTAGTTTCTCAAAACTCATGTTCTTGATCGAGTCTTCCCCTTCCTTGTAATTCCTAAGTAAACTCACTATAAAAGTTAGAGTCTATAAACCTTAGTAGAAAACCTCCACTGCAAAGTGTTGAAGGTTTCATAAGTTGGAAAAACCCCTCAACCTCTAATTTTCAGGTCCTCTTCGAATCCGTAATCGAAGCCTCTAGGTCCCTTAGTACCCGTAAACTAAGGCTAGGCTTTACTCTTGCCCGTAAAAGAATTGTAGGTTTTGTTTGTACTCGTAAACAAACTGTTAAGGCTTTTTGGTGCCCATAAACCAACACAAGGTTTGGGAAATACGTGAAAACTTCTCTAGTGGACTACTAGCCCGAAAAGCTAGTCATAGACGTAGGAGTTCATCTCCGAACCACGTAAAAATACTCGTGTCATTTTTACATTAAGTATCTCAGTTATTGTTTGTATTACTAACTGACTAACTGCATAAGCAAGTCTTTGAAAAATTGCACTTAGTGTTGCAAACTTGACCTTCGCTCAAATGGAGTTTTTGTTTAAGTGACGAGGATAAAAATAATCACCACATTCCGCACAATGCACATTCTTTAAAACCTCAGTCAAGAAAATACAGTTAACCTTCAATCCAAGATGTCAACTCTGTATCGTCGAACTGAGTGAGCGCTCCAACTGACTTTCACAGTTGTCGAGCAACTTAAACTGAATAGTTTTCAAGAAAGTTTTTAAAATCCTTACTGGTGTATTCCCCTCCCCCCATACACCAGTTAACTCGTTAACCGGACCATCAATCATATCAATTCCTATCCTACAAACCAAACTTCACATAAGAGAATTCAATTTGACTCCCAACTTTCTGAAGTCAAATTTCTCAAATTCAAAGTATACATTTTAACCCTTATTAATTCATATTAAACAATTCTATATAATCGGAATTCAGGATGATTATACAGAATAGTTATCCGATTTGATGGTCCCGGTAATGAGTAACTGATGTATGAGGAGGATGAAATACACCAATAGCGATTTTTGAACTTAAAAACCTTTTCTATTAAGTTGGCTCAACAACTGATGAGTTCAGCCGGAGCTGATCACACAGTCACGAGCACAACTGACTTCTTTGATTGAGGGTCAGTTGTGTACTCTTAACTAAGGTTTCACAGAGTTAAGCAATGCGGAAGTTGGTGGATTTAAAACTCGTTACTTAAACTGAAGTCTTTGAAAGAGGAAGGTCCAGTTCCCAAAATGCTTAGTGTAGTTTTCGCAAATACAATTTTGTATGCATGGTCAATTGATTAATACAACTGAATATAAATACTGGAAATAAACGAACATAGTATTTTTACGTGGTTCGAAGATTGACCTCCTACGTCCAAAACTTCCTTTTCAGGGAAGTAATCCATTAGATAAGCTTACGTATGCTTATCAAACGTTGTGTTTGGTTTACGGTCACCAAACAACCTAACCAGTTTGATTACGGGTTCAAACAAGACCTTACAACACTTTTACGGGCAAGTGTACAACCTAACTCTTTTGCGGGCAAGAGTAAAGCTTGGTTTTAGATTGCAGGTTCTAAGGGACCTAAAGGGTGGGGTTGGTGATTTTTCCAACTATGAAGCCTTCTACATTGAAGACAGTGGAGGCTTCTTCCTAAGGCTGAGAGACTTAATTTGCAAAAGAGAGTCTTTTAGAAATTAAGCAAGAACCTTATAAATCTAGACAAGATCAAAGAATGAGAATTCTGAGAGACTAGATGGGAAGAACAAGAGGAAAATTTGACGCTCTACTTCAACTAGTTCTTCAACTCGGTTGGTCTTGCTTGGCGAGAAATATTGTGCTCAAATCTGATGTCTACTTCTTTGTGCGTGTATGCTCTTTTTTTCTCGCAATGGGAGACCTCTATTTATAGAAAGGGAGATCAATTAGCCGCTGGAAAGAGCCGTTTGATCTCTGCCAAAAGCATGACACTCCACATACTCCATAGTAATCTTTCCTAAAATGGTAACTGCAACCATCGCTTTCGGCGCGTCTCCATGGTCGGTCTATTTATGAAAAGTTCAAGTTGTCTTGTACTTCTGAGTAGATTTGAATTCAAAATTCAACTCTTCCTTCTTTAACGTCTATGTCTTCTAAATCTTCTCTTTTGATTTTGCCGTTCGACTTTGACACAACTTCCTCGACATGCACTAACTGCATGGATCAGTCATGGAGTCGGTTGAGTTGTGGTGTGAGTGACCAACTCCTTCTCAGTCTCGCTGATTTCTTCTGCTTGAAACCTGTAAAGACAAAATCCCTACGCTCAATTACTGAGCTCTAACTAAGTTCAGACCGATAACTTCATCTACTCGGTTGGGGTCACTTGGGTTTTGGGATGAAGCAAAACCTTTACTAATTTTTCCAACACATATCTTGATTCTAAACCCCTTCATAGACACCCGAAGTGCAAATTCACCCTTCACATAATGTTAGGGGCTGCCAGCACCTTAACGTTCTTATAAGTGGTGCAAATCTCACCTTCCGCCTAACAGAAACATTCACGTCGTTACTGACAATTAGATTATTTTTTTGTTGCCTACAATTGTTTCATCTCTTTCTCTCCACTCCATTACTTCTATCTCTCCGGTTCTCCATTTTTTATAAGTTTTAACAACAAACATAAGCATCGTGGAGGTGTTGTAGACATGTGATTGGATGCAAGTTGATTTTTTTTTTAATATTTGACTTCTCAATAAAAACCCTTTATTTGTTCATTTGGGGGCGGTGATTCCTTTCCAACACAAGAAGAGTCATCCTTTGTCTCTCCACTTTCTCCTTGTTTGTCAAGGTCCTGCTCCAACAAAAAATATTAGTGTTTTGCGCAATCGAAGATGGTGTAAGTTCCTAACACTACAAGAAAAATGCAAAAGCACTACACCTAAAAGACAAGTGTTTTAACAAAAAACCATGGTTAGACTCTAAAAGTGTGGTTGTAGATAAAACTGTAGTCTTTTAGCATCTTGTTATGCTAAAAGACCACAATTTTTTAGTAGCCTAGTCATTTTAGTGTGGTGGTACGTATTTTACGACATCGGTTTTAAAAAACACATGTTAAAGTGGTAAAATAGTGTAGTCTATTTGAATCAATTTAATCAATAATAAAAAATAGTAAAAATCATTTGAAATCCCTAACCTAACCACAACTGCGCGCTAGCTAATTCACGCGCAATATTCTCTTCAGATACTGACGCCACTGCTACACCACCCGCCGCGCCCCGCCGCCTGCGACCGCCCGCCACCATCGCCGCGCTCCGCCGCCCCTATTTGTTAACCTATGAGCCACCATATTCAATCTATTCCAGACCCGCCATCTTCCTCCGCCGCCTTCTCGCGCTTCTCTTAGCTTCACCTAGCTCGCCCTCCCAGAAGCTCAGCCCCTAATTCGAAACCCTAGCCAAGTTATTCTTTTCTTCCCCTTGAGAAGCAAAGAGTTATTCAATTTGAGTGGTAAAAGTTTTTCAATTTTTTTTTTTGAATTGGATCCAACTATTGATAACTGGCTATTATCATGTAAATAATTTTCCTAAGCATGCAAATAAGCTATAAAATCTCAAATTAGATGCAAAATGAGGTTGGCTTCACTAGTTTCAGAATTTGCTTAAAATATTACGTGAGCAGACCTAGCAATGTAGTAGACGACTCATATGCAACGGGTTATTTAGTTGAGTTTCTAAATTCCTTACAACAATTTGTGAGTTTATTATTTATACGATTATGAGGTTATTTGGCTGAGTTTTTAAATTCCAATAATCAAACTTGATGTTTAATTTCATTGTGTATGTATCTTCGTACATATATACTATTATTATCGACATTTTTTGGATCTTTTCAACTACTACTACAATGATTAGTGACAACCCTTGTTATCGACTTTCCTATTTAGTTGCTTTAGAGGTAAATTCATCTATTGGTTAACGTCAATTACTATATATTAAAATACGTAGTTACAATTAGAATGGCTTAAATTACGATCTTCATTTACAACAACTTTCGTGTAATACTAATTTTAAATTTTAACTTAATTGGAATAAGTTGTACTTAATAATTCAGGAATGTAGAAATTGGTTGCAATTTGCAAAATAGGATAAGAATTCCTAGAAAGGGGGTATGTTAAAGGATATGTATTTTCGTGTCATATAGCACAGGTTCCTTACTGCCATTTTTTTTTTTTAAAAAACCTTGCCGCCATATTTAGTTAATTAAATTTATGATCGTGGCAGATTCAAAAAATGAAATGCTAGCTGCCAAGGTTATTGATTCTGGGACTTAAGGATTGTATTGCTCATTTGCTTAATTTTTCTACCTCTCCTTCACTACTTATGTCTCTTCTCTCGCTCCAAGTGTTTGTAGTCCGGATAATTTAATTTTATTTGTGGTTTATGATTGTGCATTACCATATTGAGTTTAGATTGAGCTTTATTTATGTTTTAAATTATTTTAATTGAAATTATCATTTATGTTAATTGTGTCGTCGGTGGGGGAGAGACGAATAGCATGTTAATTGTATAAACATGATTATTTGTATTGTGGATGATTTAATTTTAGTATTAGCATATGTTTGTGTCGCCGGTGGGGGAGAGGCAAATAGCATGTTAATTGTATAAGCATGATTATTTGTATTGTGGATTATTTAATTTTAATATTAGCATATGTTTGTGTCGCCGGTGGGGGAGAGGGGATTTTGAGTAGCTCTAACTAACTTGAATGAATTTTTGTACTTGTGAGTCTAATGTTTAGTCTATACATTGTATATTTAGGTTAATAATGGACAAATCATGGATGTTAAAGAATAGACTGACAAATGAGTATAGGATTGGAGTAGAGTCTTTCATACAATTTGCCATACAAAATGAACCCAATAATGAATTGATGTCATGCCCATGCTCAAAATGTGGAAATTTGATGAGGAAAAAGATTGATCTAGTACGGTTGCATTTGTTGAGTAATGGAATGGACTTAACATATCATACATGGATGTATGATATGACATGGGGAAAGATCTACACAAAATTACTCAACGAAATATGAAAATGAATTTGGGCATCAAGAGCGTAATTTTGTTCATGAATAACCAATTGATATGGTCCATGGTGCATATGAAGAATTCGACAATCCAAGTAAATTTATAAAATTACTGGCAAAATTGCATAGAAAACCATGACCTTTTTTCAAATTTATGTTTAATAAATGACTTTTTAAAATTAGGTCATAATACCTGAGCTTTTAATTTTTCTCAATTAACAGTCTCCGACCAAAATCCGGTGCAATTAATGCTTACCTGGAGAAATAAATGCTTACCTGGAGAAATAAATGCTTATCTGGTTAAATAATTGGTGATGTGTTTTTATTTTATAATTACAGAAAAAAAACTAATTAAAAACTTAAAAATCCCCAAATTGAGGTACGGCGAATTTTACTTTCACTTTCAGTCAAACAACTTCAATCCCTAATTTCTCTCTGCGAAACGCGATGAAGAACGAATCTTACAGTAAAGCAAGACTTGTGGATATCGATTAGGATAGTTTATTCTTTGCATTTGTCGTTTATTGTGAGATTCTCGTGCGAAGAATGCGGTCGGGTGGTCCCAAATAGGCGACGCAGTTCTTGCTTTAGTCATGGGAGACAGGTAGGTCCCTAATCTTCTTTGTTTAAAGATTATTGACCCACATTTTATTGCGTTTTTTGTACTCTATTGCGAAAAAAAAAAGGTTTTTGAAGGGCTTTTATGTGTGATTGTTAGGGTTTGTATTTGCAGTTAGGGTTTCTTCGTGGTGCATGGCTTTCTTATTGATTCATGCTGCTTTTATATGTTTCAGTGACTTATTTGCTGTATATCTTCATCATGGTGGTCAGCTTGTGTCTATAGAGAATGTTGGTGTTTATGTTGAAGGGGAATGTGAAGCTACCTATGATCTGGATAGAGACCTATTTGGTTATTTTGATGATGTTGAATTAGTGGAAAAACTAGGCTATACTAGTTGGGAGAGGCTGTTGTACAAGATTCCTAATTCTCAATCCTTTAGAGCTATAAAAAGTGATGCAGAAGTTATGACTATGTTGTCTTTCCTCAAACCAGGAACTAGTGTTCTTTATATGTTTGTTGAATGTGGGAAAATTGGGGTAGATGAGGGTGGTGCTACACAGAGTGAGGGAGTTGTGAATCCTATTACTAATGAGAAGAAGGGTGAGGGAGTTGTGAATCCTGTTACTAATGAGAAAGAGGGTGATAGTTTTGCTGATCTTGATACAATGATTGACGAATTTGAGTTGGATGCAGCAACTGATAATGAGGGTGTGAACCAGGGTCTGATTTTGAAGAAGGAGAAACAAAAACAGAAACAGAAAGGTGAGGTGAATGAGAAGGGAAAATAGAAAGAGAAAGTAGGAGTGAATGAGAAGGGAAATCAGAAAGAGAAAGAGCAACTACGAGTTGATGTTGAGGATGAGAGTGAGTGTAGTGATGCATACAGTGAGGATTCAAACTACAACCCAAGAGATGGTGAGGAGTCTGATGATGATTTAGATGATGATGAATTAGCATCTGATGATGAAGAGTACATACAAGCACGGAGGAAGGTGAGGACTGGAGAAAGTGTGTTTGATCTAATTGATGAGGAAGGACAAGATGGCCTGGGGTATAATCAACCTCATTATCCTGAACAACAAGTATCTGATTATGAATTTTCAGATGGGGATGTGTGTTCTGATTCAACTGATGAGGAGTTGGAGGGTAGAAGAAGCAAGAAGTTTAGGTCAGTATATGATCCAAAAACTAATCCCAAAAGACTTGAGATTAAGCTTGGAATGAGGTTTGAAGATGGATTCCAGATGAGGCAAGTTCTAAAGGACAATGCCATAGCAAATGGTGTGTATATCAAATTTGGCAAAGTGCATAAGCATATGCCAGAACTGCTACCAAACAGGCCACAATTCAAAGACTTGCAAGAATGCTAAGGTTGCAGCTCCAGCAAAGGTATCTACAAACCCTTTTATTGCTTCTTATATGCAGATTCATAGATCAATTTACTAATGTATTTTCCATGAATTAGGGTAAGAGAGGTCGACCCAGAATACACCCAGTTCAACCACCTTCCAAGCATGGTTCAAGAGGTTCAAAATCTCAGAAGACCTTAGGGGTAATTCAAATATATTTTTGATTAGCAACTGATTTTGAGCATACTGAGATTGTAATGCTTTTATCTTTCGAATTTGTTGTAGATGCCAAGGACAAGAAGAGTCACACACCCAACATCCAGCTCAACTTCTACACTCACCAAACAGCAAGGAGCAACAGAAGGCCCTTCCACCCAAAAGGCACACATCCAGCAACAAAGTCTTAGATGTTGGTGTTGGCATTAGGCATAGATGCTTATTTGTTGCACAAGTTGTATTATGACAAACTTGTATTTTTGGATGTTTAAGTACACTTTATTGGTGACTAAGAATTCTGCCATTTTGTATGCTTAATGACTATGTTGTAATTTTGTTTGAGTGTAATCACTTATATCACTATGCCATTTTGGGTTTATTCAATCAACTTCTTTTAAGGTTTTACCCTTTTCTTCTCATTCCAGTTACAAATCAAAATTTTGACAGATTAGTACCCACTAATACAACAACAAAGTAATAAGCTTTGTACAAAAGTACATAAGAACATAGTTTGCAACAAAAGTATGATGAAATTAGTACTTCTACATCAACAAAAGTATGCAATTTTGCCACAAAATCTATGCAACAAAATATACATAATCGAAGCCTTCTACATCATGAAATTAGTACTTCTACATCAGGAAATTAGTACTAATTAATCAAAGTTTTTCACCCTAAACCAATACTAAAATTCGAACCCATCTACATTATGAAAATTACAACAATTACAACAACAAATGCAACACATAGTCCCTTGACCATCAATTCCACATTCTTCATATTTTTGGCCAATTTCTTGAAATCTTGAACTTCTACAAACTGTGTATTCATCTCTTCCTTCTCTTCAACACCAGAAGTGTTGTCATTTTTCCTCTTTTTAGCTTCTATGTTCATCAATTGCTCAACCGCCAAATCCCTCTCAAGCCTCATCTTTTGAAAACATCGTTTGTAATGCGGCGTTAGCTCCGGGTCAAGCCAATCCCAATAGTTACAATCACCCCACTACAGATTCAAAGCATAATGATGAAATTCAAATTTTTTTCCACCAATTTTGCCTATTATAAACAACAAATTGCAATTGTACTTACCCAGCCTCTTCTACGACACCAAAAGTATCGTCTCTCCTGGTTCTCCGTAGGCTTTGAGGGCTTCAGTTGTGCCGGATTTCCACACTTGGGGCAAAGCCTGTGTGGTTTAGAGTTGGCCGAATTCATTGAGCCCGACCTTGAAGTGGAAGCAACCATTAGAGTTGATACTCCCCTCAAAAAACGCTAAGGCTAAGGCAACAGTAATAAAAACAATTATGAAGAGGAGAGGAATCTACACAGGAAATTTATAGACAATGAAGAGAGGAGAAGAGAGGAAATTAGAAATGGAGATCGATTTAGGGTTTAGGGTGTATAAATACCAATGTTTGTTAAGAAGGAAACGACGTCGTCTTGCCATTTATAAAACGACATCGTTTAATTATACTTATCGATTTGCCATGTAGGCATTCCGATAGCCAGGTAAGCATTAATTGCACCGGATTTTGGTACTGTGACCTAATTTTAAAAAGTCATTTATTAAACACGAATTTGCAAAAAGGTCATGGTTTTCTATGCAATTTTGCCTAAAATTACTTGATGAATAAGTCTTTGGATATGAGAAGATCCTCTATGTACATCTTGAAGATGTAATGCCTTTCTACCAATTGCAGCCAATCACGTATACATGCATTGTAGTCTACATATGGTAAATAAATATTTATATTATGCTAACAAATATTTATTGCATTTTACTAAAATTATCTCATTTATAGGGTCATGTTCAAGAAGCTAGAAAACTTGAAGAGCCACAAGTTTAGATTTATTGATCCATCAAATATATGGCATATACCATCAAAGAAAAATGATAAAAAGTTGGTCAATGAAAGAATTGAACGAAGAGCACAAGAATTGGTAGGAAGACTTGTTGGTACATTAGTTGATCAACTTGTCATGGTTCCATGTAATGTGGGATGAGTAAGAAGTTCACATCAGTTTAGTGAAACTGATAATTACATACAGTATTTCTTTTATATATATTTTTTTATTATATAGTGATCATTAGATTCTTACGATCATCGATCCTTACAAGAAGGAAGTTGCTATGTTGGATCCATTTTTTCACGATATTCATGATGGTGTTTGGAAACAAGTTGTTCAATTGTAAGTCGAGTGGCTTTACTTTTAACTTTTAGATATAATTATTCTTGATGTAATTTACTTTACATCTTCTAATGAAGGGCATTAAAGCTTTTCAATGCCGAAAAGCAGAGGAAAGGAAGAATGATGCCTTTGTGGTCAACAATTAAGGTATGTAACTGTATGCAACTTGATTCAAAAAAGTGGGTGAATAAAAAATTAATCATTAACACTTTCATTCGAATGTAGTTCCTAAACAACCTGACGGCCTTCAGTGTAGTTTCTATGTAATGAAATACATGAAGGAAATAGTTGAGTTTGATGGTTCTCAGATGATTGGCTCGCTGCATTCATTGGTATTTGTAATAAATCAAATTTATTAAGTATTTGGTGGTTGACTATCTAATTGTAATACATATTTTTTACTCACAGTTCGATAAACCAAGCTACTCCAAAGAGGACATTGATGAAGTGTGTAACGAATGGGTGTACCGTGTACAAGATCATATACTCGAATAAAGAGGTAATGAATGATCTTTATAATTTTGTGATACGCCGTGCATGTGTTGCTACATATATTTCTACATTTCTTATATAAAATTACTAAAATTTATGTGTTCTACTTATTCTTGATATTAGATTATATATGATGTGGTGCGTTGTTGATTCTATGTTTTCGTTGATTCTATGTGTAGCTATAGATTTTTTTGTCTATGTGAAGTAACACATTTTTTCTTTATTTTTGTCTATTTAAAGTTTGCAGGTATGGCGTTGCTAGTTTGCATGCAAAGTGGAAAAATGTCATATACACTTGAAAGTTTCAGTTGACGCTTAGTGAAGAACATTGATGTTATACTTTTATTGCTTAGTTGCATATTTTGGTTGCTAGAATTATGTTTAAAGTACAATGCAAAAAAATTTAGTAATTCCCGTTTCTAGATTATTGCAATGACTATTGAATATTAAACTTGTATTAAATTTGTGTGTTTTGCTTTGTGTTTATTATTTATGAAATTAGTTGAATATTAATTAATTAGGTAATTATTGAAACAGGAAAAAAAGTACAACAATAGTCTTCAACTACGGTTTTCAAACCGTGCTTTATTTCGCTTGCATTAAGGTAAAAGACCACGGTTTTAAAAACGTGGTTTGTTAGCGTATGCGATATGCTAAAAGACCACGGTTCTAACACTGTGGTCTATTAGCGCATGCGATATGCTAACAGACCACGGTTTTTACCACGGTTTAAAAACCGTGGTAGTAGATATATACAACTACAGTTTGAAAACCGAGGTCTATTAGCACTCATCTACCACTACACACTCTACGACAACACTCTTTTTACCCTTACGACTACGGTTTTGAACACTAGTCTATTAGCATTTTTCTTGTAGTGTAATAAGCAATTGGGCTCTTTTCTCCACTCGAATCAACATATATACACAATGATCAGCATTCGATCGTCTAATTTCTCTTGAAGCCCGAATTTGCTCAATCACATACTATAGTTGTAATCTATGTTGTCATACATGAACGGATCTGGTTTCTTTGGCTCTCTAGATTGTATAATTAATTTTGTTCCTACGTAGAGGGACAAGGCAATTTAAATTTTAAAGGAATTTAGCTTGAGAATCAAACATTAAAAAAAAGATAAACTTACAGGATTTGTACGATGATTATGTTTTTGTTGTAAGAAATTGCTAAATGAGAAATGAAAGAGATAACAAGATATGAGAAGCCTGAGATAAAGCAAGAGACGGAGTGGCATAGAGAGGGAGAGAGATGAAACAATCTGAAATAAGAAAAAATTAAAAATCTTATTTGTTGTAAAGTTGCGAGTATTTCGGTTAGACAGGAGATGGGATATGCTCCAAATATGAGTACGTTAAAGTGCTGGCAGCATTTAATGAGACTTTTCGTTAATGGTGAATCCACACTTAGGATATCTATGTCAGGGGTATATATGCTACTTAACCCTAGATTTTATAAAGTTAAACATGTTTACCGGATGCAAACATAGTAGCTCACCAACTTGCTCAAGTAGCTAGAGATTTTTCATATCCTCATGTGTGGGAAGAACTTCTGTCTACTGTGGATGACATATTGCAAATTTCACTTCTTATTATTTTCCTTAAAAAAAAATTTGTATTGTAAATTATATATAGCAAACAACTATTGTTTTACTATGGAATAGAATACAAGTATAAATGCTTTAAGATAATTTATATCGTGAAACCTGCAATCTCTATTTCAGTGCGTATAGATTGATAATGTAATCATCAATTCAAGTACTCCCTCCATTCACTAAATAATGTCCCATTTGAGGGTCGACACGGAGATTAAAAAAGCTGGTAAAATTATTTTTAGTGGGGTAAAAGTTAGGATGTAGGGGTAGTGTTAATAAAGGTGATTAGTTTCTTAATCCTTTTAACCTTTTTTGGCCTACATCCATTATCGTTTGAAAGGATGTGTTTTCGATATTTTTTGTTGCTAAATCAATTTTTTTTCCATAATTACTGATTTTAAATTTTCAATTTTTTTATTGCTAAATCGATTTTTTTTTAATTTTTTTTATGTAAATCAGATTCACAAACTGTAATAATTGAAATGCATTGAAATGAGAAATAAACCTATGTATTCTAAAGAGAGTGAGAGAGACAATGATTTGATCAAGAGGCAATGAAGTATCTGAACATGCAAACCAGTGAAGAAGAGCAGACTGCACCATACAAACTTGAAGACTTAGTGAATGGAATGCATCAGGTAAACATAAGAGAGTAGGAGCAGTAGGCAATCTTTTTTGGCAACAAGTTTTCTTGAACAAGCATCATAAGTTAGTTATTTTGTTGTTTGGAATGTAAATGTGTGTTGGCAGTTTTTTGACACATATGTAGTCTCATTTTGAATCAATGAAAATGAAATCATCATTGACTTATTATGCACATAATTGAGCCTCTTACAATTAGGTTTCTAAGAACCTAATGGTGGCATCAATTAACAGCCAACATTCACATTAACAAGACCAAACAAGAAGGCAACAATCTCCTCAGACAAAGTATGGATGTAGTATCATGTTCTATCAATTCATGGCAAGTCAGATTCACAGTTTCAGCACAAAATTCACAAGAACCAAGCTAAACCAGAAGGCAACAATCTCCTCAGACAAAGATCAAGTAAGCATCATGTATTGAAATAGGCAACTTTGTCATCATAGAAAGCATTTGGATGTAGTATCATGTTCTATCAGTTCATGGCAACAGAAATCAATTCACAAGAACCAAGCAACATAAATCAATTCACAATAATTAACAAGAACCAGACCACAATTCACAAGAACCAAGCAACAGAAATCAATAAATCATCACAATTCAAGCATCACAAGAACCAGCATCACAATAATGGCATCACCAGGCCCCAACTCCAAAAAATTGAGTTATTTGGAATGCAATAACTTGAACAAACCCCGGGAGGATTTTTTTTTGGATCGATTGAGCAATTTCCGGCAGCACAGTTCAGTTGCCTTTCTTTTCTTTCGAAATTTAGCACACTCGGACATTAAAAAGTAATAAGGATCTGTAAGCATCATCCTCTCCAAGAAAGCATCCACATTAAGAGATGGATCGGGTGAATCTGGAGTATCCGGCGCTGTTAATGGAGTTTCCGGCACGAACATTACTTCGTCGGATATAGCCAGAGTCGCACGGGAGAGATCAACTCCCTTCGATCCAAAGGACGACAAAAACAAATCCACCACCATCGATGGAAGTTGAGAGAGTGGCCGAAGTGAATCATCTTGATTCTGGGTCGAATCGAAGATAAAAAGGAGAGGACGGTTTGGAAGATGCGAGGAAGGCGGTAGATCACCTATTTCAGGCACCACCTCCACCGCCAATTCCATCTCTTGTTCATAAGTGGGAGGAGAGTTTGGAAGATTGGTGGTGGAGTTCATCAGCGCCGCAGAGTAGGTTAGGGTTGAGAGACAAATCGAGAGAGTGAGTGATACGAGGGGTAAACAGATGGATTGGGTTGGGTATTGGGTTTAATTAGTGGGTTTAATTAGGAGTTAAAATTGTAAGCTAATATAAATGGTGGGTCCATCAATGACAAAGGGTAGTAATTTTAGGATAATAAAGACTAAGGCTGTGAGCAGCGGCGATCGCGAAGATCGCGCGCGCTCACATGCCACGTCAGTACGAGCTCGCGCGCTCGCTACGGTTGCAGCGGCTAGCTCGCCATAATTTCTTTTTTAAATTTCTAAATTTATTTTATATTTGCAGATTAAATTATAATAACTTACATAAATAAATTAAAACAAACATATAATTAATTATAAAAAAACCCTAAAATACAATGACATAATTAAAAAAAAATGCTAATGCAATGACATAATTAAAAAAAAACGATAATACGAAATACATTTAAATAATTAAAAAAAAAATTTACTCACTAAAAAAACCGGGCACATCCTTCACGAGTTGCCACATCGCCAAATGCCTAAATGCCTCGGCGTGCATAGCCGCCCATTCATTGAGCGTCGAGTTTAGCAGCATCTCTTCAGTGATGCCGGCCGAAGCTTGAGTGCGGGTTCGACGATACATCACGTTGAAGAGCCCGCAATTGATCTTCACTTGGGACCAGTGGTGGCGCAACTGCGTTGAGTTGCGCGCCGCCGAGTACTGTGGGCGATTCTCGTTGTCGCGAGTCTCGATTCTAGTCCACATGGCGGCGTTGCCGCCGCTGCCATTGCGGACGTACAACTACGCTCGTGCCAATTCCAGGATTTTGCCATCGGTGTAGGGATGAGGAACCATCGTCGGATGATAGCCGGAGATCGCCGAAAGAGAAAATTTGAAAGAGAGGAGAATGAGAGAGGTGTGATGTTTAAGGGAATGGAAGGGGGTATTTATAGGGTAAAATGTAGAATTAAAAAAAAAATTAAAAAAATAAATAAATTTGTGCCGTTGCGATCGTCAACGGTCGCCTGACGATCGTTGTGCGATCGCCACGTGTAAAGGAGACTGCCAGTGAGCGCGTTAAGTCGCGATCGGCAGAGCGAGCGCTCGCGAGCTCGGCGCTCGGCAGTGGTGCGTGCGCGGTGCGAGCGCGCGTGAGCGCGCCGCTGCAGAGAGCCTAAAGAGGATAATATTGTACGAAAAGGTAAACATGACATTGTTTGGTGAAGATTTTATGAGAGGTAACGAGGACATTATTTAATGAATGAAGGGAGTATTATTTAATCTGATTAAATAATTCAAATTGTATCATATGTTCAATTTTTTTTTTAAATTGAAACTAAATAAATGAATTTAAATTTCTTGCAATTTTTCCACATGATTCCGTTTGAGGAAATCATATTTTACATGATAGCCAAATTTTATGATTAGACATTCACATTCGGATGGGGAGAAAAAATATTGTTGTTATATTTAAACCCTGACCCAATGGATATGGAAAATAAGGTTTAAAAAATTGAAAGTGAGTAATTTTCGTTAGTTTTGAAGAATTTTAAAGAATTACTTTTATTTATTTATTTAGAAAATAATAATTGATGAGAATACAAGTGTATTGGAGTATAAATAAAGTGTGGAAAAAAAAGGAAATTTATGTAACGCACGTGTAGGTTGGACCATGGAAGAAATTACTTAATGTGGAAGTTGCAGTTGGGAGTGGGAGTGGGGCCTGTCAAAGATTTTCCCCAAATCTGACCGAATTTTGATTGGGCGACATGAGAGAGAAAATAAAAAATCAATCTCCCAGCAGCCTCCTCAGGTTCAGGTGTCGCCGCCTACGTAATTCAAAGGTTCAACAGCGAGCGAAGTGAAGAGAGCTAGCTACCCAAATAAATTGCCAGAAAATAAATATCTTATCTTCCTCGGCCCCACATGTCCGTTGAACTTAATACAGACACAATTTTTATTTTATTTTTATTTTATTTTGTATCGTGCTCGTGAGTGCAGGCAGAGAGGCTAGAGAGAACTGGAAGATGAGACGAAAGCGCGTCCCTCGCTCCACCGCCTTATTATGCAAAATCCTTGATTTTTCTTCTTACGCTGCACTTTTCCTTTTGTTGAGGTGGTGGGGTGGGGCTTACGTCGGCAATTACCTATATATATCTCAGCCCCACCCCCAGTTTTCGCCGACCATATTTTTTCCTCCACATTTCCTCAAATTCTGCTTCTAATCTTACCATATTTACAGAATGGACACTGATGACACCCAGAATCCTCCTCCTCCGCCGCCTTTTTTTTCTTCCGCTGGCGAGCCCGCAGTTTTTGCGCCGCCACCTATTACGGCGGCGTTTTCTACTCCACCGCCCTTCCCTTTGCCGACAGCGTTTCCATTCCTTGAGCCTCCGCCGTTCTCGAGCTTCGAGCCGTTTGATGCCCAATTTGAGTCGAAACCGGAGGCCGGAAACGAGGATGGTGACGGCGGGGAGAGCTTAGTGAGTGCTCCTCAGCCGTTGGAGTCGTTGTACGGAACTCCGGTTCCGCCGTTCTTGAGCAAGACGTTTGATTTGGTGGATGACCCTGCGTTGGATGCGATAATTGGTTGGGGTGCAAGGGGCGATAGCTTTGTGGTGTGGAATCCTGTGGAATTTGCGAGGGTCATTTTACCAAGAAATTTCAAGCACAATAATTTCTCCAGTTTTGTTCGTCAGCTCAATACTTATGTGGGTATCAATTTCATTTCCATTTTTCTTTTTGCTGATTTTGTATGTTTTTGCAATCCCTTCCATGTAAATCGTGTTTCTTTCTTTGTAAATTTTTCTGTTTGGATGATTCTGCAAATTGTACATTCTTCAACAACTTTGTAATTTGTAATTCACATTTGTCGAATCCCGAGATGATCTGCAGTGAATACAATATATATTACTTGAGCTTGATGATATTGCTATCCTGTTTCTCTGTTTATGTGCAGTTGTTGCTGTGTTCTTTGGAATTGATCGATTCGTGTATTTAACTTAATTTCAGGGATTCACAAATTACAAATCTCTTTTTGTGTTGTTTGTGAAGAATTCTTTGTTAGGAGATGTTAAATTCTACTGAATTTTGTTGTAAGCAAAGGCTTTAGTATAGATACCGATTTCTTGTTTACATCTTCTACATATGTAATATTCTGTAATGAGATTGTTGCGGCTGCTGCTGTAAATGATAGAACCATGGTGATGCTGTGGACATCTCTTAGTATTTGTAGAACTAAATCTACTTCACATTATGAACTACCTCCTCCGAACGAGTAGTGGAACTGGAATGCCCATCCCATCACAGGTAGAAAGAAAATAAGCTTTTTGTGTGTTGTTTGAGCTATGTTTGGACGTACACTGATATTGATCTCGTTGCTTGTAGCGCGATACAGAGGGTATATGGACGTCAGGCCTGTGCATATGTTTGTGTATAGTGACTAACCAAGAACGTCAACTGTTCTTGCGGTTATTGGGAATATTTTTGGGTGTGTAATTGGTTTGTTTGTTTACATATATGTGCAGGGATTTCGCAAAATTGATGCAGATAAGTGGGAGTTTGCAACTGAAGGATTCATAAGAGGGCAAAGGCATCTGTTGAAAAATATTCAAAGGCGTAAAACACCTCATCCTCAGCATATTGGAAGCTCGTCTGATGAGGCGGGCAAAGCTGACATTGGAGGTAAAATAGAACGTTTGAGGAAAGAAAGGAATTTGATGATGCAGGAGGTGGTCGAATTGCAGCATCAGCAGCATGGTACAGTTAAGCATATGGAAATGGTTAACGAGAAGCTCCAGACAGCAGAGAAAAGGCAGAAGCAGATGGTCTCATTCTTAGGTAAAATCTTTCAAAACCCCGCATTTCTAACTCGATTTCAGCAAATGAGGCAACAAAAGAGCATTACCTCCCCAAGAACTACGCGAAAATTTGTGAAACATCAAGTGCACGAATCTGGTACGTCTGATTTATCTCCGAAAGGACAGATTGTGAGGTGCCAGGATGAGCTTGGAGATCCATTCATGCCCAAACAACTTCCGGGTCCTCCCCTACAAGATACAGGAGACGTGCCTTTTGAGGTTGAAGATACTTCACTAAGTGAATATGCAATGGTGGATGAATTCCTCTGTGGCCCAGAGCATGGCGAAGCAGTTGTTAAAGGCAAGGGTATAGCAGGTCCCGAGTATTTCATCTCGTTTCCTGAGGACTTGGTGAAGGAGAAGACGAGTCATGAATTCTCAATGTCGGGAACTCAGGGTATGGCCTTAGAGGAGAGTCTTTGGAGCACGGGTGTTGGAGCAAGTGCGGGTATGTCTAGTTCCACCGAGCATGTGCCAGAATTAGGTTCTTTATCAGATATTTGGAACATAGGTTCACTACAGCAAGCAGGAAGTTCAGGCGAGGCGTGGTTGGACGAGGACTTCCCTTTCAGTGAGTTCGATGAACTGGAAGGCCAACCCAGAGATGATTCTTCTAACAATTTGGATCCATAATATTATGATTTCCCTTGGATCCTTCCTTCTTCCTAGTATAGTTTGGATTCATTTCATGGACCATATATAATACACTCCCCTTTTATTATATAAGCATTTAATCATTGTTGGCTTCAATAATTTTCCTTATTCATTTTTGTTTCGATTTTCTTGATTATCATCTATATGCAGAATCCTACTAATGCACCTCTTTTTTAAGGTGTGGGAGCGCAGGTTTGTGTATGTCGAGGCAAGAGAAGGTTCTGCAACACTCTCTTACCACAGGTGAGTAAATGTTGGGAGTATTTTTTCATTTTCATCCAACGTTATTGGATTGCATTTCTTACTTGATAGCATAGATTGCTCCATCATATATCCAAATATTTTGTATAAATCTTGTATGTCGCGCCGTGTCGTGTTGTTGGTGCCTGTGTTTCGAGTATAAATAATCCACGTAGATAAGTTGTGTGAATCTGCAGTATTGATTGAGTTGAGGCAAGCAAATGTGGAGAGGAAAAAGCTAAAGAAGGAAAGGGGAGACGCTACTAACTTGTTAGCACTTAGGTTGATGTCGTCTTTACACTTGCTGGATGTGTAAATAATGGGAGGATGGTTGTATCATCTCATCATCATCATTATTATTATTATTATTATTTCTTCATAAGAGCATCAGCGTTGATCGAGTCAGTTAGTAGCTCGATAGCAACTTGGACCCACTAATCAGCCAACTATTGCATTAGTGTGGCTTGATAGCTAGCTCAATAAAATTAGTTATAAGAACTTGAATTTTCATTTAATTTAAATCAGGAAATGACATTATTTGAAAATATAAAAAAATTATAGTATTAAACAAAAAAGAAAGCAATAAAATCGTTGATGTTGGGTTTCGAACCATGACATCAAAGATGGTAGCTAACAGCTCAACATCCAGGCCAAGAATTAATATATCTAATACCCTTACTATTTTTTTTATTTTTATTTTTTTAATTCGATATACATTTTGGAATGCCATTACAAAGAAATTTAAATGCTGCATATTGAAGGACTCGAACCCGTGACCTTTGGCTCGAGCATTAACCATACTACCATTAGGCTAATATACACATAATATACATATCTTTTTATTGTAAGTTGCACGCACCTCACAAAAAACCCATCAAGCTCGTCTCATCCCATCGAGCCCTGACTCGTTCTCGCCGACTTGTTATTAGTAGGCCCATTGCGTCGGCTGGCTCGAGCATGCTGATGAGCGTGTCGATGTTGATGCTCTAAGCATCACATTATAATTTGAGATCGTCTATGATACTATGGAACGCACTATATGGTTGTGAAATAATCTGAAAACTAACAGAAAATTGCAATCATAAGAGAACTGCGTTTTAAGATCCAAACTATTCGACTTTTTATAATTGAGTTTCGAAAGGCTTCGTGAAAAGTCTGATTTTTCTACGCGGCCTAAAACACGAGTTTGTTACATCCTTCGATAGATTCTACGTCAAAACCTTTGTTCTACTTAGCGTAAAAGCTGTCTAACCCACCTCATCTTCAAAAGAAGGAAGCTCTTCGGATTGGTTCGGAAGGGGAATCAACCACCAAGACTGTAAGGAGTCGTACTTCGCTTGCGGCGTGAGGCAGCTCAGCATTTGAGTCCGAGAAGTCTTAAGAGAAAGACCAAATCTTCCTAGGAGGCCCGGCACACATGTTTTGGCCTTGTGTGTCCATAACTCAAAAAAAATAGGTGACCTAACGCTTCGGAAAGAGTTAACTAATTCTATCCTACTAGAACGAGTAGCCTCTTTTCTTTACTGCTAAACCTACGGTCGGGGACTACTACTACTACTAGTATCGGTCGTCCGCCGTGTCGTCCAGCGGAGCCTATAAGACCGGAGACCAGCGTGCTCACCTTTTCGCACACCGCACTTACACTACCCGTTGGTTCATTAGTGCCAATCTAGACTCCTCCTAACCTAGACTATTCACTCAGAAACTGTACTGCTATCTCGCACTGGATGGGTTTGGCTCTGCCTGTGGCTATTCTTGTAGCCGTTAGGGCTGGCCGAATGATCCATCAAATGAATGGTCGACTATTGACTTTTATGGAGATTATCAATCAACTCAAGAAGTAATTTGCAGGAATTTCTACATCTATGATTTCTATTGGATCTCTTTCCGAACTGCTGCTAGAGTTTTGATCATTACCACTTCCTATTCCAGACGGACCCGCGTCCTGCCTAGTCTCGGAGGGAAGGAGAAATGAAAGCTCTGATATGACTTGACAGCTTTGATTTCACGACTATCAAAAAGCTGGAAAAAACGATTTCATCGAACAATTATTGCCAAAATATCGCATTACCACATGTATTTGTATTTTCATGCACACGAATAAATCCCTTTGGCGGGGATCAAAGAGTTCTTAAAATACGAATTCTATCTCTATAAAGTTTTATGTCTTAAAGATAGGGGGCAATTACTTAGAAGTAAATTTTGTGCTACAGCCCTTCCTATCTGATAGAAAAGGATCCCATTATCCTGAACCGATCTTACCTGGGATCGCAAATCCCAAGCTTGTCTATGAAGAGCGGATCTAATTGTATTAGTGTCTAGAATTGGATAGATCGCAAGAAAAGGTAGGTTAGATTTCGATAACACAAGCAAGGGGCCCTAAACTCTTGCTCTTAGAGCAGAGATTTCAGAGTTAATGCAGCTCTTGTTAGAGCATAATGGCTACTCTCGTAAAAGTCCGGATCGAAATCTCAATTGTACGGTCACAAAAGTCTATTCAAATGGGTACTTTTCAACCGCTTCGATAGATTGGTAGTTGAGTTGAGTCGGCTAACCAAGGGATTTTGTCTAAATGGTTCGCCTAACCTACTTCGTACCCTCCTTGGCTTTCCGAACCAAGGACCTATGGAAGTCGGGGCTACCCCGTCCCCATGGGCTGTCCCTGAGGGAAGAGGTTAGATGTTACCGCTGCAGTTAAGAGAGGCCCCTTCAGATAGAGTTAACGGATATTAATAGATACATAACCAAATAGAAATAGAAGAAGTTAAGTCTAGCCTTCGGAGAGAGTTAATCGATTTATTACTATACTAAGGTATCCTTTGTCCTTGTCTTTGGCAGTGGCATTGTCCAGGGCGGTTGCCAAGGTTAATGGTAAGTACGGGTTCCCGGTTCCTGCCTTTCATTCGCGGAAGAGAACAACTTTGTGGATTACCATTTCTTTAGTCTTAGTACCCAGAGATCTGATCTAAAGCTATTCGAATTATTATAATCCAGGGAAATTGAGTGATTCCCTCTTTGTTTTAACTTGGAAAGTACCTATAGATACTATCAAGATCAAGGAAGAGATGTTCTGAATCAACCAATGAAGTTCTTTTTTCAAAAGCATCAAGAGAATGGAGTTTTCGAACATACAGGGAATTGGAGGTAGCATTCTACCGATGTCAAGTCATGGACTGGTTTCTTCAGCCCTTTTTCTATGTGTTGGTGTTCTATATGACCGACATAAGACTCGACTTGTTAGATATTACGGAGGGATATTCGATGGTGGAGGTCTTGCTCATGGTGTAGGATTGGCGGAAGAGAACTACTTCTTGTTAGTACCATCTCTTGAGTCAAAGCTTGATATTCAAGATTCCACGAGCAGCAATTTTGCACCTATCGGCAGAAGAAGAAAACTGGATGTTGAAAAAACCCTTTACCCAGGGGTATGAGCTTCCATGGGTATTGAGGCGACCACAGGGCCTGTAAGCGAGATTTAAGATCACCAAGATTCCATGGCTTATCCCCTTTTTTTCACCGGGATCGTGATCAAGCGGCGAATTGGTCAACCAGGAAAACCGCTTCCTTTAGGGCTAGCTGCGCCCGGCCTGGTCTGCCAGCTCTTAGTGGCTCTACGTCCGGTCGTGCGTGGTATGTTCGCGATTCGTACAAATGGAACGCATCGCGTACTATAACTTTCCTTTTTTGTTTTGGGCTGGGCCATTCCATCAAATCTTTGAGAAGGAGCCCAATCTCGTATTTGATGATCGGCGTGGCGATAGGCTTTGCTTCTACGACTGCCTTCCCAGCCGTTGAAACACTAAGCGAGAACGGTAAGGGGCGCGGATGCGATTTGCCAAGCTGGGGCAAACAAAGCCGTCCGACCCTACCGGATTAGGAATGGCCGGAGAAGTAGACGTTAATCCCTCTTCGATTCTTCCCCCATTATGTTCAGGGTAAGGTTTCCCTCCAACTATAGTTGGAAAGAGCAAAAAAGGCGGTTGTTCGCAGATCGCGAAATGGCGATCTGTTGACTGCCACTCCTTGGACGAAAGGAGGCCACTCATTTTGTTCAGCGTCTGCTGCAGCCCAAATGGGAAGAACGCCTAGGGGTGCGGCGGTTTCACCTTCCGGCCTCGTTATCGATGCGATGACATTCGTTTCCGAATACATTGTCGACCTGGGCCTTACACGGCATTCCGCTGCTGTTAACTATCAACATGTTCACAATACCATTCCAATCTCCAATTATTATTTCTTAAGAAGTGTGATTGTTGTTGTTTTGAAGAATTTCTCTTGTGCAGGCGCGCACAGTCTGGCAGCCCTTCAATCCCTCAGTTAACATTAATATAGTAAAATAAATAACAAATCCTAATCAAATTATTCGATAACAATTACTAGATTCTAAAATGAAAACGTTTATGATCTTGAATTTTACAAGAAAATGTTAAATAATATGACGAGTCAGAAAATGTAGCCACATTCTTTTCCAAATACAATAAAGCTATTCGGGAAATATTTTATCCAAAAAACATTTTATCTACAGTTGAAGCAGAGAAAATTCGGGAAATTGAAAAGACAAACAAAATTGTGAATGAAATGTGAATTAGGAGTTTTTCTTTTTTGAATATAATGCACATAAGTACAATGTCTCATTAAATAATGATATAAACACACCTTTCCTTTCTGGCTTGAATTGATTTACATAGCTAAACAATTTCTTTTAAATGCCTAGTAAAAGGATTGCAAATTCTCAGAGTACCTTAAGATTTGATAACACCTTCTTCAACTTTCGCAAAAATGTCAGTTCCTCGATAATTTCTATCAACTTTTATGTACACAAGAACACCTGAGAAGCATAAGGAGAGACTCAACGTTAGATCAGAGAAGCTACCTCACCTTCAAAACGAGCCCAGGGGGATAGTCAAACTGGAATAATAATGGCGAAAAAAAAAAGACATCAAGGAATCAATAAGTTCGAGAGTTTTCAAGATAGACAACCTTCCAACGAGCAGCCTTCTTGCTAGAAGAAGGATTCATGCAGAAAATTAGATGAGCTTTTACTGATGTCGCAAATCTTCAAGGCATGAGTTGTATTTCAGCACGACCTGGTTTGGTCCTTGATGGAGATTTAATTAGTGGTGCCAGAGATTCCATTACACTGGAAAAGGAGGGCCGTTTCCAGGGCTCGCTGCAGTTTTATGGATAACATCAGTATGATTGTACATTCGACTCTTCCATTACAGTCGTTAAACTAACCATTACTTTTTTCATGATTTGCTACACTTTAAGGTGAATACTATAATTGAAGTGTATGTGTGTGTGTGTGTCGAACATTTTTATGTATGTGTTCCTGACAGGAGGGAGCACTACAAGTGCTGAATCAATATAGTCATAGGCAAATTAAAGAAATTAATCTCAGGTTTCTCGCCTCCTACAATACACCCACTAAAATAACATATAAATTTCAAACATCAGATCAACCAAGATAGAATACTCACTTGGCCCAGCAGGCTACAATAATGGCTGCAACTTGAGGATTCATATCCGGGGGGATTTCAAGCCTCTTTCCCTTAAAACCAACTGCTGCAACAACCTTGACGACAAAAAGTGACTTTAAACCTCACATTTTAAGAGGCCTCGAACAAACAGTAACAACGACAACAACAACAACAAAAGAAACAACAGGATTCTCGCAACAATCCCATCTTTTGAGGGAAAACCTCTCAAGGAATAATTGGCAAACATCAACCTATCTTATTATATATTCTAGAAAATGTTGCCAACTATTAAGGGAAAACCTCAGTGGGTGCATGCCTCGTACAATTTAGAAAAAGAAAATCTATACTTTATAAAAAATAAAAAATAAAGTCTAGTTTCACAAAATTTTAAAGAGTTTAAAGCAAGTTCACCAACCTGTGCAGGATTCAAGTTACCCCATGGTTGCTGCAAGGTTGCCAGCTCCCATAAAATAACACCAAAACTGTATACATCTGATTTTTCATTTGATGGTTCATCACGGAGTACTTCAGGTGCCATCCACTCAGGCTATTAGAAAAAGAAAATGATTTTCTTATTACTTGATGAAGAACCCCCAAAACAAGGAAAAGCTCAAGCAACCCGACTTACAGTGCCTGCAGCAGACTTGGAAGAAAGAAATGTGTTTGCTTTGAAACGGGAAAGACCAAAATCACAAACCTGATGCAGACATATAAATATATAATAGGTGAGGTTCCATGCGAAAGAAGAAAATAACTGAAAAGAGTAAACTATATCATCATCTGATATAGGAACTCCTGTATGACCGACACATTTAGTTAGATCTACAACATGTCTATCCACTTCCTCAGTCAGCATAAAACTTAAGATTAACCCTCTTTCTTACCTTAACAGTATACTTTATGTCGACTAAAAGATTAGGAGATTTCAAGTCTCTATGAACAATTGGAGGGTTGTGCTTGTGTAGATAATTCATCCCCTTTGCCTGTAAGAGAAAGTTATTACTTGTCAAATCTCCCAAGAAGTATAAAGCTAAATAGAGGGGGGACGGGGTCGACATGGGGCTTGTTTTGACAGCGGAGCTGCTATAAAGCAAACAGCAAAAATTGAGCACACACCACATCATAAGCCATGCTCAGACGACGCCTCTCATCCAACACCTCTCTTGCACCATGTTTATGCAAAAGTCTATACAGGCTACCTCTGAAAAGAAAGATAACGACTAAAGAGTTAGAATACTGCCAATCATAACCAAGGAAATTAATATCTGAAATTCAAATGTAAAACAAATACCTTGACAAATATTCTGTCACTATGGACAAGTTTGGTGGCTCCGTCACAGCTCCCATAAGAAGCACTATATTCGGATGACGCAATCTTTTCATGATTGCCACCTGCCGCATTGAGAAGAATCAAGATAACTGACAAATAAGGCAAGTTGATAGCAAAGATTCGAAAGAATTAGCAAATACCTCTCGTAAAAATTCAGTAAACCTTTCTGCATGGAAATCTTGTTCCATAAGAATTTTAACGGCTACATCCTGTAAGATGTTATAGCTCGTAAGATTAAAACGCTCCACATTAATACCGACTATTATATGGGGGAAATAAAATATTTGGTTCATAGAAATTACAACAAAAATACTGCAGATAGAATCTATCTTCCATTTTAACAAAAAAAAAAATTGTGTGATCAGCTCAAAGTCACAATAATGTTAACATATGAGGCCTCTTTAAACAGTGGAAGGATAGACAATAGACATCATACCGAATCATTCCATTCAGCACGATGAACTGTACCAAAAGAACCTGCAAATGAAAACAATCCAAACTATTAGGCAAACAGTTAAGAAGAATAACAGAGTGCTACATTTTCCAGTTACCCAAAATATGACAAATTAATAAAACGGGATATTCTAAGCATTTCTTTGCAACCACCAGACAAAAGTACCTGCCCCGATCCTCTCCTTTATAACTAGATCGTCCCAGTGAATCTTCAGCTCTTCGATATCAAAGGCTAGTTCAGCACTTGATTTAGTATGAAATATCGCATCTCCTCCCATAGACCTCACATCTTTATTTCCATTTCCTCTGGAAACCAGTGCGAGTTTATGTCGGACTGGAGGGGGAGGCTTTGAAGCTATTGAACCTTTTACTTTACCTATGGAGTTTACAACACACTGAGCATTAGATGGTTGGGGAAATAGTGGTCTTAATTGTGAACTTGCATCAAGAGTTTGTTTGGTGAAGGGGACGTACAAGAAATTTCCTGCTCCTTACTTGACCTTGAAGGACTGCCAGTCATGTCATCATTAGTCTTCTCTGATGGTCTAGGGTATATGGGATCACCAGCACCTGCATTAATAACAGATCCAGTTATCACCACCCTCCAAAAGAAAAGGATGAAAAAAAAAAAAAAGAATTTAAGCGACGGCACTCTTCAATACTAAGAGCTCAAGACACCAAACCCATCTGATTGACCATCAAAATCAAATGATGTGTGTTAAGCAATTGAGCACCGTCCCACCAAATTACATGTCAACAAGGAGTATCAACACAGAGCAGATAAAAGAATCACAGAGCAAGATATGATAGAATTTTAGCAACGCTCACCACCTGATCCAATTTCAGAAGTTACTTCCTGATTAATTCAGGCGATAGCTTCCAATAGATACTTTGAGATTCTACCTACTGTATTAATAATATTGTTGCTGTAACATTGGAAATTAAAACTTAAGACCAGGTTATAAAGAAAGAAGAATAAATAGAACGCAATCTGATGGAAAAATATTCTACATGCTATGCTTGAGCAATGCTAGGGTATTTAAAAACCATGAGAAGGTAGTGATAATGATAGCCAATGAGAACTCAATTTTACAGAGAATCACCTGCTAATGACTCATCAAATATGTGGTTAAGCGATTGAAAATCCAGGAAGTACTGTTTTGCCAGCAACCTGAAGTCGATTGTAGGATCCACCTGCTTCGGTCGCGGAAAGCGCAATGGAGAAAAAATTGAGATTGTAGACGGGCCATTTGACATAGAATCAGGTTCACTTATGCATCCTGGTTTCTCAATCAGATCAACAAGATACTCCCTGATTGGAACATGCTCAAGACAATTTAGCAACCATACACGTCAAATGAATTCTATTAACAGCACAGATACAACAAATTAGTAATTTAGTTTTATCTATTTAGGATGTTAAGACACGAACAGACTCCATTAGTCAACTTTCACATCAACTGAAAGAAAGGGCTAATCAATAAAATAAGGAGCATACTGAGAAGTAACATCCCAATCAACAAACAATCATTAAATAATGAACAGGGCAGTGAAACTCCCAATTTTCAGATATAAACCAGGATGCAATGCACTAAGGAATAAGAAATACCTATCTAGCTCAAACCGAACTAGACACGAGGAAGCATCATCCCGATTACAATATTTACATCCTTTCGCAATCCGACATGGTAGTCCAATAATGTCAGCTAAAACCTGCCAAAATAATAAATATAGATAAGATTCCATGGAAAACCATCTCAGACAGACATCTTCCATCTTTTCTGGATTCCGTGTTATTAACATTTTTGAAAAGCAAGAATCTTTGCTTGTTTTCTTAGGACATAGCTGAGATAGTACTACTGGTATATAGAATATCTACGTCATATACAGTCATCAGAACTACAAAAAAGAAGTATTTAGAAAGGAAATCAAGACGAGCAATTGCAAGTGTTGAGAACATACTTTGAATAGCAAGGACCTGTGCTTGCATAGGCCAACAGACATACTGCCAATAGGTACAACAATAGACCCCAAGCAATCTTTTAAGTTATCACTATGCTGTTTCCATATCTTAATCAAGTCGTCTTCCCCATTAGAAGCCACATGCCTTGAAAAAAAAAAAAAAAAACAAAAAACAAAAAAACATAATTACAACACATGAATTTGCTGGAATGCTTCAGTAGGAACTTCAAGTGCTCACCCCATACGATTGCAAACTATCTTTGCAAGCTGGTCAACAACTTCCTTAGTTGTAATGCTACTAGATGACGCGGTATGAATCTGGTTTTGTAACTCTCTCAAGCTGGGATCACTGCGCCTATCAACAACAATCACTTCAACAGAAGACAAAGTGGCAGGATCAACAGCCTTCACGGATTCAAGAGATGGAATTCGTCCACTTTCCTGAAGATCAGAGCATACAGCCCAGACATATGGGTCCATCCCATGAATGGAGTAAAACCCATCAGGAATCTTGTCAGAGTATGATAAACAGCCATTTACCTGCAGAATACAAATAAATAAATCTGTACATATAATCTCATGAAGTAGAAAATAGACATTAGTAACAGCAAAATATGCTGCAAAACTTTATTGTACTTGTCATACATTACATTAAAATAAAGACACAATAATATGTGTCTATGTGATTATTATTTAAGATCAATGTATCTAGTTCTTTATGCAGGCTTAACCTAGATCACCATTCCACATGTGTCTTGTTAATTCTCAAATAAGGTCATTAAGTATCCTGACTAGTCATGACGACAATGTCACTGAACCGTTCCCACAATCCTGATATAGAAAGACAATGTGGTCGTTACTAAGGATTAAACACATGCCAATCTAATGCAACTTCATCTAATGCAAAAATAACTTATTTCACTGCATATATCATGCGATACGTCACCAGCTAAAATACGATAAAACACAGCACCTGTCAGACACTATTTTAATTTTATTTTGTTGCGCTTTGGGTAAACAGCTACGTTTGGTTTATTTATTTATGGAAAAAACTTGCTATATATCATTATAGTAGTAGGATCTTTGTTCACTGGTGTCAATGGACATCCCATATGGTCAATTGGTAATTTGGTCGGACATTACAGGGGAATATGACTCTTATTTTGAGTTTTCAAAAATACTAACTGGTCAGAAAACATAAGAAGAGGGCTGTAAAAGACAAGTACCAAATATACGTGGGATAGTAAAAGTGGGACAAGTACCACATTTTTCCACACGTCATCCGCTCAAGTCAGCTATATGTGTATATTTACAAAATCCATTGATATTCACAACCACGCAAATTGCATTTATTTCATGTATAAACAGAATTATTGACGCGTGGCAGTGGAATTAGGGGATCCTGGGCGAACTCTCATTTTGCACGTGAAATCCGTACACTTTTCTTGCAAATAAACATGCCAAACTTCAATCAAGAATTTTACTAGTTTTTTATCAAACAAGAATTTTCTAAGAAAACAATACCGAACCCCCCCCCCCCCCCGCGTCATTGCTCAGCTTGCCACTGATATCCCTTGTGCCCAAGTGTAGTCAGTTACTGTATATGGTATTCAAACTGTAAGAAACTAGTTCTTGGTACTTGATTCCAACAATTGTTAAAACAACGCTTCCCAGCTTATCTTTCACTATCTAAATGGGCAGCAATTGAACTACCATCGTTTGTTGACATGCAATCTCAGCCAACAAAGAAAATAACAAAAAAAAAGCCACATCCATTCTTGAATAACGCATTTCATCTTCATAGAGAAGATTAACCTGAAACACATTTCATAGTTGAAATTGAACTAATACCGTTTGTTTGTTGACATGCAATCACTTCAACTGGGAAAAAAATAAAGAACAGTGCCAAATCCATCCTAGATTAGCACATTTTATCTTCACAAAAAAAGAACTTTAACCTAAACACCAACAAAAAAAATGGCAAAAAGAACATGATCTTTAGAGCCTAAGGGGTATAAGTGTCGTTCACATTACCCAGAATCGATGAGAAATGACCTCCGCCGTGCCGGACAAAGGAGGCGCACCGGAGACAGATTCATCCGGCGCCGGATCCAACAAATTAGGGTCATCAGCACAGGTAGCTTCGGATGAGAGACGAAGAGCCAATGCCAGCTGCAATTGGTAGCTCTCCTCCGTCTGCTGCGCCCAGCTCTTATACGACGATGAACTCCCGACGCCCCTGCCAGTGCCGGACGCCTCCGCCGCCTTCACCCTCAAATCGCTGCCGCCGTCGCTGAGATGACCAAAAACCCCCTCCGGATTCGAGAGAGACGGCGGGTAATAGTCCCCCGAGATCGAGCTCTCGCCGAAGCTGCTCCCACTCGACTGCCTCTGCAAACCGAAAGAACCGGCAAACGACGTCGCTCCGATCCGATTCTGCTGCGTAACCATCCGCTGATCGATGGCGTCCCAGTCGTAGGCCGCCGCCGGCGCCAGTCGCTCCGACTTGAGCTTGTTTTTATCTCCGGAGTGCGATTCGTAGTAGTAGGGCTGCTGAGGCGGAGTTCCGGCGCCGGCGGCGGAGTATTTGGGCGGAGTGTGGTGGAGGTAGGGCGGGTCGTCGGGAACTTGGCTCAGCAAAGTGTAATTGGATCGTCGGCCGGGCATTTCCATTGAAATTCAGGCGATAAATGCATGAGATCGCAATTCATTGAATTTGAAGCACCGCCATCTTTAGAGATTTTATTTTTTTACTCTCTTTTCTACGCTGGTTGCCTTTTGCTGAAGATTTCGTCTATGAGCCCAAGTTTCTCTTTCTCTCTCTTACTTTCCGCCTCGCGATTGTCGGAAAGTGGGATGTTTCAGTTAAATGGCGTAATCCTAATATTCTTTTTTGGGTTAAATTGTCAAAACATTCACGCGTATTTTCATTTTCTCACATTTAATATGCAGCAAAAATATCCATATTTTAACTTTTTCTGGACGGATTTTTAAACGCCATTCTTGTTGTGAAATTTCTTACACCCAGCGTCTAATCTATCTTGCCTCTTCGATACAGTAATTAAACAAAGAAAAAATAGAAAATGCATGGATCTCCATCATTTTTTTCTCTGATTTTTCTATTCCATTTTCTCTATTTTCTTTAGCTTCTTGGTACGAATAAATTAAAAATATACTTATAATCCAGGTCCAAAGTATTTCCCCACCCATTTTCTGTGTCTTAATCCAGAGAGTGATGGAGGGGGAAGCAATAAGAGGAAATATATGGGACGAGTTGAAAAACGTTGTGCACATTTTTTCATATAAATTATCCATACGCAGGGGCATTAATTAGACATATTAGCCTCACTTTTTTTTTTTAGTTTTGAAGGTATATTAGTATTGCTCCTTACTATCCATTATCGAAATTGTCGTGTTACTGTTTGGTACGGAGATTAAGGATAAAAATAAAAAGTTAGAAAGTTGGTAGGTCTCATCACTTTTGAATTACTTTGAAGGGTTTAAACTTTTCTGATTTGAAAGATTATCATACGAGCTAGACACGTAAATAAGAAAATGGTGATAGTATGAGTGGATTAAATGAAGTAATTTTTAAGGCATTAATTAGGCATATTAGTATTTTCTTTTTGGCATGAAACTAAATGTCCGTTAAATGTATATTAAATTATTAATAGATGTTCGGTCATGTACTATAGATTGTACATCATCCCAAAATACATGTTATTTTAAGCATTATTCAAAGTGCAAACAATACATCAAAGGAATTTTAGAAACTAATTATAAGTGTGTTAAGTATCTTTGCAAAACATTCGAACGTTAATAAATTTTGTCTATAAATAAAAAGGATTCACTTTCAAGCTTTGTTGTTCCATTTT
The DNA here is from genome assembly GCA_029490685.1 of Schizonepeta tenuifolia. NCBI lineage: Eukaryota > Viridiplantae > Streptophyta > Magnoliopsida > Lamiales > Lamiaceae > Schizonepeta > Schizonepeta tenuifolia. The sequence goes on from CM055956.1 coordinate 101,388,165, forward strand.
TTTCCATATCAACAAAATTATAAGTGCACGTTTGGTAGCTAGTATTAACTCGTACTATATTATTTATATAGGTTTATGCAATGTTTGGTAGACAATATTATTAATACTAAAAGCCCTTGTTTATGGCAAAGCCCGGTGTTATAATACAAGCATCTCTGGTTAAATAATACCACCCGACCCATGGTATTATTTTCACCCACTTCCACAGTAACATGTATTAACTCATTTGAAAGACTTGTTTACCCTCAACTTCTCTTAATTCCTCTCACCACAGATTTGAACCAAGTCGTCTGCGAGGAAAAATAATTTCCAATCTTCAGATGACAAATCTTCATCGTTTCGCTCCGATGTCTCAACAAGGTCGAAATCTGGAGTTGTAAGCTGGTGAGTTCTGTTTCAATTACTGTCCGACTCTCCTTTCCCCCCTATTCTGATGCTCCTTCTGAATTAATTAGGGTTGGTGGAGATCCAGAAATAACGAGGTACCTGCAATCTGAGAAACGCAATCTTCCCGGAACCCAGCCTCTCTCGTCGTGAATTAGCGTCTGTCTCACCCTCTACTTCTACTTCCTACGAAATCGAAAGGTAATTTCATAACTTTGTGTGAGAATTTTGTCGAATTCGTTGTTCCCAAATACTTTGTGTCGATGTATCTCTATTTGGAAAGATTTCGATGTTAAATGTTCTGATTTCGGTGAATGATGATATGTTTTAATTCAGTGAGTCCGAGTTTCTACCGTTAATTTATTTTATGCTTTGATAATAGGGGCAGATTTGTATCGTTTAAACCGAAATCCGCTTCAAACAAGCTACGAGTCTTGTTTTTGGTCCAAAATTTAAATGGTTGTATGCTTTGAGTCCATTGTGTGCTAAAACTAGAAATTTTGTAAGCATATGTATATAAATTCGCTATATTTGCTTTTAGAAGAGGTTGCTGCCACCGCTAGATATTACAGTCATGCATCTGGAATTTTGAATCACTATTTGAGGCTTTTTTTATTCCTAAACTAGGTGCAAACAAGGCCTAAAACCTCAGGTTGCTGCTGCCGCTTTGAGGCTTCTTTTATTTGCATTTGGCTTAGTTTTTAGCTTGTTTTGTTTAGATGGTATTATGTAAATTTTAGTCAGTTGTGTCCTAAAACCTCAAAATAAATAATAACATGCATATAAATGATTCTAAACAGGAGTTGTCATACTGAAAACAAGATATAACATCCAACGATGCCTCCTCGAAACAGAAGTTACTACGCATCCATGTATTTACTTATTCAGCAAATCTTGTATCTACACATGATTTGCCTTTTTATCATAGTTTACAGTCTTCTTGAGGATGACAATTCCAAAAAAAGAAAGCGCAGTCATGTAGGTTATAGTATGAATGAAAGGATCCCTACTCAAATGAAACACCTCCATAGATTAATATATGCAACTGATATAGATTGCATAGTGAATTTGAGAATGGATCGTAACACTTTCGGAAGATTATGTCTTTTGTTGAGAAATATTGGTGGTTTGAGCGATGGAAAATATGTTTGTGTAGAGGAGCAAGTAGCCGTATTTTTAGGAATCTTAGCCCATCACAAAAAGAATAGAGTCGTTAGATTTGATTTTTGGAGGTCCGGCCAAACCATATTTCATTATGTCCATATTGTCATGAAAGCCATATTAAAGTTGCACTATCTTTTGTTGGTCAAACCGAAGCCTATAGGCGATGATGAAACCGATTTAAGATGGAAATGGTTTAAGGTACAGCCCTTCACTCTGTCCATTTTTAATAAATCCTCATATTTGCATCACAATTAACTTGTCATTGTAAATTTAAATCCGTTAGGGCTGCCTCGGGGCATTAGACGGCACCTACATTAATGTGAAGGTGCCCACCGTTGATAAGCCCAAATATAGATCAAGGAAAGGGCAAATATGTACAAACACTCTCGCAGTCTGTGATCGCAATTTGAGATTTGTGTATGTCCTGCCGGGCTGGGAAGGATCAGCCGCAGATTGTAGAGTATTACGAGATGCTATTAATAGGCCCAACGGCTTGAAAGTCCCAAAGGGTAACTATATATAAATTTTCAGCCTTCTTTTCTTATTTTTTTTAAATCTGTCCAGGCTTCTTGTGTGGCTTAGTGGTGTTTATTATTGGTTTTTTGGATTGTGTCATAGGGAATTACTATTTGTGTGACAACGGTTACGCAAATAGTGAGGGTTTTCTAGCACCATACAAAGGTGTAAGATACCATCTACAAGAATGGGGTCCAGCAGCCGCTACGCCTCAATCCGCTCAAGAAATCTTTAACATGAGGCATACAAGAGCTCGTAATGTCATTGAGCGTGCCTTCGGTGTCATGAAGATGCGATGGGGAATCCTCCGGAGTGCATCTTATTACCCGGTGAAGGTGCAAAATCGGTTAATCATCTCGTGTTTTTTGATCCACAACTTCATTCGCTCGGTTGTGGATGTTGACCCAATAGAATTGGAATATGATGCTACAGAGCATAACGATGATGAACATGAAACCGAATTTATTGACCACGTTGAATCCTCTCCCGAGTGGAATGGAAAGAGGGATGAAATAGCCAATGCAATGTGGGTTGGGGTAGGAGGCATTAATTGATTCGTCATTTGAGTTTGTGCTCTGTTAGAACTAGATTTTGCATGTTTTATTTGTTGGATCTGATTTGTATAATCTGACTTTAAGGAGATCATTTGTTGAATTTTTCATTTGCTTTACTAGCTCTTCTCAAATTACAATATATTAATGTGATGCAATATTTGTTCAAATTTTGTTTAGGATCTGATTTTAAATAATTTGCTGTTGCAAATTATATAAAATTTTGCCATGTTATATAACAATGAAAACTGAAATCTGTTGCTATTAGTGGCTCATGTATTAATTATTGTCACTCCTTTGTCTAGGAAAATGGATGCCAACGATGAGGATTGGAAGTTGATTCCGGAATGTCAATGCGGATACGGTAAAATGCTTTGTAAGTGTGCTGGAAAAGATGCAAAACACCCGGGTCGCTATTACTATAAATGCCCGGCTAACTTGAAACACGAAAGATGTTTCATATGGTGTGACGAGTTTCATCAAAGGTTCCCAGCAAGCAAGACTCCGACATTTGTCCTCAACCAGCGATATGCAACAACTAGCGGGCCATGCTCTACCCAAACCTCAACATTTGCACCAGGCCTCGGTTCTGTACAGCCAACAACAGCTCCACCAAGACGTTTGCGGACTGACCTTGAGGTGGTAATCGCATGCACTTGTATGGCGATGGTTTTCGTATTATTTGGAGTTGTCATTGGTAAAATCATGTAGTTATAATTTCAAAAAATTTCGGTGTAATATATAAAATTATGTAAACTGAAGGATTATTAATTTCCCTGTTTTTATGTCATGGAGCTAATGTAAACTGCACTGCTTGTATTAACTTTTGGTTGTTATGGAAAATCCACCATGTGAAGACGGCACCGTTGTATTAATAAATGCAGCAGCTTTAATTAATTAATCGTGCCAAAGTGCGTATCTTTCTTTGCAGACATGTCATCACTTTAAACACAACCTGCATCATGGAAGCATGGAAGCATGGAAGCATGGTCAGGCTACTAGTCACAACATTAGCATTGGTCAAAGATTCAACAACAAAAAAATTCAAATGAGCTCCCATCCTTAGGAACAAGACTCCCCGCTATATAAGCTACTTGTCTATTATATTTCATTGTGTAGAAGCAAATTTCAATTACTGATATGGCATTGCAAAATATCCCACAGCAACAACACTTACTCTATGATGCCAAATGGAATGCCGAGAAGGATGGAGCTTTCCTAAGGGCACTTCTCGCATCGAAACAACAACACCACTGGCTCCCGACCAACATTCCTCCACCAAGTGCCATCATGACTGCCCGTGGCGTCGTGAATGCAGAGTTTAACGAGGACTTCTCATGGGACGATTGTAAAGAAAGACTCTCTTTCTTCGAGCGTCGCTACAACACGTTTCGCGAGCTTGTGGGGCGCCAAGAGACTCATTGGGACTGCGAGTCAAATTTGGTCCAAACTGATCCCAACATGTGGAGGAAAATAATTCGGGTACTTTTGTATCTTCGTAAGTTCTTTTACAAATGCTTAGTTCAACATTTATTTCCTTATTTCATCCTATAAATGCAGAATAACTCTCTCGCAAAAGCATACTATCATCGTGGAGAGCCCGAGTTTTACAATCTTGCACTAATATTTGGGGATGATGCCGTAAAGGATAAGAATCAAGTGCCAGTTATCAACATAAGCGACGATTCCGGAAAGGCTGATGACAATTCAGAAGAGATTACATCACCACAACCGCCGATGGATTTTGAAGAAGGCGGCAGCTCATGTGCATCATCGGATCCTTATGGGTGGTCCACGAATCCATTCATCTAAATGCTATCTCGTTTGGGGCATATCTTGTCTCTGTAGTCTTGTATTTAGGGACATGTAAATAGGTTCTCATTTTAGTAATCTGTAGTTGTCTTTAGTGAATGTTGCTAGTAATGTTGCTTGTACTTTGTCATTTTTTCATTTGCCGAGATGTTATGTGTCCTTAAGAATGGATTTAAGTGTTGCTATTAGTTTATTTTATTTGAGAATTTGTCGCTGTCAGTTGTTATTATAGTCATAATGATGGAATTTAATTGCTGACTGACTACTTGAGGTTGAAAAAGCAATAAAACATTCATTAATCTCCCTACTTTCATCTAATGAGCTATTAATCGACCAAGATCATATTAGAATGTAAATGCAACATAATAATACAAAGACAGCAAAAGTGCCACATTAATACACTACTTTCATCCATCATGGTCGAGTTTTAACAGCAAAATAGAACTAGAGTCCACAGCTCCAGCATTCTCCATTACATAACAAATGTACATCATTCAAAAGTAGAGAAATACACCTTATCCATCCTAATTCAGCCATCTTGATTGCTTTTCCTTAACACGTAGGCTATTTCTTCAGGAGGTGCTCCACGTATTTAGCTTTTTTGTCTGCGGGGAGGCTCTTGAAGAGCGACATGCGCTCGGGCTTGTCAGCAAAGATCTCACCCACTTTAAATTGATCCTCCAGGCTGATGTCAGGAATGCTCTCCAGAAGTGCGAATGCCTCCTTCGTTGCTTGATCGACATCATTGTTGTATGCCATACGAGACGCTATGCTTTCCATGCTTGAAATGGTAGCACGGCTGATGTCACCAAGCAAATCCACCATGGCATTCCCCAACTCACTAGATTTACGTTTTTTCCCCATGCCGGGTGTCTTGCTAATAGCGTCTCCCTGCTCATCCTTGCCCGAGCTCTTGTTCACAGCCTCTCCCTCTTTGCCGTCGCATGCACTGTTTACCCCATCGTCATCAACACAAATATCATCAAAACATGGTTGGTAATCACCACTGTCTTTCCCAAATTCACCACGGTTGTCTTCTTCAACCAAGTCATTCACCACATCCATGACATCCTCGGCGGCGTCTCCGGTCGCTCTGTCCTTCCCGAAAATTTCTTTCCATTCCTCGAACATAGGCCAGGATTTGTATCGCATTGTTTTAGCATTAGTATCCTTCTGAAAAATGGGAAATATAACCACTTTCGTCAAAAAATAAAATAAAAGAATTCCATCAAGTTTTTAACATAAATGTAACATATCTTTTATATGGAACATCCTCTAATTATTTGTCTTCAAAACTAACTGTGCTCGATTGTTCCATCTAAATGATGATATGAATTAGTACAAATGAAACAGAATATCTCAATTTCCAACTATGGTAAAATTACATATACCTACATCTGATAAATATTAAAGCTTTTTCAGATGATAACTTAGTTTTTTTTCTAAGCCCAAATTCAAACAAACAGAAATGCAAGACATATGCAACAAAATAAAGAGAAATGGACAAGTGAATGCAAGAAAACTACAGACATATCAAGCCCATCTCAAATAAAACTCAAACAAATATCAATGCAAGAAAACAGAAAATTCGTGACAGCAAGAACAAGTGAATGCTAAACTATAATAAATCGACAACTTCTATGCTCAAACTATAACAACAGCAAATAAAGATCAGATTTGTTAAGAGCCACAAAACTAAAAAATAAATACATGATTATATACCTTCACAATTGAGTCCCATTGATCATCGTTACATTCAATTTGGTAAGTCTCGTTATCATTGAAACCGACACCACTTCTAGATGTCATCAAGCAGAGCGAATGGTAGTTCCTCTTCCAAGTTTGAACCTTGGAGTTGATGTGGGGCATTACCTTTAAATCCGTCGACGGAAACTCTTTTTTCAAATGATCTTCTAGCCGTAAGAGGTAGCCTTGTTTGAAGCCGTTGTCCGATTTCCAGCCATTTGCTATGACTTCCTTCAGAGCTGCCAGAAGAACGGTTTCCTCTTGAGGCGTCCAACTACGCCGTGTTTGCTTGTCAAGCTTCCGAGCTTTCCCGTGGTCATTGTCACTGCTACCTAAGAAAAAATTATATAGGCATAAAACCTCAATCTACACAGCTGCTATATAAATTTTGCTTCCAAGAAAAAGCAACTCAAATTTAATTTGGTTAATCACTTTGCCGCTACTCTCTCTTTTCGGATATTAAATAATTAGGCCAAGAGGCCATTAATCGCATCAGAAACTCGTGAACATATATCCAAATAAATAGACAAATTAATTCGCATATATATACAGAGCCGACCAACATTCATAAACCCAAATCAATTTCCAATTTTTCGAATAGATCTCAAAATTTCTGTAATAATATCTAACCTTGGATACTGGAACTCATTCTGGGAATCCGGTTGGTGGAGAACTTACTTTGCTGTCGAAGCCCACATACTGCTGAAGCCGATTCAATTGCTCTGTGTGCTCATTCTGTGTGCTGAATCGAATTTTTGCTGTCTTTGGTGAGGGAAATGTGGGTCGTCGTCATCTCATTGTAATATATATATATGATGGCCTTCTATGTAATTCCTAATGCAGGGTAGGGATAAAATTGGAAACACATAAGTTAATATTGATTTTAAGATGTTGTACCAAACAACAAACTTTGATAAAAGGAGTTTTTATATTTTCTACCAAACAAACATACTAATATCTCTATCATGCCATCTTTGTATTCTTTTTCTTTGTATTATTTATCCCAATACTATTAATATATCTAACCAAACAAGCACTAAGTGTGTTAAAGGATATTTTAACGTTATAAAAATTGAATTAGTTTCGTCCAAATTAAATTAAACCGCCTAACACTGCTCTTTGTTATGACATGAGCATTTGCCTCAAAAATATGATTTCGAAAAATACTATCACATTACAAGATTTATATCAAAACTTATTAGAAACTTCACACTTCTTTAAATTGTGTTGAAAATTAGAGTTGGTTGTTATTTGAAAAGTACACTCTTAAGCAGTTATGTTTCTATAATGATCTGCAAAGCACAACTAAAAAAGTTATGTCGGACTGATCACTTACAATTTTTTTTATTTGTTTCGTTCACACTTTTATTTATTGTGGAAATCACTCTGCCAAAGATTCCTGTAGGTATTATTTGATTATTTGTTTATTCTTTTCAATTATTTTTTGTCTTCTTATCTACCACCACATCTTTAAACAACGATTTCGAGATCTCTCATTTTTAAACAGTGGAAGAGAATTAACTACAACGAGCTTTGATAACACTCTTTTGGCTCCAGCCAATGTATTAAAAATATAATAGTATTGTGATCAATTAATAATTAACAATGAGGCTGTCAAAAAAAAAAATAACAATGAATAATCCTCTCTAGGCATTTATCAACATGCAACTTATGTGATCTAAGTCCATCTATCTTATTATTGAATATACTACAACTACACATAAGTTGTTTCTATTCAACTTTTGATTATTTTAGCACACTTGCACTTTTTAAAGAAGTGGGCCCGCGTAATTTTATTGCTAAAACAATCGTCCAGTGCATATTACGCTACATATATAATTCAAAGGCATATCTCAAGTGGGTGCAATTTGATTTTGTATATACATATACATATTTATTTATAGTAGCAAGTAGATAGCATAGACAGATCATATTAAATTCATGACAAGTGGAAATAAATTGAGATTAAGAAAAATGTCTATTAAATTGGGTTAGGTATATTAAGTAGATTATATGTATGTCCAAGGATTGAATAAGCTTATGCTTTAACCATACTTCAAATTCAAATATAGTGCTATTAGATTTAGTGTACCCATCTAAAAAAATTTTTTTTTTGAGTACAATACGATTCCATATAATACAATAAGTATTCATTATTATATGACAAAAACTTGTGTGGAGATTCTTCACGGAACAGGTGATCCGTCCGACCCGCCCCGACCCGACGCGTGAGATTTACGTGTGCGCCTTTACGCGCAGCGCATGTATCTCACACTCTACAGTATTTTTCTTTTTCAGATTCCCCCTCCCCTCCCCCCTCTTTTTTGTTGTTTGCCTCTTCAATTTTTTGTTTGCCACTTCTTCTTTGGTCAAGATTCGAGCGAGGGGAGCCGAAGGCTTCGGAGAGAGTCAAAAATCCAAAATTGTTGCCCGACGAGTATCCTTATATTAGTAATCGGAGCGAAGGCGGAGCCGTAAAATCGGAGCCGAATGCTCCACTGAAAAAAAAAAGGAAAAACATTAAAGGACGTTGACTCAGGTTGACCGGGTAGGACCCGGATCAGGTCGGGTCAGACCCATCTCTATAGTGGAGATGTCTGCACCCAAGTGTTACTCTTATTATATATGCTCGTAAATATTTAGAATTCTGGATGTTGCCTGAATCTACAAGAAATATAAAAGAAAATAACAATTTCACACAAGCCAAACCAAAAGTTGCTTAACTTAATGTAATCTTTCAAATTTATTCAATTATATCCTCATAGATGTTTAGGATTTTCGATGTTGCGTGAATCTATATGGAAAATAAAAGAAAATACTAACAATTTTACTGAACAAAATAAAAGTTGCTCATGTGAACACCTTTTTATTTTTATTTTTATTTTTTTATATGGATAAGAGCAGCATCTCGACTGATTTTACTCTCCAATATTGTAAACCTCATATATCTCTGACCATCGATCACTCTCCAATCAATTTTTCATATTTATGCTCCCTAAAATTAAGTTAGTGTTTGTATCAATACTCTTTTTCCAGCTTCATTAACTCCATAAATAGATAAAGCACGTATAAGAATTTGTAGATAAAAATCAACAAATGAAACTAAGAACACAAAAGTTTGTGTGCGGCCAGTGCAGTCGGCCATGAATTTTCGACACGTGCATGCATCTCACGCGCTCTATAGACGGTCAATGCACGAGCTCTTTCAAGCACGTTTGGTGGCCACATGAGTTACACACACCCGCCTTTTTTATTTTTTTAATTTCTCTTTTTTCGAGAGGAGGCATGAATATTTTGTGTTTAATTGTTTTCATTTTTGTTTTTCTTAATTAATCTACAATTATAAATTTATTAATTGTTAAGATTTATTGATCTCAACTATGATCTAACAATTCCAATTAAAATTCATTAAATATGATTAATTAAACTTTTAAAAAAATTAAAAGCAACCGCATGCTATTGTGCCTCAACTAGAATTGTGATGTACTACTAAATTAAAGTTATGAAAGTATAACTTGTAAAGCTACAAAACTCACTTGCAAAGTACAACTACTAATACTCAACTTTCAAATTACTGTAGTACAAAATAAGTACTACTACACGGTAAATAAAAGAATATGGAACGAGAAAAACAGAAGTATAAAAATCGTGTGCAACTGCCGTTTTGCGGTTCGTGAACCGGGTCGAATCCCGGTTTATTTGAACCTCTATTTCAAAAGAACAATTCTAAAATAGTTTAACAAGAAACCCCCCAAAACCCCTCTCTCTCTCTCTCTCTCTCTCTCTCTCTCTGGCCTTCCTGCTTCAGACATGGAGGAATTTTGGGGCAAGTCCTCTCTCCACCATTTCTTAATACTTCATTTCGTTTTTAGTTTGAAAATGTTTGTTCAATCTGTTTAATGTGGCATGCCTGCGTCTTGCATTCTCAATTGTTAGCTGTAGGTGATAAAAACATCTCACACATCGATATTGCTACCTTTCCAAGTTGCTACGTAGTTTTATTTTTGAGACGCAAGTTGACGCAGTCAATAGCATGACAATCATTGTCTTTTTGTTTGAGAAACTGCAGCTCGATCGTAGTTGATTTATGTGTGTGTGTGAATAATGTGGTTCATGCTGCTTCTCCTGATTATTAGTTTACATCAATTTTCTGAGCTCTTATTTTGTTGGTCAGGTTTATCTAATCTATCTGTTATGTGTGATTTTCTTAACATCATAACATGTTACGTTAATTGTATTGTAGTTTTACTTGTGATCAGTGGCGGACGAAGAAAATTTTAATTGGGGAGAGGGGGGCTGTAGTTCGAATTTCATATTTAGGTTTGATGTTTTTTTAGAATCAACTGTAGGGAAAAAAAATTGGGGGGGGGGGGGGTTCGGCCTACCTTAGCCCTCAGGATCCACCACTGCTTGTGACTGTAGATAGTATATGGTAGATATGTCTTGGTGGAAACATCATCTCTTTGTTGTTTTCAGGGGTTGAGGTGAAAAACGGTGAGTCTCTCAAGGTGTCGCCTGGTAATGGCATGGTTTTGCATATATCTCAGGTATACACTAGATGCCTGCTCTCACATTTTCGGTGTCATTCACATAATATGGTTGGAGTGAGATACAAATGCTGTTTCTCTATTTTTAGGCTTCTCTTGGTGAACTGAAAGAACCCAAAGGAAAAGAAAACGTAAACTTGTTCGTTAATGTTAATGGAAAGAAACTTGTCCTTGGAACACTGATCACTAATAAGTTGCCTCAGCACCAATTTGACTTATCATTTGAAAGGGATTTTGAGCTATGTCACAACTGGAAAAGTGGAAGTGTATACTACTGTGGATACAAGGCCAGTAAAACATTTGAAGAATATCCTTTATGTTTGTATCATTTTGAGTTTAATTTCTTCCCGGATACTGTGTTCTGTAACACAGACACTTGTAAAACATATTCATTCCTTGACTCCCTTTTTGCTTCTCTCTGCCACTGAGTTGCTCGTGGGAGAATTGGGTAATTATTTTTCTCTTACTGTCCTTCATTTCTTCTGGCTATTGCAGTCGTTCACTCCATGTGTAACAATGTGTTTTCCTCCCTCCAATAATATGGTTTGCAAATTTATTGTAACTCTTACAAAGCTTTAATACTATGTTTTCTTACGTTTAATGTGCAGATGGTAACAAAACTGCACCTCTTCTTGGAAATGAGGCTACGAAGGCTCCTCCAATCGACAAGTTGAACAAGAAAACACCAAAAAAAGTTTGCTGCAGTATATGCCCCAGGTACATCTGCTATGCATATATTTTACAATGCAAACAAGCAAATTTGACAAAACAAACTTTTGCTGCAGATTATTTGGTTCTGAAAAAGGTCTGGAAGCCCACACAAAAGCTGTACATGGTAATGTAAAGCCACCCTGAATCCATAATTTACTAACATGATGTGGTGTTTTTGAAGTTTAGTTGCTGATTTGGCCCAACTATTTAGTTAGCAGATTAAATTTAGGACTAATTCCTTACTGTCAAAACAAAATTAAGCCTCTTGGCTGAGACACACTTTAAAATATTATCATTGTTAATATAGCGAAAATTCGTTGCCAAGGAAGAACAGCAGACTGCAGTAGATAACACGGAAATTTTTTGAGTAACTCCCCGATTATTGTGTTCTAACACTTGTAAAATATATTTATTCCCCGACTCCCTTTTTGCTTCTCTCTGCTACTGAGTTGGTCGTGGGAGAATCGGGTAATTATTTTTCTCTTATTGGCCATAATTTCTTCTGGCGATTGCAATCGTTGACTCCCTGTGTAACCATTTGTTTCCCATCCAATGACATGGTTTGTAACTTCATCTTTACTCCAAGAAAGCTTAAGACTCTGCTTTCTTTCGTTTTATGTGCAGATGGTAACAAAACTGCACCTCTCCTTGGAAATGAGGCTACAAAGGCTCCTCCAGCCAACCAGCCGAACAAGCAGAATCCAGAAAAAAAATGCTGCAATATTTGCTACAGGTACATATTATGATTAATTATCTATTTTGCAATGCAAACAAGAAAATTTGACAGAACAACTTTTTATGCAGATTATTTACTTCTGAGCAAGGTCTGAATGACCACATAAAAGCTATGCATGGTAATGTAAGGCAACCCTGAATCAATTAGTTATGTATATTGCTCACTTGATGCGGTGTTTTTAAAGTTTAGTCGCTGTTTTGGGCCAGTAGCGCAACAGTGAATATCGTGAAGCCTGCAAATTCTTGTATCTCCTCTAGTCCTTTTCTGTGTGACTAGCAAAACAAAAATTATGTCTCAACTCAACGAAGAACAGCAGTATACTACATGGATATTTTTTTAGTATCTTCCTGGTTATTGTGTTCTGTAACACTTGTAAACCATATTTATTCCTTGACTCTCTTTTTGCTTCTATCTGCCACTGAGTTGCTCATGTGAGAATTGGGTAATTATTTTTCTCGTACTGTTCATCATTTCTTCTGGCTATTGAAAATCATTACTCCCTGTGTATCCATTTGTTTTTCCTCCAAATAACATGGTTTGCAAATTCATTATCTCTTAGAAAGCTTAAGACTATGCTTTCTTACGTTTTATGTGCAGATGGTAACAAAACTGCACCTCTCCATGGAAATGAGGCTACAAAGGCTCCTCCTACCGACAAGCTGAACAAGGAGACACTAAAAAAAGTTCGCTGCAGTATATGCTCCAGGTACATCTGCTGGTTAAGTATTTTTTTTGCAATGCAAACAAGCAAATTTGACAGAACAAACTTTTGCTGCAGATTATTAGGTTCTGAAAAAGGTCTGGAAGCCCACACAAAAGCTGTGCATGGTAATGTAAAGCAACCCTGCATCCATTATTACATTTGTTACTAACATGATGTGGTGTTTGTCGTTGATTTGGCCCAATTATCAATTAGTTAGCAGATTAATTTTGGGACTATTAATTTCCTTACTATCAAAACAAAAATTACGCCTCTTGGCTGAGAAACACTCTAAAAGATTATCATTGTTAATATAGCGAAAATTCATTGCCAAAGAAGAACAGCAGACTGCAGTAGATAGAATGGATAATCTCTTTTTGCTTCTTTCTGCCACTGAGTTTGTCGTCTCCAACTCATTTCTTCTGGCTTTTGAATCCGTTTACTCCCTGTGTATCCATTGTATTCCCTCGAGTAACACGCTTTGTGTTTATCTTTTGAGCAGATGAATCTAAATCTAAGGAGGATATTCCACTTAATCTGGAAACTAATGGTATCTCTTCATTTGCTTCTGTTTGTTATTGGAATCATCCTCTTAATGTTAGTGATATTTGAAAAGGCATATGCAAATTTGCAGGGAAAACTGAGCCAAAGGTTAACAATGAGAAACCTACTGATCCTGAGAGGGCCATTGCTGCCAATGAGAAGGAATTTGATGCTGGTAGGGAACCAGTGAAAATTGCAGAGACACGCAAAGATCCGAATGCGGAAGATGATGAGGAAAGCACTTTTGAAGACGTAATGACTAATGATAACGACGTAGCTGATCCCCAGGTACAGCCATCAATTTTTAGGTTGTGATACTGCTTAATCATAAGTTCAATTTGTCTTTTCCTAATGCGAACATCTATGAGTTTTGATCATGTTGTAGAGTTGAAGTTTCTCATCCAATTATTTGGTTCGCAGTTCTCTCTCTCCTTGTAGAAGAATCTTAACTAATATTTTCGTTATTTAGGAATTCTTTTTGACAATTTTGAGCTGATGCGAAATCAAGAATTTAGTACAATAAACTTGATGCACAACCCTCTTTTTATTCAAGTTTTTGGGCTGCTTATTCGATTCTATGAATGTAGAAGTGGACAGAAGCTTGCCTAGTCTTAAAAGTTTAGTACCCATTCGTTTGTCCTGTCCTTTCCATTGATGTCCTTCATCATTTTACGGTTTCATTGATGAAAATCTTCAGGGCTTTTCATTTTCAACAAATAATCTGAATTATTGAAAACTGTGCTTGATGACTCATTTTGTAGCTCAATTAGGCTTGAATTTAGTATTAGTGGGGTTTGTTTCATATCTTGAGTTCAAATGAAATATGATATATTAACAGCAAGATTGAACCATGCAGTTTGTCTTTTAACAAATGCTTTGTATTTACACGAAGGTCGTAACAAGCAAGAAACGACCATTGGAATCTGTAGAGTCTGCTACTATGACTTCCATTGCTAAGAAAAAGGCTAAACGCAATAAAAAGGCAAAAGTGAGTCCAGAGAAAACTGGTAAGGTAGCGTCATTGTTTCTCTTAAGAAAACTTGTTTCTCTGCTCTATTAATACCTTCCAATTTAGGATTGGAATTTGTTCGGAAAAAACTTGTTCCCGAGCTCTTTATGGTCAGGTAGCGTCATTGTTTCTCTTAAAAAAGCTCAAGACTTCGCTCTCTCTCCCATTTTATGTGCAGATGGTAACGAAACTGCACCGCTTCATGGAAATTACTGCATGCAACAGGTACGGTACAACTTGCAGTATATATCGATTTTGCAAAGTAAATAAGCATATTTGACAGAACAACTTTTGCTGCAGATTGCTTCCGTGTGAACAAACTATGGTAACCCAATTCATGGCTTGAATCGATTTGTCATGTCTCGATGGAGTGTTTTTGAAGCTTAAAATAGCGAACATTTGTTGCCAATGAAGAACAACAGTCGAAAGAAAGCATGAATGGATCAGCATAAATAGTTCAAAGGGAACTTACGAATTACATTCCACACGAATTGCTTGAAACTAAAGTTCATACCTTCATCATTGTCTAAAAAAAGAGGATCATAATAGATTCATATTACTCCTAACTTTTTATAGTAAACTCCCTTCTTTTCAAATTAACAAAAGTCGATAAACTATATACACGCACGCGCTCGTTTTTTATACGTAGATGGTACTGATCTAGAAGATACTCTATTAAGAAAGTAATCCGAGATATTTGACCGGGCAACATGACAAGGACAACTCAACATAAAAAGTCTATAATTTCCTACTTCCAATATAGTAATAAGCAAGCTTTTGCTCAAAATAATAAAATACGGTTAGATGCGGCATGAATATTGAATATGTAAAATATAAGCATCAATTTTTTGTTCCTACCAATAAAATAAATGAATAGCAATATTTTGTTCCTTTCTTCATTTAAAAAGATAAGTAAATAAATAAGTGAAGCTTTTCTCAAGTTGCTGGTTTGCCCGAGAGGTTAAGGGGGAAGACTTAAGATCTTCTGCACATAAGTGCGCGTGGGTTCGAACCCCACAGCCAGCAATTTTGTTATTTATATTATAACTACATATGTTTATGTACTTTAGAATTTTCTATTTAGAATTTTCTATAGAGTCAACTAGTAGAAAAACTTTTTTAGAGCTAAGGGGTATAATTTTGTACCCCAACTTAATTTTCAATAAAAGAGGCCAACTTTCAAGCTTTTGGATAAAACTACCCTTACTACATGTTGGTATTTATTTTCCAACTTTTTTATTTTTTACCCCATTTCAAATCATTTCAAAACCCTTTTTTCTCTCTCTACCTCTTCTTCTCTACCATCTCTCTAAATTTCTCTCTTCCTCTCATCTGCCTAGATTCATCCGCCACCACCCATTCCTCCGCCACCACCGATTCGCCGCCGCCGCTCACAACGCCACCACCATCTTCTCCGCCTCGCCACCCTACACCTCCGCCGCCATCCTCTTCTCTGCCTCCACCACCACCGTCTTCTCCACATTCCCCTCTCTCTCTAGCAACCACCGCCACCAACTGCCGTATGAGTTGAAGAACACCGCCGCCACCAACTCCAAGTCGTAGAAGAAGAACACGCTGGAAACAATGGCAGGCGACAAAGCTCCGTCCAAGCGCCGCAAAACCACAGGCGCCAAAAAGGATAAACAACTCGCCGCCGCCGCCACTGACGACGAAGAACACGTCGAAGTGGCCGGACAGGAGATAGGCGACGACCCTTTCGGCGAGATGCTGGTAATTTCACATCCATTCAAACAAAAATTTCCAGATCTGGAAATTTTATGGTTTTTTGGTCAAAATTTTTGAATTTTTGAATTTCGTACGTGAAAATGATTGCATGTTGGTATAATGTTACGATATTCCCAATATCGTACTTAGTATGTTACAATTTTATAATCTCGTACATGAGCGCAACCGATTTATAGCACGAAATAAGAATGCATGTGAGTAATATGTTACGATTTATGTGAGAAGATGATTGCATCTGGCAAATTTGTTACGATATACCCAATATCGTACTTTGTGTATTACGATATTCTCAATATCGTACTTTGTGTGTTACGATATTACCAATATCGTACTTAGTATGATACGATTTTATAATCTCGTACATGAGCGCAACCGATTTATGGCACGAAATAAGAATGCATGTGAGTAATATGTTACGATTTATGTGAGAAGATGATTGGATGTGAGTAATTGTTACGATATTACCCAATATCGTACTTCGTTTGTTATAATTTCTTGTAAATTCATCGTTATTGATACGATATTCATCAATATTGTTACGATATTCATCAATATTGGTACGATGCATGTGGGTATGTTGTTACGATATTCCCAATATCGAACTTGCTATGTTACGATATTATTAATCTCGTACATGAGGGTGACCAGTTCATGGCACAAAAGAAGAATGCATGTGTGTAATTTGTTACGAGATTTGTAAAATCGTACGTGAGGGTGATTGTATATGGGTATGTTGTTACGATATTCCCAATGTCGTACTTGTTATGTGACGATTTTGTCAATCTCGTACATGAATACACATTTGACACCTTTGTATCTCAAATGTTTTCAAGGTTGCGTGGACACCTGCTCGACTGGCATTGACTACATAATTGAGATATGTTTGAGATTTGAGAATAGAATGTGTGCAAAGTAGTACTTTGATGGTCCCGAAACGAGTTACTGGTGTATGGGGGGGGAGGGGAATACACCAGTTAGGATTTAAAAACTTAAACCTGAAAAATCACTTCAACTGAGTGAAAGAGGACTCAGTTGGAATCTCACAGCTGAGTAAGCGACCTCAGCTGGAAGAGTGAGGCTGTGCGGAAAGTGGTGAAAAATTATACTCGTTAAAAATAACTCACGCAAAACAGCTCGGTTGGTCAAGAACCAAAACAGCTCGGTTGAAAATGTGCAAAAGAGGTTTGTATGTCAGTTAGATTGAACAGATAAAAATGCAGATGCAACTGAATAAAAACAAACACGAACACACAGGATTTAACGTGGTTCGGAGATAACCCTCCTACGTCCACGGGGAGATGTGAATCTTCACACCTCAGTCCAAGTTCTTCTGGACAGAACCACTCAGCTTACGCGGGCTGAGCAACCGTTAAGGATAAGTTTGCGGGTACTTATCGACCTTACAGTTTAGTTTCCGGGCACTAAACAGCCTATGTCAAGTTTGCGGGTACTTGACGACCTGACTACTCAATTACAGGAAGAGTAAGGTCCTAGCACACTTTTTAGGGTGTGAGATAGGGTGGGATTTCCAACTACAACTCAATCACGAATGAGAGCTGGATCTAAGGCTTGAACGAATAAACACTCAAACTAAGATCTAAGACAGATTTTCACTCTATGAACCCTCAGCTACTAATGTTCGATCACTCTTGAACTCTCAGCTGCTGATGTTCTTAGAATAGGAGTTTAGCAGATTTTTCTTTCGCTTGTGATTGAACTTTTCTCTCTTGCTTCAGTCTGTTTCGTGTGTCTTCTATCTCTCAAATGAGAGAATGCCTCTATTTATAGGCGGAGAGAATCAACTAGCCGTTGGAGGAGCAGTTGATCTCTGATCGGTTGATAGCGATGGCTTGTCTCTCATCTCTGCAGACTTTCCCGATATGGCATCTGTGCTCTTCTGCTTTCCATCTGAGACAGCCTTGTGTTGGGCCAGATGGGGTAATGACTGAACGGTCAACCCTCATGTGACTTCCTTTTGAAATTCAAATCTTAACCTTTCTGACAGTCAACTTCGGTTCGTCGGTTGAAAGTCTTGATCTTCATCTGAGTGGTCTTCAGCTGATGTTCTAAACTGTTGAACTCTCAGCTGACTTTGAACTTCAAGCAGTTGATCTTCTTGTTCGAGTTCTACAACTGAGGTTCTGAAACTGAACACTCAGTTGTCTTCCTTGTATTTACTCAGTTGGGTTTGAACCCTCAGATGACTTTCCTTTTCATCTGATGTTCTCTTCCTTTCAACTGTTTCTCATCTGATGAACGCTCAGTTGGTTTCCTTCACAACTGATGTTCTGAAGACTTCCCCTTGTTTCCATCTGATCATATGAACTCTCAGTTGTCCTTCTTCACAACTGATGTTCTGTTTGAGTGACACCTTGTTGCCTTCTTCAGCTGGAGACCTGTAAAGATAAAATCTTAACTTTGCTCAAACAGCGAGCCTAAATTAACATTAGGTTCTGGCAACATCTACTCGGTTGGGGTCAGTCGGTTTTGGAATTCATCAAAACTTATACTAATAAATTTCCCAACAATTTCCCCATTTTTGATGATGCCAAAACCACTTACAACTTGAAACCACTACTGATCTAAACCTCACTAACTTATCTAAAATCTCAGCTGAAATTCTAGATAGTGTATAAGATAAAACATCAAAGGGTTAGCACAGTTATAACATGGTATTTAAAAGACTTTGTGATTCAGAGCTTGGACAATGAGGGATTGTTCATCAAGGTGAATCTTATAACTGAATAGTTTTCATTACAACTGATTGTTACAAAAGATAGGCTCAAAAATCGAAAATTACAACAGTTGCTAGAAAACTAACTGAGCTAGTATTGTAGCCCATACTTGCCAAAAATTCTTACAAAAATTTCCCTCTTAGCAGGTGACTCCTTGGAGATGTCCACTCCATGCTCCTTGCAGACCTGCCTTGCCTCAGATGCAATCTTCGTGCGGTTCGGGTTGCTGGAATCCGAGAGAAGAGGTGGCCGATAAGTAACCCTTTTGGGAACTGGAACAATGTTCAAGTCCAGGTTGGCGTCAATCATGGCCCTCCTGAATTGACTGAACATGCCCGGGTCACCTGAGTGCAACTCAGTCAGCGTCTCCTTGAACGCTCTCCTTGGGTCGTCAGTTGCGTAAACCTTCCTGTAATAGAAGTCGTTCACGAACTCCTGCTTGAACAGCTCCCACTCCTCATTCCACTCGGTCGGCATCCACTTGTCGGTATGCCTGAACCGACTCTCAACCTTGGACTTTAGAGGCAACCTTTGTTGCTTCAACCGAGCTTCCGCCTTTGATTGGATTTTATTGATGCGGCGTCGGCTGTGGGAGGCAACATTGCGGTCCAGGTTCTGAGAAACCTTCTTCAGCTCATCCTCGAACTGGTTCACCCTCCTCGCCTGGCTGGCGGCAAACTTTCTGATCCAGCTCGGGTTCATGTAGTCCTTTTCCTCTACATCCATAGCCTTAGCCGCTGCAATGCACTCTTCGGTTGTTATCCCGTCGAGTTCAGAATCCAGCTCGGCTGCGATCTCGGCTATGGAGCTGTAGGAAACTCCAATCTTCTTTGCCTGCTCCAAATCCTTTGACATTTCGGCTCCACCGACTTTGGTTGACTTGGCAGCAGCAGACTTCCTCCTCCTCAGCTGAGATTTGGATGGTTGAGCAGCTGGCACTCCTTCTTCTTGGGTCTCTTCTTCTTCCTGTGCTTCACCCTCCGTCTCCTTCTCTTCCCCCTTTTTGGCATCAGCAACAAGGCTTGCTACTGAACCGTCCAGAGAGTTGAGTTTGGCCTCGGTGGATTGAACACGGTTGAAGAGTTCATCGACCGCACAATCCAGCTCGATCTTCTTTGCCAGTTCGGAGTCCTGGCGCTCTTGTTCTGCCTTTTTCAAGACAGAGAGGTTGTCGTTGACCTATGTCTGAAAGGCAACGAACTCAGCCCAACGCGACTCGAACCGGGACTCCCATTCAGCATCCTGCGTCTGTTGGGACTTGGCCAGATTTGAGTCAGCTAAGGACTTGAAGACATTCACTTCCGACTTCAAGCCCAACAGAGTGGATTTCAGCTCCGACACGTCCTGACTGGTGGAGGAGGAGAGATCATTCAGCTTCATCTTCAGCTCGACATTCTCCTCCACCATTTGTTGGTACTTCACTTCTTGAGCTGCCAACTCCCTCAGCTGGTCATCTTGTTGGTGCTGGAGGTTGGCGAGCAGCTCGGTCCTCAACTGGTTGACCCTCTCAGCCACTAGCTCGCAGATTTGTTCTGTTGAAGGAGCGAGCTGAGCAGCTGGAAAGGCTTGAGCAGACTGAGCTAGAGGCTCAGCTGTGACCATGGCTTGACGGTTTGCCAGGTACAGCTTCAGGTTTTCCTCTTCTTCCTTTGCGGCGGCAGCTGCTGTATCGACATCTTCAAGGAAGTCAGCTGATTTCACCAACATGCTGTCAAGGAAGTCGACACACTCCTTTCCAGCTGCCTCCCTTGTGTCCTTCCCTTCAGCTAGACTCTGGTCCATCCGTCTAGTGAGCAGCGCGATCCGGTTGTTGTATGCCACCTCCAAGTTGGAATAGTTGAAGTAGGCTCGGATGCGGGACTCATCAGATTTCAGCCTGTCCCAGCTCAGTACCCTGATCGTGTCCTCCTTGACATACCACTGGCTAAAGATCAGGTGGAACTGGTACAGTAGCTCGGTTCCCAGTGTGGCGAAGATGGGCATGTCGCGAGCCGCAGGGAACAGACCCAACAACTTTTGAAAGCAGTAGGCCACCCTGCCTTCGTGCTCGTCAGCAACAGCCTGCAGGTCCTCCGCTTCGTTGATCGGGGAGGGGGTGAGATTGTATGGTTCGGGTTCTAGAGGTTCATCGATGTTGGCCAAAGATTCGGTCACAACATCGACATCGAGCTGAGAGCTCGGAATTTGGGATTCAGTTGGGGAAGAGGGTGGAATGGTTTCCTCAACATCGGCCGAAGGAGCGGTCACGATGTTGGCATCGAGCTGAGAGCTCGGAATTTTTGGCTCGATTTGGGTAGAGAGAGCAAGAGGCTCTGGGGGCAGTACAACATTCACTCCAGCTGTGGGGGAGGTGGTAACATCTTCGAGGTCCTCAGATGAGGAGGATGCAACCGACGTCTCCATGCCCTCAGCCTCATCAGCTCCGGGGGCTCGAGGGACAATCTCAAGCGATGCGGCCTCAGCTGAGCGGCTGGATTCGGAGCGTTCCTCAGCAGGTGTGGACTCGACCTGCGCTCCCTCCTTGTCTGGAGCTTGTTCCTCAGCTGGCTCCTCAGCTAGAACCTCAACTGGCTCATCAGCTGACTCATCAGCTGGAACATCAGTTGGCTCATCAGCTGGCACCTCAACTGCCTTCTTGATTGCCTTCTTGAACCTTACCCTTAACTTTTTCTGGGCAGGTTCGTCAGTCGACTCCTTCTCAGCGTCAGCTCGGCGACGTGAGGCTTTGGATTTTGTGGGGCGAGCAGCAGCTTGTTCCCCCTCAGCTGCTGACTCAGCTGGCTTTCCCGACTCCCTTTTGTCCTTAGGAGTGTAGACACTCCTCAGCACCTCCTGTGCTTTCTTGGCCGTCGGGAACAGCAACAGCTTCTTCAGTGGCGTCTCTTCGCAGTCAGCCCAGACCATGTTGCGGTCCTTTGTTGCGAGGAGGATGAGGGCAGAGATTTTGCAGCCGAAATTGAGCGTGCCCTTCACACTCAGCAGCTTCTCTCCAGACTCGGTTGTAGTCTCAGAGATCTTCGACTTTTCCACCATCAACTGGTTCAGAAAATATTGGAACCAGTTGATTTGGTGTTGGTGCTCCAAGGCCACCAGCTGCTTCAGCTTGGTTCGGCTGATGTCGCCGAACGCGCCACTGTATCCGAACACGACCTTCGACACGACGTCGAACAACAGGCGGTGTTCCGGCTTCAGCTTAGTCCTTTGCATGTTGCTCCTCAACCGCTCTGGCTCGATCAGAGCATCCTGAAGAAATTCATCAGCTTGTTCGTCGGTAATATTCTCCAGGAACTCGGTGGTGGTGTGGTTGATTGGTATGATGTACCGGAGGACATCGGACACGTCGATGGAGAAGGAGACACGACATATCGTCCTTGCCGGAACATCTCTTTGTCGGCAGGACACCTTCGTAGAAACTCCCTCTGAACCGTCAAGAGGGCGAACAAGATTGACGTAGAATTCTCCGACTTGACGCCTGAGCAAGTGAGAGGGGCAGAGCTTGGCCCATTCCAGAAGTCCGTTCTCATGGAGAGTATTGGCGAGAGGGGCTAGGACCGGCGACTCTAGATCCTCGTCGGAGAGGATCTGCTCGAAGTGAATCTTCGATACTAACATATCGAATGACTCTTCATACGTGGTAGGCACGAGGGAAGGTCCGGATGATGCCATTCGCTTGCTTTTGGGTGCCATTAAATCACTGCAAAGGTAATATATATATATAGGAGAGGAAAGGAATCTATTTGCAGAAACGGGTTAGGCAGAAAAACTGGAAGACGATGAATAGTTATAATTGATAAGCACGAATGAGGAAAGTAGGAGATATCTTCCTGATTTTTCACCTTATATAGGTCTTTGACTCGGATGAGATCAACGGCTGGGGTTAAATGGCGCGAATCCATCAACGGCTGGGATTACGTGACTATTGACTATCTTTGACTTGACGTTTTGATCCGAGTTCCAACCAGCGCGTGAGAAGATGTACAGTTTCATGTCAGCCCAGTCGCACTATAAAGTAGGCTATAGATGCTCAGCCGTACTTTACATTTAATGCGACATGATGGCTATTTTTAATGTAACTGACTAGCTCAGGAATGTTTGAATTTATTTCAAACATTCTCATTTAAGAACATAACACCTTCAGTCATAAATGATATCTGCCAGCTGATGTCTGAATCAGCTGTGTTCATTAGTCGAGTTCCTCAGTTGCCGCATACCATCAGCTGACTCGAGTTCGTTTGTTCAGCTGACGTCTGATCCATTGTTGCAGCATACCATCAGCTGACTCGAGTTCGTCTGTTCAGCTGACGTTTGACGTCTTCAGTTGGCAATCAGTATCTGAGATTCCCCCTTCAGCTGAGCTTCCCCCTCCATCTGAGCTTCCCCCTTAAATAGATATCCGATTCTTCAGCTTGGATGGATCCTTATCAGCTCGGATGACTCTTCATCTCGGATGACTCTTTAGCTCGGATGAGTTTTTAGCTCGGATCCAAGAGTCCTAGAAGATCACACAGCATCTTGAATCGGGCTTCAGGAAGAGGTTTGGTAAAGATGTCAGCTCTTTGAATCTCAGTTGGGATCTTCTCCATGGACACATCCTTTTTCTCAATATGATCTCAGATGAAATGATGACGAATATCGATATGCTTAGTCCGAGAGTGGTGAACAGGGTTCAGAGAGATAGCTATAGCACTCGAGCTATCACAATGAATGGGAACCTGTCCAGTTGAGACTTCATAATCTCTCAGCTGCTGCTTCAGCCACAATACTTGCATGCAACAGCTTCCTGCAGCCATATACTCTGACTCGGTTGTCGAAGTAGCAACACACGCTTGTTTCTTGGAGAACCACGAAACCAGCTTGCTTCCCATGAACTGACAGTGTCCAGAAGTAGACTTCCTGTCCAACCGATCTCCTGCTAGGTCGGCATCTGAGTATCCAGTCAGCTGGATATTATCATCAGTTGGATACCACAACCCAACATTGACAGTTCCCTTCAGATACTTAATGATGTTCTTTGCTGCCAACATGTGTGCTTCTCTTGGTTGGACTTGAAAACGAGCACACACTCCAACTGCGTATGAGATGTCTGGTCGGCTGGCAGTTAGATAGAGCAGCGAACCGATGATCCCTCTATACTGGCTGGCATCAACGAGCTTTCCCTCAGCTCCTGGTTCGACCTTCCAGTTCGTGTTCATAGGGATCTTTGTTGTCTTACTTGTCTGTAATCCGAACTTGGTGATGAGCTCCTTTGTATATTTGGACTGGTTGATGAAAATCCCTTCAGGTGACTGCTTCACTTGTAATCCAAGGAAATAATTCATCTCGCCCATCATTGACATCTCGAACTTCTCCTTCATAAGATCGGAGAATTTCTTGCACAGCTCCTCCGACTTGGAGCCGAAAATGATGTCATCGACATAAATTTGCACAACAAGTATATCTTCTCCAACTTTGATGGTGAACAGAGTTTTATCAACTGAACCTCTTTTGATCCCCGAGTTCAGAAGAAATCCACAAAGAGTGTCATACCATGCCCGTGGCGCTTGCTTTAGACCATAGATAGCTTTCTTCAACTTGTACACTCTTCCATCTCCAGTCTCAAAACCAGGAGGCTGTTCGACATATACATCTTCTTTGATATCTCCATTGAGGAATGCACACTTCACATCCATCTGATATACTTTGAACTTGTGATGTGCGGCATAAGCTAGAAAGATCCGGATGGCTTCCAACCTTGCAACTGGTGCGAAGGAATCTTCAAAGTCAATTCTTTCTTGTTGGCAGTATCCTTAAGCTACCAACCTTGCTTTATTCCTCACAATGAATCCAATAGCGCCTATCTTGTTTTTGAAAATCCACTTCAATCCAATCACCTTGACACCATTTGGTCTTTTTACCAACTCCCATACACAGTTGCGTAGAAACTCATTCAATTTTTCTTGCATAGCTGTTGTCCAGTGAACACAGTTGAGAGCTTCCCCAACATTCTTCGGTTCTGGAACATCAGCTACAAAGCAAGAAATCATGGCAACATCTCCAGCTTGCTCGAACTCCTCTAGAACTGCCAATTCCTCAGCATATTGGGCATAAGTGTTGGAATCTTCCTCGGTTGATTCTGGATTTGCAACTCTGCTCCGTGTGCGCACACCCTCGGTTGGATCTCCAATGATGTCGTCGGTGGAATGAACTTCATACCATCTTCGGTTGCGTCTTCCTTTTTCTTCCAACTGTGGCTGTTCAAAATTCTGAGTTGGAGTCTTCAGAGCTGGTGATTGATCAGCTGTTAAGTCTGGATCCTCAACACTAACAATAGTTTGAACTGAGCTCGGTTGGGCATCGGATGCTGATGCAGTTGGAGGGGCATCAGCTGAAGTTCCCCCTTGGGACGAGCTGAGGTCTTCGCATTCATCTTCAGAGGAGTATGGATCCTCATCCTCAGTTGCCCATATTAGAGGTTCAGCTCGGTTCTTTTCCCGAAGTGCTTGCGATCTGGTGAGAACTGGTAGAACAGCTGGGTCCGCGTGTTGTTCCTTTACCTGTTCCCTGCACTCAAAGGTAGATTCATCAAAACTAACATGAGGTGTTATTTCCACAACACGAGAGCTGTTGTTGAAAACTCTATATGCCTTGATCCGGGCTGCATATCCAAGAAATATGCCCTTCGAAGCTTTGGCATCAAAAGTTTTCAACTGAGTCTTCCCATTGTTGTGAATATAACACTTAGATCCAAAAACACGAAAATAAGAAATATCTGGCTTTCTGCGTCTCCACAGCTCGTAGGGCGTCTTTCCCAACCGCTTGGTGAGAAGAGATCGATTCTGAGTGTAGCATGCTGTGTTGATCGCTTCAGCCCAAAATCTCTTTGGCAGTGCTGAGCTTGCTAACATGGATGTGGCTGCATCCTTCAGAGTTCTATTTCTTCGCTCAGCTACGCCATTCTGTTGTGGAGTACGCGCGGCTGATGTTTGATGGGTTATGCCATTCATTTCGCAATACTCAATGATGGTTTCATTTAGAAACTCCGTTCCACGATCTGATCGGATAGATATGATCTTCATCTCTTGTTGGTTCGATATCCGATCCATCAGTTTGGTTAGCTCATCTCGGGTTTCACTCTTGTGGCGCATGAAGATGGTCCACGTATATCTTGAGTAGTCATCAGTTACAACCAATGTATATTCGTTTCCATTAATGCTTTTTGGTGTAACTGGCCCGAAGAGATCCATATGGATCAGCTGCAACACTCGGTCGGTTGAGGGAGTTGACTTCAACCGGAAGGAGGTTCTAGCGAGCTTTCCTAGCTGGCAAGCACTGCAGATGTGTGTTGTTGAAAACACTCGGTTAGGTATGCCTCTTGCATGTTCTTGTCTGACGAGTCGGTTCATCGTCTTGAAGTTCAGATTGTTGAGCCTTTTGTGCCACAGTCAGCTCATATCCGAACTGCTCTTTGATAACAGGCAAGTGTCAGGGAGGCTGCTGTTCCAGTCAGCGTAGTATACATTCCCTGTTTGAGATCGATTTCCCAACAATATCACCTGCTTTGATCCGACATCTTTAACTCTGCAACCCTGTGCATCAAACTTGACAGAGAAACCATTATCACAGAATTGGCTGATGGAGAGCAGGTTATGCTTCAATCCATCAACATAAGAGACATTAGAAATTGAAACATGATTGGTTTCAAGGGTACCGTAACTTCTGGTATAACCTTTTGAGTTATCACCAAAAGTAACTGATGGACCTTCTTTCTCCACGAAACTTCCAAGCAAATCCTTCAGATTTGTCATGTGTTTCGAGCATCCACTATCCATCACCCACATTGTTGTAGACGCCTTCTTCTTCCTCAGCTGTTTCTCCTGTACCTGCAAAGAGAAACTCGCTTAGGTCCCAAATTTCAGTTGGGTCCTGGAGGGTTAGAACCAGTTCCCGCTAGAACTGTGCGTCGCTTTTCCCTATAAACTCGGATGGATTTATCATTCTAAATTACTTTTCCTTCATCATCAAGTATAACAACACCTCGGTTATCCTTAGGCTTGTTGTTAGTAGTGATGTTCTGTTTCTTGGGAGGAGTTGGATTTCTCCTATGTTGAGCTTTAGGAGGTGAGGCTTTCCCCCTGTTTTGATGGCGATTCTTATCCTGTTGAGTTTGTATGTGAGGTCGGACGTCCTGTTGAAATATTTGTGGCTGATTATGATTCCAACTTCCTGAGGGTTGTCTGTAGCTGTTCATGCCCTGTTGATGATTAATATTATGGCATGAATATCTCCAGTTGTTTGACCAGTTCCTCATTGGTTGACTATGTTGGAACCTTTGGTCGAACTGATGTTGGAACCGCTGTTGATTCAGATGATTGAATCCTTTCTTGTTCAGAGGTCGGTTCCATTCCTTCTGACGTTGACTTTGAGGTTGATGCAGAGGTCGGTTCTGGTTCTGAGATCGGTTGCGGTTGTACTTTCGACGCCTCTCCTCTTCTGACTTTTGGAACATTCCCCCTCGGTTGAAACCTCAACCGATGGAATATTCTGTCCTACATCAGCTACTCCTTTTCCCTTCTCAGTTGTAATTTCATTGGTCGTTTGAACTTGTTGAGAGGTGGAAGTTGAATTAGCTTCTGGAGACTTAGCTGTGTCTGGCTCTACAGCTGTAACTTCTACTGGTTTGATGAAAGTTGCTGGTGGAATCCCACTATCCTTGACAACATCATAACCGAGTTCTGACACGTCATCCATCTGTCTGCTATAACTTAAAAGGTTTTCGATGATCTTGGATGACTGATACAGCTTGATTAGATTGTCCTTCTCAGTTTGCAACTCCTTGATGAGTACAGCTATCTACTCGGTTTGTCCATCTGACTTCTTTATCAGCTGTTTGATCTGAGCATCTTGATTTTTCAACTGATCTTGCTGTTCTTTGTTTTGCTTTGTCAACTCCTCATCACCTGGAGCCTTAGCCTCGATCAGTTGACTCTTGAGATTCTCAATCTCCTGAGTTTGGCTTGTGATCAGATCCTCTTTTTCGGTTAAGGAATCTTCAAGCTTGGCGAACTGAGTTTGAAGACTCTTAAACTCAACCAACTGCTGATGCAGTTCCTCACTGAGTTCTTGAAAATTATTCCAGGAGGGTTCCAATTCATCGCTCAGAGATTCCTGCAGGTTAGAAGTATTGGAAGAATTTAAGCGAGCAGGATTAGATTGTACCTCAATATCATCTTGGTCGGTTCCAAGTGCCATGAGGCATTGATCCGGACTGATGACTTTATTGGTAGAGGTCAGTTCATCCTCATCTTCAGTGTCTGTGAAGATGTCCATATCGTCAGCTGCCTCTTCAGCTACCATGGCCTTGTTCTTTGCAGTTTGCTTGGCCCTCAGTGCTTCTCTTTCCTTCTTTGAAAGGTCTGGGCTGTCAGCTTTGAAGTGTCCTTCCTTGCCGCATTCGAAGCAACCATTGGTGACTGGTTTCGAACTGTCTCGAGTTCGGTTTGATTTATAGAATCGTTTATATTTGCCGAACCGAGTGTCCATGTCGGCTAGTTTCTTTGACAGTGCTGCAATGTTCTGTTGCAGTTCCTCTTTGCTCGGCTCCTTTGCAGTCGTGTCAGCCGATCTGGTTGGCCTTGACGATCTCGACTTTGAGTAGTCAGCTCGGAGGGCAACTGACTTTGATGCCGAGCCAACATCCTCAACTCTATTTGTCTGACTTAAGGGCTGCGATCTCCTTCTGTTGACCTTATACTCATTTCCTTTCAAGATTGAGAACAATCTTTCACTTCCCATTTCACCGAAGTCAGCTCGGCTCTCGTGGATATTTGTGAAAGTATCCCACTCAGCCGGTAGAGCTTGCAACACTTTGAGGTTTATTTCTCTTAGAGTGTATTTTCCTTTCCGGATGGACTGGATTCTTCTGATGATGTCCATAAACCGGAGCTCTAGCTGATCGATAGTCTCATCAGGTCGCAGACTGAAATTGTCGAAATCTTGACATGCATGCGAGAACTTGTTTTCCTTCGTCTCGTCGCTTCCTTCACTTAGCGAAGCCAGGATGTCCCACATCTCTTTTGCAGTCTCACACTCCTCTATCCAGGGCAGATAATCTTGTCCAACCGTGGACATTATTGTGCTCTGAGCCCAGATATCCAGCTGGCTCACCTTGGCCTCCTCCATTCTGGCTGTTTCTCCACATACTCCACCACTGCATCTCCATCGTTGGGATTTGTGGGAGTGCGAAGTATTCTGTCTCGTATGACGATTGGTCCAGACGTGAGAACTTGTTGCATCCTATGATGCTTTGACAGAAGGATCTTCTTCATTCGAGTTATCCATGATGTATAATTGACTACAGAGAACATGACTACGATCTTGTCCTTGACGTCCATCTGCACAAACAAAAACAGGACAAAAATGCGAGCAAGTATGCACTAGCGTGAAAAGATCTGTTCAGTTGACCACTGAAGAAAAATTCTCGAATTCACACCTCGTGAAACAGAGTCAGCAGTCTTTTGAACCACTGCTCTGATACCACTTGATGGCCCCAAAACGAGTTACTGGTGTATGGGGGGGGGGGAAGGGGGGAATACACCAGTTAGGATTTAAAAACTTAAACCTGAAAAATCACTTCAACTGAGTGAAAGAGGACTCAGTTGGAATCTCACAGCTGAGTAAGCGACCTCAGCTGGAAGAGTGAGGCTGTGCGGAAAGTGGTGGAAAATTATACTCGTTAAAAATAACTCACGCAAAACAGCTCGGTTGGTCAAGAACCAAAACAGCTCGGTTGAAAATGTGCAAAATAGGTTTGTATGTCAGTTAGATTGAACAGATAAAAATGCAGATGCAACTGAATAAACAAACACGAACACACAGGATTTAACGTGGTCCGGAGATAACCCTCCTACGTCCACGGGGAGATGTGAATCTTCACACCTCAGTCCAAGTTCTTCTGGACAGAACCACTCAGCTTACGCGGGCTGAGCAACCGTTAAGGATAAGTTTGCGGGTACTTATCGACCTTACAGTTTAGTTTCCGGGCACTAAACAAGCTATGTCAAGTTTGCGGGTACTTAACGACCTGACTACTCAATTACAGGAAGAGTAAGGTCCTAGCACACTTTTTAGGGTGTGAGATAGGGTGGGATTTCCAACTACAGCTCGATCACGAATGAGAGCTGGATCTAAGGCTTGAACGAATAAACACTCAAACTAAGATCTAAGACAGATTTTCACTCTATGAACCCTCAGCTACTAATGTTCGATCACTCTTGAACTCTCAGCTGCTGATGTTCTTAGAATAGGAGTTTAGCAGATTTTTCTTTCGCTTGTGATTGAACTTTTCTCTCTTGCTTCAGTCTGTTTCGTGTGTCTTCTATCTCTCAAATGAGAGAATGCCTCTATTTATAGGCGGAGAGAATCAACTAGCCGTTGGAGGAGCAGTTGATCTCTGATCGGTTGATAGCGATGGCTTGTCTCTCATCTCTGCAGACTTTCCCGATATGGCATCTGTGCTCTTCTGCTTTCCATCTGAGACAGCCTTGTGTTGGGCCAGATGGGGTAATGACTGAACGGTCAACCCTCATGTGACTTCCTTTTGAAATTCAAATCTTAACCTTTCTGACAGTCAACTTCGGTTCGTCGGTTGAAAGTCTTGATCTTCATCTGAGTGGTCTTCAGCTGATGTTCTAAACTGTTGAACTCTCAGCTGACTTTGAACTTCAAGCAGTTGATCTTCTTGTTCGAGTTCTACAACTGAGGTTCTGAAACTGAACACTCAGTTGTCTTCCTTGTATTTACTCAGTTGGGTTTGAACCCTCAGATGACTTTCCTTTTCATCTGATGTTCTCTTCCTTTCAACTGTTTCTCATCTGATGAACGCTCAGTTGGTTTCCTTCACAACTGATGTTCTGAAGACTTCCCCTTGTTTCCATCTGATCATATGAACTCTCAGTTGTCCTTCTTCACAACTGATGTTCTGTTTGAGTGACGCCTTGTTGCCTTCTTCAGCTGGAGACCTGTAAAGATAAAATCTTAACTTTGCTCAAACAGCGAGCCTAAATTAACATTAGGTTCTGGCAACATCTACTCGGTTGGGGTCAGTCGGTTTTGGAATTCATCAAAACTTATACTAATAAATTTTCCAATAAATTGTCCGACCACCGTTGACTAAACCACCCCACAACAGAGTTCAATGCTATGGTTACGACGGTTTAATTGGAGATATCCACAAAGTGCTCGACTTTTTCGGGCCCGAAGCAAAGGCTGCAGTGAAGCGATGAGCTCTAGGATATAGTACAATTTGTGTCAAGGAGTTTCAAGTGATGACCAACATACAATTTATCGTAGTGATAATGTAACAATAAATGAAAATCGTAGCAGTGTATGTCCATATTTCGTGATCGTCAAATACGATATTATGTATGTCGTACAATATATAATACGATATATCCAATCATACACTCGTATTAAAGATATGTTTGTACAATCTAAAACACCTTATTTGTATGTATGATTGCTACGACTTTGCATCAAATCATAGCAACTTTATTACATCTTTTGTACAATATTATGTTTTCTCGTATCGAGATTAGTGAAAATTATAGCCAAATTTCTACAAGTTTAAAATCACTTGTTTGTGATTGCATGTATAATTGAGATTTGTTTGAGATTTGAGGATAGCATGTATTATACTTCTGTAGATACGATGTTGTTAATCTCGTACATGACGGTGACCAATAAATTGTACAATCATGTCATATACTTCTTGCGCTATGTTACGATTGCATGTATAATTGAGATTTGTTTGAGATTTGAGGATACCATGTGTGAAATATAGTACTTCTGTAGATACAATATTGTTAATCTTGTATGTGGGGGTGAACAATTGACGCCACGATATACGAATTGTTTGTAGTTTGTTACGAGATTAGGGTTCAGGGTTTAGGGTTGACACGAAATAAGAATGCACGTGTGTAGATTGTTACGAGATTTATAAAATCGTACGTGAGGATGATTGCATGTGGATATGTTGTTACGACATTCCCAATATCGTACTTGCTATGTTACGGTGTTGTTAATCTCTTATGTGAGGGTGTCCAATTTATGGCACGAAGTACGAATGCATGTGTGTAGTTTGTTACGATATTTGTAAAAACTGTCCGTGAGGTTGATTGTATGTGTGTATGTTGTTACGATATTCCTAAAATCGTACTTTGTTTGTTACAATTTTGCTTAACTCGTACATGAATACATCAAACATCATACATTTCCTTAACATGATACATGATTTGTCTTCGTATTTACATCGAACATGATACATCTGCTTATTTTGCTTCCACCCTCATACATATTGTGATTCTATACGTGACCACGAGCTACAATTAAACAAGAATGCCTCGTCTGCATGAAATATAAGTTACGATATATATATATATATATATATATATATCGTAACACAAATCAGTTACAATATCTGCAATCATGTACGAGTTAAACAAAATCGTAACAATTCAAGTACGATTTTAAAAATATCGTAACATGCACTAACCAATCGTAATATCGTATCAATTTTAAGCAACAACACATGCACTAATTTGTCAAATCGTACCAAATATGTAACAATATTCCCCAAAAGTGCTACAAAACATGCATGAAATAGTCAGTCTCGAGTACGAGTTTAACAAAATCGTAGACATACAAGTACGATATTACGAATATCGTAACATTGTACACATGTGCTACGAGTGTACAACTGTACGACTTAACCACTGACTGTAAATCATACAATTTCGACGAACAAAAATATTAACGATCTAAAACCTCAGATCTAAACGAGATTCAACATAAAATCACATAAAAGCGATCGGGATAATATACAGTATGTCTATAGTCGTCTACAAACGGGTAAAAACGTCCAACTACCGGCGCCGAAAAAAAAAAGTTCAAAACAAGATCGACGAAGACGACGAAGAAGACGGAGAAGCTCGAACAACAACAAACTATTGTACCTCTATCATCATTTAAATCAGAGAAAAACTTCCGACAACAAGCTTTGGAGAAGAAAAAAACTGAAAAACTCCAAAATCGAAACCCACAAGAAAAAAAAAATAGCAAAACTAATGAAGAATTCTCGAAGAAGACGACTTGGACGAGGCGGCGGCGGAGAAAGAGAGGAGCGGGGTGGTGGAGGAGAAGGAGAGGAGTGGAGCGACGGCGGAGAATTGTTGTTGTTTTTTAGAGA
This sequence comes from Schizonepeta tenuifolia, assembly GCA_029490685.1. NCBI lineage: Eukaryota > Viridiplantae > Streptophyta > Magnoliopsida > Lamiales > Lamiaceae > Schizonepeta > Schizonepeta tenuifolia. The sequence goes on from CM055956.1 coordinate 101,421,286, forward strand.
ATTCGTAGAGAGAGAGGAAGAGAAAGAGAAGAGAGAGAAGAGAAAGTTGAAATCTGCAGGAAAAAGGGAGAGGAGAAAGAGAAGAGAGAGAGAAGAAAGAGAAGAGAGAGAAATAAAGTAGGAGAGAGAGAAGTGGGTGGTTGGTGAAAAATAAGGGTATTTTGGTCTCATCATGTCAAAGTTGGCCTCTTTTATTGTAAATAAAGTTGGGGTACAACTTTATTGTTTTTATATATAGAGGGTCCATAAACATTAATAAACTCTTTTCTATATGTGTTATTAACATATGAATTATATTGCATTTCGTAAGCTCTTTTTCTTATTAGATGGTGTATAAAAAAACTAGTGTGTTACCCGTCGAACATAGACGGGATTATCATATTTTTATATTATTTACAGAAAAATTAGTCGTGTAATTACTCGATTTGTTCTAAAATTTATATAATAATAAACATCCTGTTAATTATTAACCGAACTCATTTATTTAATATTTATACAAACAAACTATTTGTATCCGGTTGAAAAAAAAAATCAACTTATCCACATCTTAAACTCTTACACATATCACAAAGTAAACATGTAGTAATATATTGTATAAATACCATGTTTCTTACATATATGCCCTTTTTTTATATAGACCTGTTTCATATACTCGTTATATCTAAATCAAATTAAAAATATAAAATTTACATCTTGTTTTCGTCTCAAACTCGCATAGAATAAATAAGCCCTGAATATTACAAATAAACATGTCTCAACTCCAATTAAGAAGTTATTTACTACTCGTTTCTACCAAAATATGTATCATAGTGCATGCTAATAATCCAAACCTTATTTATTGTTCACGTCTAAAGTATTCTTCCAAGAATTTGTAATGTGTATTCATTTTCTTTTGACCATTAAACTAATTTTTTAATTGAACATAGTAAAATGGAATTCGGATTTCTTGTTAAAAATATTCATTGTTTAATTATCTTAATGCAGATTTAATGATATAAATTTAAAAAATAATTTAATAATATATTGAAAAGAGATGTATTTAAATAAATCATTATAATAAGCATCACGTGAAGGATCATCTCGGTGCAAATAAATGTTACGTGAAGGATAATCTCGTGTAGAATTTATTGAGTGAGAACTTTTAAGTTGTAATTTACAAATATAATTACAAAAAAAATAATTTATTTCAAAGTAATTATATTTTGACAAATCATTTCCAATTTACGTGAAGGATCATCTTATTGCAAATAATTGTTACATGAAGGGTAATTTCGTGTAAAATTCATTGACATAAACACACTATACATCATAAAAAAAAATTCATTGCTTTATTTCAAAATGATGTAATTAATTTGACAAATCATTTCAAATAAGTGTTATATGAAGGATCATCTTGTTGCAAATAAGTGTTACATGAATAACCCATCGCGTGTAGAATTTATTGACAAAGAATCACTTTATGTCATACCTTATCAATATACTAATTTTAAAAAAATAATTTAATATTTTATTTTAAATTGATATATTTTGACAAATCATTGAAAATAAATTTTACATGAAGGATCATCTTGTTGTAAATTTAGTGTTACGTGAAAGATCATCTCGTGTATGATTTATTGACGGACAATTGCTTTATGTTGTAACTTAATATATTTAAAAAAAAATATTTCATTTTAAAGTGATAACAATTCAGACAAATTATTTCAAATAAATTTTACATGATGGATTATCTATCAATAAGAATGCAAATTTGAGATATTTGCAGATAATTTATATTAAGAATGCAGAACAATAAAGATATATTTTGAAGTCATTGGGTTTTTCATCATATTGAACTCTATAATTTACATGTACATTGTCGAATTTGCGAACCAAAAACATATGTTTCAATCAATTACAAAATATAGAATCAAAAGTAAGTGCACCGTTTGATATTACTAAGCTAAGAAATCTGCAATTCAACTAACACATAAGGTCCAAACTTATAAAAGGTCTTGATAAAATAAATTATAGAGCATCTTGAACAAAAAAAAATACTCCATAAAGACCAGACATTGCTAGCTTCTCGTTTATTTCCTTCTCGCCGATGCTGCAAATTAATTCAAAATATTGTCAGTGGTTGCATCAAGTTGTTTCCCACCACAACATGTATTGTAATGTTCGCTAATAATTCGAATCCATTTTCGAATCCATTTTCGAATCCATTTTATTTATATACGTTGTACCCATTTATTTCTGATTAAGAAAAGTTACAATTTGTTCACATCTTAAACCAGCATAGTAATATTCGCTATAAACTCAAATATTACAAGTAAATATTACTAATACGTAATATAAATGCCAAAAACTTAAAAGTAAATTTTCAACTATAAAGTAAAAATTTATAATAATATACTAACTCAGTTTAGAATTTATACTTGATCCAAGGTCAATTAAAAATAATTTTTCAATTAGTTACCATCCTAAAGTGCTCATTCATTTCTCAAATTTGTATATCAATACCAACTAATTACATGAGCCCGTTTATTTATATTTAAAAAATAATTTCACGGCTTGTTATTGTCTGAAGCTCGTATAATACTATGAGCCATTTATGTTGATGCATCTTAAAACTTTATTAATAATAATTATTCTTGATGTAATTGATGATAGAAATCTGATGAGTTAGTTAGATTTACCATATGTATTTTAAAATCTATTTCATAAGGTAGATTAATGTAATTATAACTGATAATGTAAACAATATATGAAAGAAACTTAAAAAACAATATAAATTTAAATAATATATTAAAGAAATTTAAAACAATTATAGACCACATCCATGACGGTGAAATCATATGGATTAAAACTAAAAACTACGATTGCACTAAACAATATATAAACATTGCTATCGATTATAGAATTAAAAGTACATAGCAACATATCATTTCAAAGCACAATGTATAGGAAGCATATATCCAAAAGTGTACAAATGAAATAAAAATGATGAAATCTATTAATATAATAATATTATTACTTATCGTACAATATAAAACAACAATAATAATAAAGCATAAACTAACATATAAGAAGAAAAATTACATTTGAGCCGAAACCACTAATTGTTCTGGGGTTTCTCATTCCGCTCATCTTCTTCACCTTCGTAATCTTCTGATAAATTTTTTGATTTAACATGAGAAATAAAAGAAATTGATGAAATATGATCTACATTATATTTTTTTCGGTAAGTAGTTTGTTACGCTGTTGTGAAGGGGTTTATATACACAAGTTTCTCAATTTCAACACATTAAAAAGTTGCATGATTTATGGGGTTTGGCTGGATTTTCTGCATACCAGGCTTGCCAGCAAGTCATTTATGATTGAAAAATGACTAAGTTTCCTAATTCAAAAATAACATGTTAAGGTAAATATAGGATTTTAATGCATTCATATGTATACATGGTCATAGACGTAGTATTTATTTCAAGAATTGTTTTTAATTTAATGCAAATTCATTTATAAATCATAACGGCTAGATATAAATGAAAAATCGTGATTAGTTATCTATTAATATGTATTTTTAATTTAGAATTAGAATATTACTACATATTGAAAGTAGATGCCAATATAATGGAAATTTAAGATAAATATCAAAGATAAATTTTTAAAGTGCCACATCAGCATAAGAATGATTGTGGTGCTCTCAATCCATACTCCTACTATGAATAGATTAGGCCCGCTAGGAATATTATACGTCAGACGCCTTATAAACATGCATGCGTATGTCTATATAAACCCTAAACCATAACAATCTGATGTAGTATATAATTAAAAACAAAAATTGAAGAAAACAATGGCACTAATGGTGGTCAAAAGACCGTCTGTCACCTTTTGCTTGTCTAGCCATCAAATTGTAAGTGAGTTTCTGTTTGAGCTCAATATCTGTTGCCAAGTCAATCTCATGCGCACTTCTATTAAAACTAGTGTGTTATCCGTTGATTAAATCGACGGGATTGACAGGTAATTTGATTGCATTGTAATTTATAAGCTTAAATTTTTAAAAAAAATCTGTTTTTTTATATCAAAGCGACAACATTGCAATAATTCATCGCAAAAGTATTACACGACTATATCAAATTATAATATAAAATAAAGCAAGAAGGAAAAACGTTACTCGAGTGATTGTACCCATTTTTAATCAAAAATCACAAAATTCATATTTGTACATGCCTCAAATCACAATTTTTATATTTGTACCCAGAGATGTCAATACATTTGATTGGCTAACCCGGGAAAAAAGTGGGTGGGGTTGAATTTTGAGCCTGAATAAGTAATCAGGCTATTCAAACTGGCCGTTTGGATTGCAAGGTCAATCATGTTGACTTGATCACGTCTTAGGTCAGCCCGTAGGGCTGAAGTATTTTTTAGAAAACTATGAATTATGAATATATTATAGTCAATACAGAATATTATCTCTTCTCATTCTTTCAGTCAAAGTTTTCTCTCATCTCTACCCTATAATAGAAGGACCGTCGTTTGCACCTTAAATATGGTGAAGAATTATGTGTTGTGGAGATTAAAGACAAACTAAAGATGAAGAAGTAAAATTTGAATAGATTTCTTTATTCGAAGTAGAATAAGTAATCATTCTTGAAAATATTCCTTTTTCAAAAGTAGGAGATGAGTTTCAAGAGTCAGATTACATTATCTTTATTTATTTATTTATTTATCTTCTTTTCTTTTCAATTGTTTTTCTTATACTATATATATATATATATATATATAAATTAAGTTTTCTTACAAACTTTTTGACACAATGGATCAGCTCGAAACCCAATATGACGGACATAAAATCGAAAGAATTGACCCGATTAATCTCATTTTGTACCCGTCCGAAATTTATGAATGTTAATGGACTGGATACCCACCTATCAAACATTTCAGACCTTAACGATTTAGATTTTTTTTATCCAAAACTTGTCTTAAATCTCATTCAAAATTATCTTTACTACCCAAACCGCCCCAAACCTGTTGGGTACACGTTAATTAAATTGCTAAAAATTTGAATACTATAAAATCAACATTAATACTCCCTCATTTCATGAAATAATGTCTCATTTGGTGTTAGACACATGTTTTAAGAAAGCTGGTAAAGTTGTTGTGAGTGGAGTTAGAGTCTCACTTTTTTGAGAGTGGAAGAAGTGGACTTGAAGTTAAAATTATTGTGACTAGAATAGATGTCTCATTTGTTATGAGTGGAAAAAGTGAAATGAAGTTAAAGTTGTCGTGAGTGGAATAAGGGTCGCACTTATTTTAAGTGGAAAAAATAAAATGTGAGTGGAAGTTGTTATGAATAGACCTTGATGTGATTGAAAAAAAACGAAATAGGGCACTTATTCGTGGACAAAAATAAATAGTAGGACATTATTTTGCGAATGGATGAAGTAGTAAAATTAACAAAAGCACACCATTATTCTATTTGTCCATCTCCCAAAATAGCAAACTCAATTTGCATTGTAAATTTCTCGATACAATTTTCTACATTTTCCAAAAGGTATCCATGGACCATGATCGGATACACATTTCAAAGAGATTCACTAAATTGTATTATATGTGTTTAGTTTGTTTTTGTGTGTTTTATGTGTTTTTAATTGTGCGTGTTTCCATGTCGTTTTTCGTTTTTTGGCCGCAAGTAGTGGCCATTTATGTTGTTGTTGATGTGTTTGGTGTGTGTAGGCACGAAGGTGATGGTGATGTATTTTGAGCCAAAAGGATGGAAAAAGAGTGGAAACGGGAAGGAATTAAAGGAGTGAAAACGTGCATGAAGTTAGAAGTTCCCGCCGGAGCGGAAAAGCCGCCGGCGCGGGAGTTATCCACGCTGAAGAAACTCCGCCGGCGCGGGAGTTATTCACGCTGAAGGAACTCCGCCAGAGCGGGAGTCCCGCCGGCGCGGGAGTTATTCTCGCAGAATGTATCTCCGCCAGCGCGGGAGTCCCGCCGGCGCGGGGTTGTTTTGAGCGACAGAGGTCCCGCCGGCGCGGGACGGCGGTTATTTCCAGCCATATAAATGAATTCAGGCGGTTTTTGGACGGGCTCTCTCTCTTTTTCTGGTTTTTAGAGCAGAAGAAATGAAAAGAAACTCAGTAGGATAGATTTGCTTTAATTTCTTAGTTGAAACTCATATATTTCGCTTTGGATTTCATTCCCGTTGTTCGATGCTACTTCCAAATACTTTGTAAGATTTCTTCTTCGTTTATGCAATGTTTATTTTTAGTTTTCTATATTTAATTTCCAGCATTATGAATTAATTTTCTTAGTCTAGGATTTAGGTGATCGAATCGAGATAATTATCGGTTTACATGTGTATATGCTCGTTGATTGAATTGGTTTGTTTTCTATCGAACTTTTGGCCAAAGTTGGATTGTCTTAAGTGATGATTGATATCGAAGGAAGATTTCATTACTTGATTTAGGTTCAATCAACGTTAGATTTAATCGGAAACGTATAATCTAACTTTACAGTACTTTGTGTTATTTCCTTAGCTAAGAGTTGATTTATGAATATGAAAGTTAGAATTTCAATTCTAGGTGAAAGTTGATTATATGAAGTAATCTGTTGCATGACATAAGTTAGTTGATTATATTATCTTGAGGAGACGAAACCCTTGTCCTAGATGGTTTTAATTTGATTAATTTATCTTTATTGGCTTTATTTTTGTTTAGCTGTTAGTATCGATAATCAAAACTTATTGGATTAGAATGTGTAGGTTGTATTTAATGTTTTGTGAAAAGCATGAATCGATGCCCTGTTAAGCTTTCCTTGAGATTCGACTAGGGTGAGCTTATTCCTCTACGATTGACCTCGTTCTATTGCGAGCAATTCAAAGGTATTTTGAGTTGATTCAAAATTTTGGCGCCGTTGCCGGGGAAAGCTTTAGGCATTTATTTCCACGCTGAAGAAACTCCGCCGGCGCGGGAGTTATTCACGCTGAAGGAACTCCGCCGGAGCGGGAGTCCCGCCGGCGCGGGAGTTATTCTCGCAGAATGTATCTCTGCCGGCGCGGGGTTGTTTTGCGCGACAGAGGTCCCGCCGGCGCGGGAGAGCCGCCGGCGCAGGACGGCGGTTATTTCCAGCCATATTAATGAATTCGGGCGGTTTTTGGACGGGCTCTCTCTCTTTTTCTGGTTTTTAGAGCAGAAGAAATGAAAAGAAACTCAGTAGGATAGATTTGCTTTAATTTCTTAGTTGAAACTCATATATTTCGCTTTGGATTTCATTCCCGTTGTTCGATGCTACTTCCAAATACTTTGTAAGATTTCTTCTTCGTTTATGCAATGTTTATTTTTAGTTTTCTATATTTAATTTCCAGCATTATGAATTAATTTTCTTAGTCTAGGATTTGGGTGATCGAATCGAGATAATTATCGATTTACATGTGTATATGCTCGTTGATTGAATTGGTTTGTTTTCTATCGAACTTTTTGCCAAAGTTGGATTGTCTTAAGTGATGATTGAGATCGAAGGAAGATTTCATTACTTGATTTAGGTTCAATCAACGTTAGATTTAATCGGAAACGTATAATCTAACTTTACATTACTTTGTGTTATTTCCTTAGCTAAGAGTTGATTTATGAATACGAAAGTTAGTATTTCAATTCTAGGTGAAAGTTGATTATATGAAGTAATCTGTTGCATGACATAAGTTAGTTGATTATATTATCTCGAGGAGACGAAACCCTTGTCCTAGATGGTTTTAATTTGATTAATTTATCTTTATTGGCTTTATTTTTGTTTAGCTGTTAGTATCGATAATCAAAACTTATTGGATTAGAATGTGTAGGATGTATTTAATGTTTTGTGAAAAGCATGAATCGATGCCCTGTTAAGCTTTCCTTGAGATTCGACTAGGGTCAGCTTATTCCTCTACGATTGACCTCGTTCTATTGCGAGCAATTCAAAGGTGTTTTGAGTTTATTCAAAATTTTGGCGCCGTTGCCGGGGAAAGCTTTAGGCATTTATTTTAGTGCTTATGTTTGTGTGATTTCGTGTTGTAAATATTTTGTTGTTTGAGTGCTTATTGTTTTTGTTTTTGTTTATTTCTTCCGCAGGTGCGTTTGATCATTTTCTTGTTTGTGTTTTGTGTATGCTAGGCCGCCGAAGTCTTAAACGGAAATTGGCTCAAGTATACGACAACATTCATCGACCAAGGGCAATCATTTTGCCAAATCTGGAGGAGAATAGAGAGTTAAGTTCTAGTAGTCAATCAACAACTTCTCAAGAGGAAGGTGATAACTATAGTTCAGTGAGGAGTATTTACAAGAAGAAATGGCAGCACCAGTACCGAGACCGCAGGCTCCACAAGCTCAGCGAGCAGCTCAACAAGCTCAACTGAATATGAGGGATTATGCTCGACCAGTCATTGGGGAGACAACTTCATGTTTAGTGTTGGGAGAAGCAACTCGGAATTATGAATTGAAGAATATTCATTTCAACCAGTTGCCTTCATTCTATGGAATGCCGACTGAAGATGCATTGAACTTCATTAGAGAATTTTATTCGGTTGTTCATACCTTTCCACTACAAGGTTTGAACGAGGATCAGCTGAAGATGAGGTGTTTTCCTTACACTTTGAAAGATAAAGCTAAGGCGTGGTTAATGTCTCTTCAACCAAATTCTCTTCAGAATTGGAATGAAGTATATGAGAAGTTTATGGGCAAGTATTACTCGAATCAGAAGACTCAAGACTTGAGAGCTCAGATTGTTACATTCACTCAAGGACAAGGAGAACCGTTTCATGAGGCTTGGGATAGATTCGAGAGTTTTCAGCAACAATGCCCACATCATCATCTTCCTTTGGCACTGTTGAATCAGTTTTTCTATGATAGCTTGTCGCAGAATTTTCAGTACATGGTAGATAATGCTGCTGGAGGAGATGTTGGGAATCAAACGACTGAGAGAATCACGGAGATTTGAGAGTTTGGCTACCAATTCTCAACAAAAAAGTGCAAGAGGGAAGAAAATTTCAGCAAGTGAGGCAACTCCGAACTATGATGTGACTAAGCAGTTAGCGGAGTTGACAAGACAAGTGCAGATGTTGAAAACTTCTGATGGACCATCCAATCAAGTTATGTCTTTGGAGACTTGTGGAATTTGTGGTGAATACGGGCATGGTGCAAATGTCTGTCAACGGGTTAGTGAATCCGTTTTGGAAGAAGAAGTGTATGTGAATGCCTTGCAAGGATTTCAGCCGAGACCTAAATATGATCCTTTCTCTCAGACATACAATCTGGGTTGGAGAGATCATCCAAATTTCTCTTGGAGGCAAAACAATCAACAAGGACCGAGTCAAGTGCTTCCATATCAATCACCACAGCAGCGGATGCAAGTTCCACCTAGACCACAACAATTTCCGAGTCAACCGATTCCACCTAGGAGACCATCTTTGGAGGAGACGTTGAATGCTTTTATCCAATCGAGCAACCAACGACATGAGTCTGTGGAAGCTTCAATGAAGCGTATTGAAACTCAAGTTGGTCAGCTATCAAGTACGGTTGGAGAGTTGGTGCAACAGAATAATAAAGACAAGTTGCCAAGCTAACCCAAACAAGCTCATGCTGTCACTATTCTCAGAAGTGGCAAAGTGGTTGACAACAAGGTGGAAATGCCAGTTGAAATAGAAGAAGGTCCAAGTGAGGAGGTCGAAATTCGAAGTTCGGCAAATGAGAAAGCTAAGGAAGTTGATTTGGGGAAAGATTCAGCATTTCACAAAGCTAAGAATCCCTATAATCCTCCTATTCCATTTCCGAGTAGGGTGCGGAATGAGAAACAAGATCACCAATTCCAAGAGTTCTACAAGCTTTTGTCGAAGGTGAATGTGAATCTTCCTTTGCTCGACATCATTTGAAATGTACCAACATATGTGAAGTTCTTTAAGGAGTTGGCATCAAAGAAGAGGAAGTTTGTGGAGGACGAAAAGATCATAGTCTCCGAAGTGGCAAGTGCAATTCTGCAGCACCAATTACCTCCAAAGCTTTGTGATCCAGGTAGCTTTAATATTAAAATAGCTTTAGGTAATGGTAAGGAAGCTTCTGGTATGCTAGACTTAGGTGCTGGAATAAATTTGATGCCTTACTCTATCTTCAAGCAATTAGAGTTAGGGGATTTGAAGCCTACTAGAATGTGTTTGCAATTAGCTGATAGATCTATTCGTTATCCTAAGGGAATAATTGAAGATATATTAGTAAAAGTAGGCGGACTGATAATTCCTGTTGACTTTGTTGTCTTAGATGTTGGAGATGTTAAGGAAACGGGGAAAGAACATACCCTTTTGTTGGGAAGACCTTTTATGGCGACTACTAACACCTTGATTGATGTGAAAAATGGAAGTTTGAAAATGTCTGTGTTAGGAGAGACAGTTTCTTTCTCTGTTCGTGATAGTAGTGTGATCCCTTCATCTGAACTTGTTGAGAATTGTTCTTATATAGATACTATTGATGTCTTGGCCGAGAAGGTTATTTTGCAGGACAATAGGTTGGGTGAGATGCTTGAAGATGTGGAGGAAGTTATTGAAGAAAATGGCCTTGATATCAACGAGGTTGATATTTTGGATAGCATTGGAGTGATGGAACTACTCCAAATTGAGGGGGAAGAGGAGAAGCCAGTTCTCAAGTTAGAGCTGAAAGAATTGCCAAAGCATTTGAAGTATGTCTTTTTGGAAGAAGAAGAGCAGAAACCAGTGATCATTTATGCTGAGTTGTCTAAGGAAGAAGAGGAAGCTTTGGTAAAGGTGTTGAAGAAGAATCAGAAAGCTATTGGATGGAGTTTATCGAATATAAAAGGAATCAGTCCATCAACTTGTATGCACCGGATTATTCTTGAAGATGATGCAAAACCGGTTAAAGAGGGGCAACGGAGGCTAAACCCAATCTTGATGGAAGTGGTTAAGAAGGAGATTTTGAAGCTCCTTAAGGAAGGGATAATCTATCCAGTTGCTGAAAGTGAATGGGTGAGCCCGGTTCATGTAGTACCAAAGAAGGGAGGAATCACTGTTGTTACAAATGACAAAGGCGAGATGGTACCAACTCGAGTGACAACCGGGTGGAGAATGTGTATCGATTACAGGAAGTTGAATGCTGCAACTAGGAAAGATCATTTCCCACTTCCATTTATCTATCAAATGTTGGATAAGTTAGCGGGCCATAAGTTTTATTGCTTCTTGGATGGATTGTCTGGGTATTATCAGATTGCCATTGATCCGGATGATCAGATCAAGACAATATTCACTTGCCCTTTTGGAACATACGCGTGTAGAAAGATGTCGTTCGGGTTGTGCAATGCGCCTGGAACGTTTCAATGATGTATGTATTCCATCTTCTCTGACATGATTGGTAAGTTCATTGAAGTTTTTATGGATGACTTTTCTGTTTTTGGTTCCTCTTTTGATGATTGCTTGCATAAATTAGAACTTGTTCTTGAAAGGTGCATTGAAAGTAATCTTACTTTGAGTTGGGAGAAAAGTCATTTCATAGTAACTAGTGGAATTGTTCTAGGACATGTCGTTTCTAGTAAGGGCATAGAAGTTGATAAGGCTAAGGTAGATGTAATTGAACGATTACCTCCGCCTGTGAATATTAAGGGTGTTCGTAGCTTTCTTGGGCATGCTGATTTTTACTGTCGATTTATTAAGGATTTTTCCAAAATAAGTCAACCCTTGTGTCATTTACTTGCTCAAGAAGTGCCTTTTGTGTTTGATGATAAGTGTTTGGATGCCTTTAATATATTGAAAGAGAAGTTGATATCTGCTCCCGTTGTTGTTGCTCCTAATTGGTCATTACCTTTTGAAATAATGTGTGATGCATCGAACTCTGCTGTAGGAGCTGTCTTAGGGCAGCGTGTTGATAAGATGTTGCGTGTGATTTACTATGCTAGTTTGACTTTGAATGCTGCTCAAGTAAATTACACAACCACCGAAAAACAATTGCTAGTTGTTGTGTTCTCATTAGACAAGTTTAGATCTTACATTATTGGGTCTAAAATTATTGTGCACAGTGATCATGCAGCTCTTAGGCATTTGTTAACTAAGTCTCAAACAAAGCCTAGATTGATTAGGTGGATTTTGTTGTTGCAAGAGTTTGATGTTGAGATCAAAGATAGGAAGGGTTGTGAAAACGTGGTTGCGGATCATTTGTCTCGTTTGCCTAACATTGATGATAGTGAGATAGTGAATGAGCATGATACTATACCTGACTCTTTTCCTTATGAGCATGTCTTACAAGTTGCAAGTGTACCTTGGTACGCAGATATTGTGAATTATCTTGCTAGTGGATACTTGCGTCCTGACCTCTCTTCTCAAGAAAAGAAGAGATTTTTCTCATTTTGCAGGAGTTACTATTGGGATGATCCATATCTTTTTAGATTGGGAAAAGACGAGGTAATAAGGAGATGCATTCCGGAAGAGGAGCAGCGAGATGTGATGGCATGGTGCCATGAGTTTCATTGCGGAGGTCATTTTGGGGGTCGAAAGACCACTTTTAAGGTACTTCAATCGGGTTTTTACTGGCCATCTATCTTTAAGGATGCTCATAATTTTTGCCTTGCATGTGATAAGTGTCAGAGGGTAGGGAACATAAGTAAGAGGAATGAAATGCCTTTAACTAATAATCTTGTTGTAAAAATTTTTGACGTGTGGGGCGTTGATTTTATGGGTCCCTTTCCTAAGTCTGCTGGTTTTGAGTATATTCTTGTTGCCGTTGATTACGTGTCCAAGTGGGTCGAGGCTATCCCCACAAGGACAAATGATGCTCATGTTGTTATCAAGTTTGTGCAGGAGAATATTCTTTGCAGGTTCGGTTTTCCTCGAGCTATTATTAGTGATGGGAGAACGCACTTTTGCAACAAGCTTTTTGATAAGCTAATGTCAAAAAAGGGCATAGTACATAAGGTGGCAACTCCGTATCATCCGCAGACGTCTGGACAAGTTGAAACGAGTAATAGGCAGATCAAGGGTATTTTGGAGAAGACCGTGAAGCCGTCTAGGAAAGATTGGTCTTCCAAGTTGAACGATGCTTTGTGGGCTTATTGGACTGCTTATAAGAATGTCTTGGGGATGACTCCGTTTCGGATGGTATATGGAAAGGCATGTCACTTACCAGTGGAAATTGAACATAAAGCTTATTGGGCGATTAAGTCCATGAATTATGATTTGGTTCAAGCTGGTCAAGAGAGGGCTTTACAAATTTCAGAACTTGATGAACTCCGGAATGAAGCTTATGAAAGTGCACGGATTTATAAAGATAAAGTGAAGAAGTTTCATGATAAGCGGATTGTAAACAAGGATCTTAAGCTGGGTATGAAGGTACTTCTCTTCAACTCTCGTTTGCGGTTATTTCCAGGAAAATTGAGGTTAAGATGGAGTGGACCGTTTGAAGTGGAAGAGGTGTACCCTTACGGAGCTGTCAAGTTATTCAATCCGTTGAAAAAAGATTCCTTTCAGGTTAATGGGCACCGGGTGAAACCGTATGTTGAAGGAATGTCAAGATTGGTTAGAGTCGAGTCTATTAGACTCGACGAGCTTACATTTTGAACATAGAATATGGAGTCGAGCTCGAGACTTAAAACGAGCGCTGCATGGGAGGCAACCCATGATTTTCGTATTTTAGTTGTTTGTGTGTTTTTGGGTTTCTGTGCTTCTTCAGAGTTCGCCACGAAAAGGGAAAACCGCGGGCGCTGGAGAGCCACCGGCGCGGGGTTCATTTTTGCAAAAGGAGAACCGCCGGTGCGGGAGAGCCGCCGGCACGGAGTTCTTTTTCGCAAAAGAAGAACCGCCGGCGCGGGGTTCATTTTCGCAAAAGGAGCACCGCCGGCGCGGGACAGATTCTCGCAACAAGGGTCCCGCCGGCGCGGGAGAGCCGCCGGCGCGGGACGAGCCTGCTATAAACCGAATTTCACTCGTGCCCTAATTTCATTTCCCTTCTTTTCATTTCATCCGCCTCCTTTTTACCCCCAAATCTCTTTTCCATCGGCAACCCTCCATTCACCACCATCTTTTGCAAATTTTCACCCTTCCCCTCAAATTTCTACCGTCATCTTTCCGCCACCGTTCAACCCCCGCCGCCGCTCACCACCATTTCCGCAGCCGCCCACTTTCCGCCGGCGCGGGAGACCTGCTACCCGACCATTTCCCACAGCCGCTCAACTCCAACCGGCATAGGTGAACAGCTGCCCCCTATTTCCCGCCGCCGCTCACCACTATTTCTGCAGCTTTCACGATGCCTAGATGCAAGAACTTACCTCCACCGTCACAGGAGCCAAATTCAGAGGATGAATCAATGGATGAATCCGAATTCGAGCAAGACCAACAACATGAGAAACAGGTTAATTATACAGCTCTTTACTCTACTCCGTTTGAAATTTATTCGGATGCCGAGGGAAAGTTAGCTCATCGGTTCAATAGGTCGGAGATTACTAACCCAAGATATATTGATTGGGACTTGTTAAAGGGTCTTAAACTTGATGAACGTGTTCATGATTATTTAAAACATTTGGGTTTAGACAATTTAGCAAATTTTGAGTACATTGGGTATGAGCCATTGACGTATGAGTTTGTGACTTCGATGATATTGTCTGAGGATAAGAAAAAGATAATGTTTAGGATGTTTGGAACGGAGTATTCGGCTTCGTTGGCTAAGATGAAACAAGTGTTCGGATTTCCGACAACTGGTGAAAAAGAGCTTCCCCATTCTTTTGATGTAAAACAAAATTGGCATGCATTAACGGGGTATGACAACTGGAATTCAGCTGGTATGCCTAATGGTTTTATTCAGGATCCTGCACTTGTTGTTGTGCATAAGTTCTTGGCTTATCAAGTTTCAGGAAAAGAACAGGCCAATAAAGTGAATAAAAATGAAGTTTATCTGTTGTCGTGTGCTGTCAATAAGGTTCCTTTTTGCATCACTAGTTTCATTTGGAATGCTATGGTTACTGATGGTCCCTATACGAGTTACTGGTGTATGGGGGGGGGGAATACACCAGTTAGGATTTTTAAACTTTCTAAAAACTTAACACTTGAAATTAACTTCAACTGAGTAAAAGGACTCAGTTGGGATCTCACAGCTGAGTAAGCAACCTCAGCTGGAAGAGTGGTGCTGTGCGGAATGTGGTGGAAAATGTACTCGTAAAAACAAACTCACGCTTTTGTGCACGGTTGGTCAATACCAAAACTGTTGATGTGAAAGAAAGCAGTTTGTATGCGGTTAGATTGTCAGTTGAGATATGCAAAATAATGACTGAACACAAAACAATACGACACACAAGATTTACGTGGTTCGGAGAGAACTCCTACGTCCACGGGTAGATGTGAGTCCACACACCTCAGTCCAAGTTCTTCTGGACAGTTCCACTCAACTTACGCGGGCTGAGCAACCGTTACAGTTTAGTTTGCGGGCACTAAACAGCCTAAGTCAAGTTTGCGGGTACTTGACGACCTAACTACTCAATTACAGGAAGAGTAAGGTCCTAGCACACTTTTTAGGGTGTGAGAAAGGGTAGGATTTCCAACTACAGCTCGATCACGAATGAGAGCTGGATCTAAGGCTTGAACGAAAAAACACTCAACCTAAGATCAAAAAACAGTTTCGATCTCTAGGAACCCTCAGCTACTAATGTTCTCTCAAATTGGAACTCTCAGCTGCTGATGCTCTTAGATGATGATTTTGCAGATTTGCTTTTGATTTCTCTCGAGAAAGCTCTTGAATTTTTCGTTGTCTATGTGTCTATCTGCCTGTGTATATTTGCTCGAATGAGAGAATGCCTCTATTTATAGGCGGAGAGAATCAACTAGCCGTTGGAGGAGCAGTTGATCTCTGATCGGTTGAAAGCGATGGCTTGTCTCTCATTTCTGCAGACTTTCCCGATATGGCATCTGTGCTCTTCTGCTTTCCATCTGAGACAGCCTTGTGTTGGGCCAGATGGGGTAATGACTGAACGGTCAAACCCTCATGTGACTTCCTTTTGAAATTCAAATCTTTGACAGTCAACTTCGGTTTATCGGTTGAAAGTCTTGACCTTCATCTGAGTGATCTTCAGTTGATGTTCCGATCTGTCGAGCTCTCAGCTGACTTCGAACTTCAAACAGATGAACTCCTTGTTCGGATTGTACAACTGAGGTTCAGAAACTGAACACTCAGTTGCCTTCCTTGTATTTACTCAGTTGGGTTTGAACCCTCAGATGATTTCCTTTTCATCTGATATTCGCTCAGTTGGTTTCCTTCAACTGATGTTCTGAAGACTTCCCCTTGTTTGCATCTGAACAAATGAACTCTCAGTTGTCTTTCTTCACAACTGATGTTCTGTCTGAGTGACGTCTTGTTGCCATCTTCAGCCGGAGACCTGTAAAGATAAAATCTTAACATTGCTCAAACAGCGAGCCTAAATTATAGCATTAGGTCCTGGCAACATCTACTCGGTTGGGGTCAGCCGGTTTTGGAATTCATCAAAACTTATACTAATAAATTTCCCAACAATTTCCCCCTTTTTGATGATGCCAAAACCACTTATAACTTGAAACCACTACTGATCTAAAATCTCAGCTGAAATTCTAGACAGTCTATAAGATAAAACATCAAATGGTTAGCACAGTTATAACATGAAATTGAAAGACTTTGTGATTCAGAGCTTGGACAATGAGGAATTGTTCATCAAGGTGAATCGTATTATATACTTTGAAGTCTTTGTTACAACTGAAGGTTACAAAGTTAAGCGCAAAACATAGACAGATATAACAGTTGCTTTAAAAACTACAACATCCAAAAACACAATCAGCTCAAAAACTTTGACAGCTCAGAAATACTGTTGACCGTACTTGTTGAAGATACGGTTGAAGATCTCC
Source organism: Schizonepeta tenuifolia (assembly GCA_029490685.1). NCBI lineage: Eukaryota > Viridiplantae > Streptophyta > Magnoliopsida > Lamiales > Lamiaceae > Schizonepeta > Schizonepeta tenuifolia. The sequence continues at coordinate 101,438,150 of CM055956.1, forward strand.
TTCTTCGCTTCCGACTCGATCCCAGTGTTGACTCCGTGTTCCTTGCAGACTTGCCTCGCCTCAGCCAAGATCGCATTTCTATTTGGCGTGCTCGTGCCTTTGATCATCGGAGGGCGGTACCTGCACATCTTCGGAACTGGAACAGTGTTGGGATCAAGCTGAGCATTCAGCATAGCTCGCTTGAACTGACTAAACATTCCAGGGTCTCTAGATCTGAGTTCCCACAGGGCTTCCTTGAAGGCTAGCCTTGGGTCTTCAGTCGAGTAAACTTTCCTGTAATAGAAGTCATTGACGAACTCATGCTTGAACTGTTCCCAGTCATCGTTCCACTCCGCATTCATCCACTTGTCAACATGTGGGTATCGAGACGGGAGCGGAGCGTTCTTCTGCAGCTGATGCGTCGACTTTCTAGCCTCAACCTTCATCTGATGCTTGTTGATTCTTCGCACACTCCGGCTGGCTTTGTTTCTGTCGACGTTCTTCTCCACCTTGGCGAGCTCCTTCTCGAACTTGGCTACCTTTTTGGCCTGATCGGCAGCGAACTTCTTGATCCAAGAGGGATTCAAGTATTTCTCCTTAGGCACCTCCATAGCTTTGGCAGCTTCGATACAGTCTTCAACGGATATCCCGTCAAGTTCTGCATCGAGCTCGGCTGTGAGCTCGGCTACAAGGTCGTGAGAGACTTCCAGTTCGAGCTGCGACCCTTCAGCTTCAGCTTCAGCTGGCACTCCTTCTCCTTGCTGGAGAACAACTTTCCTTTGTCCATCCCCAGCTGCCGGCTCCTTGTCTTCCCCAGCTGCTGGCTCCTTGTCTTCCCCCTTTTTGGCATCATCCAAAAAAGTGGCAACAGTGCCATCCAGAGAGGTCAACTTGGCTTCAGCTTGTTGAATGCGGGAAAACAGCTCTTCAACAGCGTCCTTCTCTTCCACCTTCTTCAGGTCTTGGCGCTCCTGCTCGGCTCGCTGCACAGCTGCAAAAGTCGCAGAGACCTCTTTGTGGAGGGAGACGAACTCAGCTCGGAAAGAGGCGAACTGAGCCATCCACTCCTGGTCTTGAGTCTGCTGGGACTTTGTGAGGTCAGATTCAGCAACGGTCTTGAACACGTTGAAGTCCGAGCTGAGGCTCTGAACAGCCTTTCTTAGAGCCGAGACCTCTGAGCTGGAAGAAGTGGAGAAATCTTCGAACTTGTGCTGCAGAGAAGAGAAGAGGTGTTCTAGCTGATTCTTCGGGCTGGCATTTTGTGCCATCAGCTGCTGCATCCTTTCAGCTTCTTCCTCCTTGCCCAGCTGGATCTTGGACAGCATCTCCGTCCTCAGCTGGTTGACCCTCTCCGAGATCAGCTCGCAGATGGCGTCAGTTGAGAGAGCTGGCTGATCGGAGGGTCCGAGCAGAAGCTGTGGTTGTGGCTGAGCAGCAGACTCCGCGACAACCATGGCAGATCGGCTGGCGAGGTAGGCCTTGAGTTTGTCTTCTTCTCTCTTGGCCGCCTCATCAGCTGCGTCGACGTCGTCCATGCAGGAGGCATTTTTGGCGAGCATGTCATCAAGAAAGTGAACAGCTTCAGGGTTGTTGCACAGCTCCCTGGTGTCTGTCCCTTCTTGGATGCTTTTGTCCAGACGTCGTCGGAGCACAGCCACCTTTTGATTGTAAGCCACCTCCAGGCTCTGGTAGTCGAAGTACTCCCTCAGGTTGGACTCTTTGACCTTTAACTTGTCCCAACCATGGATTCTGAGGGTCTCCTCCTTCACGTACCAGTAGCTGAATATGACACTGAATTGGTATAAAAGCTCCGTCCCGAGAACAGAGAAAATGGGCATCGATGTTGCCTCGGGGAACATACCAATCAGCTTGCGGAAGCAGTAGCTGAGTCTTCCTTCATACTCAGCCAGGATTGCCTGGCGGTTGGCTTCTTCATCGATCTGAGGGGGGTCGATATCGAAGGTTATGGGTTCGATGGTTTCATCAACGTTGGCTGAAGAAGTGGTCACAACGTTGGCATCGAGCGAGAGGCTCGGAATATCTGACTGAGGACCAGTTGAGAGAACTGGATCCTCTTTGGATGGAGAGTTGGCTGGCTGGAGGATTTCTTCAGTCACATGTGGGTTAACCTGGCTGGCATCAGCTCTAAACCGACTGTCGTGGGACTTCTCAGATGAAGAAGAGTCATCTGAAGAGGAGCTGGCATCCACCACTTGGATCTCCACGTCTTCACCTGCCTCCTCAGCCACGTCCTCCTGGCGAGGTTGAAGAATAAACCCAGCTGGGTCAACCGATTGACTGGATTCGGTTGACTCCTTCGCCTTAGCCGGCTTGATCACCACTGGACTTGTTGTGGATGGTTGAGCCGCTGGCTGGATGATCATTATCCTTGGCCTCTTCTGTAGAGGTTCCTCCTTTTCCTCCTCTTCGTCTTCTTCCTCCTCAGCTACCTCTTCCAGCTGGCGCTTCGCCGACTTGGTCCTCGAAGGGCGATGAGCAGCTGCCTCCACAGCTGGCTTGGGGACACCCTTGGGGGTGTAGACAGCTTCTACAACATCCCTGGCCTTCTTGGCTGAGGGGAATAGTGACAGCTTGCTGACTGGAGTGTCCTCACTCCCTTCCCATGTCAGCGGCAGACCCTTTGTGGCTTGGAGGATGAGGGCTGATATCTTTGTCCCGAAGTTGAGAGTCCCCTTGACAATCAACAGAACATCTCCGGACTCAGCTGTCGTCTCGGATATTTTTTGCTTCTCTGACAACAGCTGGCTCTCTATAAATCCCAACCAGTCGACCTGGTGCATCTCTTCCAGAGCCTTCTGCTGCTTGAGCTTAGGACGGCTGATGTCCCCGAAGGCTCCACCATATGCGAATATGCATTTGAAGATTACATCGAAAAGAAGTCGGTGCTCCGGCTTCAACTTTGTCCTTTGCATGCTCCCCTTCAATGGTTCGGGAACAAGAAGAATGGTTTGAAGGAAGGCATCAGCTTCCTTGTCAGAAAAGTTCCCCACCACGTCTGTGGCTGCACTGTTTCTGGGAATGAGCTTCTCCAACTCCTTCGACACCTTTATCTCCACAACGGAGTCTTCTACTGTTCGGGAGGTTCTGTGGCGTTGCTTGCACGGGATGATCGTGACAAGCCCGTCATTTGCGACTCGTTGCAGATTCCGGTAGAAATGTACGATCTGCTTCCTGAGTAACAGGGCCGGAGAGAGGGTGGCCCAATCAAGCAGATGGTGGTCGGAGAGGATGGTGGCGATTGGAGCGAGCTCAGGCGATGAGAGAGCCGCTCTGGATAATATTTGTTCGAAATGAATCTTCGACATCACCATGTCGAACGATTCCTGGAACGTTGCAGGCTCTGAGGAAACCATCTTTTTAGAAGCTTTTGACTTGGGCGCCATCTCGAGGAGATATATACGCAAAGAAAGAGTGAAAGACTTTACTGGAAATGGCGAAACAAGATTTGAGAAGATGATGAATAGTGAGTAAAGATATGCAAAAAAAGAAGGTAAGGATCACTTCCTGATTTGCCGTATTATATAATCTTTGACTCGGATAAAATCAACGGCTGGGGTTAAATCGCGCGAATCTATTGACGGCTGTGATTTCGCGACTGTTGAGTAATTTTGACTGATATACCACGCGCGCTAGTGGGTAGGTGAATAGTTTGATGTGTCAGCCCAGTCGCACTATAAAGTAAGGCTATAGGTGTTCAGCCAGACTTTACATTAAATGCGATATGATGGCTTGTTTAGTCTAGCTGACATGTTCAGGAATGTTTGAATTTATTTCAAACATTCTCATTTAATGTCATAACACCTTTAGTTATAAATGATACCTGCCAGCTGATGTCTGAATCAGCTGTGTTCATTAGTTGAATTCCTCAGTTGCCGCATACCATCAGCTGACTCGAGTTCGTCTGTTCAGCTGACGTCTGTTCCATTGTTGCAGCATACCATCAGCTGACTCAAGTTCATCTCCTCAGCTGACGTTTGATGTCCTCAGTTGGCAATTCGCATATGAGATTCCCCCTTTATCTGAGCTTCCCCCTTAATTCGATATCCGATTCGTCAGCTCGGATGAATCCTTATCAGCTCGGATGACTCTTTAGCTCGGTTGAGTTTTTAGCTCGAATCCAAAAGTCCTAGAAGATCACACAGCATCTTGAACCGGGCTTCAGGAAGAGGTTTGGTGAAGATGTCAGCTCTCTGAATCTCAGTTGGGATCTTCTCCATGGACACATCTTTCTTCTCAATATGGTCTCGGATGAAATGATGACGAATATCGATATGCTTAGTCCGAGAGTGGTGAACAGGGTTTAGAGAGATAGCTATGGCACTCGAGCTATCACAATGAATGGGAACCTGTCCAGTTGAGACTTCATAATCTCTCAGCTGCTGCTTCAGCCACAATACTTGCATGCAACATCTTCCGGCAGCCATGTACTCTGACTCGGTTGTCGAAGTAGCCACACACGCTTGTTTCTTGGAGAACCATGAAACTAGCTTGCTTCCCATGAATTGACAGTGTCCAGAAGTAGACTTCCTATCCAACCGATCTCCTGCTAGGTCGGCATCTGAGTATCCAGTCAGCTGGATGTTGTCATCAGTTGGGTACCACAATCCAACATTGACAGTTCCCTTCAGATACTTAATGATGTTCTTTGCTGCCAACATGTGTGCTTCTCTTGGTTGGACTTGAAAACGAGCACACACTCCAACTGCGTATGAAATGTCTGGTCGGCTGGCAGTCAGGTATAGCAGCGAACCGATGATCCCTCTATACTGGCTGGCATCAATGAGCTTTCCCTCAGCTCCTGGTTCGATCTTCCAGTTCGTGTTCATAGGGATCTTTGTTGTCTTACTTGTCTGCAATCCGAACTTAGTGATGAGCTCCTTTGTATATTTGGATTGGTTAATGAAAATCCCTTCAGGCGACTGTTTCACTTGTAATCCAAGGAAATAATTCATCTCGCCCATCATTGACATTTCGAACTTTTCCTTCATAAGATCGGAGAATTTCTTGCATAGCTCCTCCGACTTGGACCCGAAAATGATGTCATCGACATAAATTTGCACGACAAGTATATCTTCTCCAACTTTGATGGTGAACAGAGTTTTATCAACTGAACCTTGTTTGAACCCCGAGTCCAGAAGAAATCCACAAAGAGTGTCATACCATGCTCTTGGTGCTTGCTTTAGACCATAGATAGCTTTCTTCAACTTGTACACTCTTCCATCTCCAGTCTCAAAACCAGGAGGCTGTTCAACATATACATCTTCTTTTATATCCCCATTGAGGAATGCACACTTCACATCCATCTAATATACTTTGAACTTGTGATGTGCGGCATAAGCTAGAAAGATCCGGATGGCTTCCAGCCTTGCAACTGGTGCGAAGGAATCTTCAAAGTCAATTCCTTTTTGTTGGCAGTATCCTTGAGCTACCAACCTTGCTTTATTCCTCACAATGAATCCAATGGCGTCTCTCTTGTTTTTGAAAATCCACTTTAGTCCAATCACCTTGACACCATTTGGTCTTTCTACCAACTCCCATACACAGTTGCGTAGAAACTCATTCAATTCTTCTTGCATGGCTGTTGTCCAGTGGACACAGTTGAGAGCTTCCCCAACATTCTTCGGTTCTGGAACATCAGCTACAAAGCAAGAAATCATGGCAACATCTCCAGCTTGCTCGAACTCCTCTAGAACTGCCAATTCCTCAGCATATTGGGCATAAGTGTTGGAATCTTCCTCGGTTGATTCTGGATTTGTAACTCTGCTCCGTGTGCGCACACTCTCGGTTGGATCTCCGATGATGTCGTTGGTGGAATGAACTTCATACCATCTTCGGTTGCGTCTTCCTTCTTCTTCCAACTGTGGCTGTTCAAAATTCTGAGTTGGAGTCTTCAGAGCTGGTGATTGATCAGCTGTTAAGTCTGGATCCTCAACACTAACAATAGTTTGAACTGAGCTCGGTTGGGCATCGGATGCTGATGCAGTTGGAGGGGCATCAGCTGAAGTTCCCCCTTGGGACGAGCTGAGGTCTTCACATTCATCTTCAGAGGAGTATGGATCCTCATCCTCAGTTGCCCATATTAGAGGTTCAGCTCGGTTCTTTTCCCGAAGTGCTTGCGATCTGGTGAGAACTGGTAGAACAGCTGGGTCCGCGTGTTGTTCCTTTACCTGTTCCCTGCACTCAAAGGTAGATTCATCAAAACTAACATGAGGTGTTATTTCCACAACACGAGAGCTGTTGTTGAAAACTCTATATGCCTTGATCCGAGCTGCATATCCAAGAAATATGCCCTTCGAAGATTTGGCATCAAAAGTTTTCAACTGAGTCTTCCCATTGTTGTGAATATAACACTTAGATCCAAAAACACGAAAATAAGAAATATCTGGCTTTCTGCGTCTCCACAGCTCGTAGGGCGTCTTTCCCAACCGCTTGGTGAGAAGAGATCGATTCTGAGTGTAGCATGCTGTGTTGATCGCTTCAGCCCAAAATCTCTTAGGCAGTGCTGAGCTCGCTAACATGGATGTGGCTGCATCCTTCAGAGTTCTATTTCTTCGCTCAGCTACGCCATTCTGTTGTGGAGTACGCGCGGCTGATGTCTGATGGGTTATGCCATTCTTTTCGCAATACTCAACGATGGTTTCATTTAGAAACTCCGTTCCACGATCTGATCGGATAGATATGATCTTCATCTCTTGTTGGTTCGATATCCGATCCATCAGCTTGGGCAGCTCATCTCGGGTTTCGCTCTTGTGTCGCATGAAGATGGTCCACGTATATCTTGAGTAGTCATCAGTTACAACCAAAGTATATTCGTTTCCATTAATGCTTTTTGGTGTAACTGGCCCGAAGAGATCCATATGGATCAGCTGCAACACTCGGTCGGTTGAGGAAGTTGACTTCAACCGGAAGGAGGTTCTAGCGAGCTTTCCCAGCTGGCATGCACTGCAGATGTGTGTTGTTGAAAACACTCGGTTAGGTATGCCTCTTGCATGTTCTTGTCTGGCAAGTCGGTTCATCGTCTTGAAGTTCAGATGGTTGAGCCTTTTGTGCCACAGCCAGCTCACATCCGAACTGCTTTTTGATAACAGGCAAGTGTCGGGGAGGCTGCTGTTCCAGTCAGCGTAGTATACATTCCCTGTTGGAGATCGATTTCCCAACAATATCACTTGCTTTGATCCGACATCTTTGACTCTGCAACCCTGTACATCAAACTTGACAGAGAAACCATTATCACATAATTGGCTGATGGAGAGCAGGTTATGCTTCAATCCATCAACATAAAAGACATTAGAAATTGAAACATGATTGGTTTCAAGGGTACCGTAACCTCTGGTGTAACCTTTTGAGTTATCACCAAAAGTAACTGATGGACCTTCTTTCTCCACGAAACTTCCAAGCAAATCCTTCAGATTTATCATGTGTTTCAAGCATCCACTATCCATCACCCATATTGTTGTAGACGCCTTCTTCTTCCTCAGTTGTTTTTCTTGTACCTGCAAAGAGAAACTCGCTTAGGTCCCCAATTTCAGTTGAGTCCTGGAGGGTTAGAACCAATTCCCCTTGGAACTGTGCGTCTCTTTTCTTTGTACACTCGAATAGCCTTGTCATTCCAAATGATCTGCCCATTTTCATCAACTATAACAACACCCTGGTTATCCTTAGGCTTGTTGTTTGAAATGATGCTCTGTTTCTTGGGAGGAGTTGGATTTCTCCCATGTTGGGCTTTAGGAGGTGAGGCTTTCCCCCTGTTTTGATGGCGATTCTTATCCTGTTGAGTTTGTCTGTGAGGTCGGACGCCATTATGGAATCTTCTTGGCTGATTCTGATTACATTGCGTTGGCTGTTGACGATAGATGTTCATGCCCGGACGTTGATTCATGTTGTGGCATGAGTAACCATAGCTGTCGTAACTGTTCCACATAGGTTGACTCTGTTGGAACCTCTGATTGTTGTGGTGATGGAACCGTTGTTGATTATGTCGGTTGAAGCTCAGTCGGTTCTGTTGGTTCCATCTCTGCTGTGGTTGGTTTGTTGGTCGGTTATCACGTCGGTTCTGAGCTTGGATATGTTGTTGATTTTGAGCTCGGTTCTGATTGCGACTCCGACGTCTCCGGTTCCTCCGTTGAGTCTTGGAACATTTCCCCTCGGTTGTAGACTCCAGGGACTGTTTCGTTGGTGCTCCATCTGCAGCTCCTTTGCCTTTCTCAGCCGTAGTTGCCTTTATCGGTTGTGAGGGTGTTTGTTCAGTTGCATACTCAACTGTGTTAGGTTTGGCAACCATGACTTCCTCAGCCCTGGTGAAGGTAGCTGGTGGAATTCCAGTGTCCTTTGCCACGTCGTATCCGAGTCCAGACACATCATCCGTTTGCCGTCTGTATTTGATGAGATTCTCGATGATCTCGGATGACTGATATAGCTTTGTCAGGTTGTCCTTCTCAGTTTGAAGATCCTTGAGAAGAACAGCTATATGCTCGGTCTGGGCATCTGATGTCTTCATCAGCTGGTCGATCTGAGCCTCTTGCTTGTTCAACTGTTCGTTCTGTGCCTTGATCTGTTCCTTCAACTGTTCATCGGTTGAAGCCTCAGTTTGGTTGGCTGTACTCAGTTGACTTTTCAGCTGGTCTATTTCTTTAGCTTGTCTCTTGTTCAGATCGTCCTTTTCGGTTAAGGAATCTTCAAGCTTGGCGAACTGGGCTTGAAGACTCTTAAACTCAACCGACTGCTGATGCAGTTCCACACTGAGTTCTTGAAAATCATTCCAGGAGGGTTCCAACTCATCGTTCATAGATTCCTGCATGTTAGAAGTATTGTAAGAATTTAAGCGAGCAGGATTAGATTGTACCTCAATATCATCTTGGTCGGTTTCAAGTGCCATGAGGCATTGATCCGGACTGATGACTTTGTTGGTAGAGGTCAGGTCATCCTCATCTTCAGTGTCTTTGAAGATGTCCATATCGTCAGCTGCCTCTTCAGCTACCATGGCCTTATTCTTTGCAGTTTGCTTCGCCCTCAGTGCTTCTCTTTCCTTCTTTGAGAGGTCTGGGCAATCGGCTTTGAAGTGTCCTTCCTTGCCGCATTCAAAGCAACCATTGGCGACTGGCTTCGAACTGTCTCGAGTTCGGTTTGATTTATAGAAACGTTTATATTTGCCGAACCGAGTATCCATATCGGCTAACTTCTTTGACAACGCTGCAATGTTCTATTGCAGTTCTTCTCTGCTCGGCTCCTTTGCAGTCGTGTCAGCCGACCTGGTTGGCCTTGACGATCTCGACTTTGAGTAGTCAGCTCGGAGGGCAACTGACTTTGATGCTGAGCCGACATCCTCAATTCTATTTGTCCGACTTGAGGGCTGCGACCTCCTTCTGTTGACCTTATACTCATTCCCTTTCAAGATTGAGAACAATCTTTCAGTTTCCATTTCACCAAGGTCAGCTCGGCTCTCGTGGATATTTGTGCTTGTTTTCCTTCGTTTCGTCGCTTCCTTCACTTAGCGAGGCCAGGATGTCCCACATCTCTTTTGCGGTCTCACACTCCTCTATCCAGGGCAGATAATCTTGTCCAACCGTGGACATTATTGTGCTCTGAGCCCAGATATCCAGCTGGCTCACCTTGGCCTCCTCCGGAGTGTAGTCCTCTGGCTGTTTCTCCACATACTCCACCACTGCATCTCCATCGTTGGGATTTGTGGGAGTACGAAGTATTCTGTCTCGTATGACGATTGGTCCAGATGTGAGAACTTGTTGCATCCTATGATGTTTGGACAAAAGGATCTTCTTCATTCGAGTTCTCCATGATGTATAGTTGACAACAGAGAACATGACTGTGATCTTGTCCTTGACGTCCATCTGCACAAACAAAAATAGGACAACAAAAATGCGAGCAAGAATGCACTAGCGTGAAAAGATATGTTCAGTTGACCACTGAAGAAAATTCTCGAATTCACACCTCGTGAAAAAGAGACAGTAGTCTTTTGAACCACCGCTCTGATACCACTTGATGGTCCCGATACGAGTTACTGGTGTATGGGGGGGGGGAGGAATACACCAGTTAGGATTTTTTTAAACTTTCTAAAAACTTAACACTTGAAATTAACTTCAACTGAGTAAAAGGACTCAGTTGGGATCTCACAGCTGAGTAAGCAACCTCAGCTGGAAGAGTGGTGCTGTGCGGAATGTGGTGGAAAATGTACTCGTAAAAACAAACTCACGCTTTTGTGCACGGTTGGTCAATACCAAAACTGTTGATGTAAAAGAAAGCAGTTTGTATGCGGTTAGATTGTCAGTTGAGATATGCAAAATAATGACTGAACACAAAACAACACGACACACAAGATTTACGTGGTTCGGAGAGAACTCCTACGTCCACGGGTAGATGTGAGTCCACACACCTCAGTCCAAGTTCTTCTGGACAGTTCCACTCAACTTACGCGGGCTGAGCAACCGTTACAGTTTAGTTTGCGGGCACTAAACAGCCTAAGTCAAGTTTGCGGGTACTTGACGACCTAACTACTCAATTACAGGAAGAGTAAGGTCCTAGCACACTTTTTAGGGTGTGAGAAAGGGTAGGATTTCCAACTACAGCTCGATCACGAATGAGAGCTGGATCTAAGGCTTGAACGAAAAAACACTCAACCTAAGATCAAAAAACAGTTTCGATCTCTAGGAACCCTCAGCTACTAATGTTCTCTCAAATTGGAACTCTCAGCTGCTGATGCTCTTAGATGATGATTTTGCAGATTTGCTTTTGATTTCTCTCGAGAAAGCTCTTGAATTTTTTGTTGTCTATGTGTCTATCTGCTTGTGTATATTTGCTCGAATGAGAGAATGCCTCTATTTATAGGCGGAGAGAATCAACTAGCCGTTGGAGGAGCAGTTGATCTCTGATCGGTTGAAAGCGATGGCTTGTCTCTCATTTCTGCAGACTTTCCCGATATGGCATCTGTGCTCTTCTGCTTTCCATCTGAGACAGCCTTGTGTTGGGCCAGATGGGGTAATGACTGAACGGTCAAACCCTCATGTGACTTCCTTTTGAAATTCAAATCTTTGACAGTCAACTTCGGTTTGTCGGTTGAAAGTCTTGACCTTCATCTGAGTGATCTTCAGTTGATGTTCCGATCTGTCGAGCTCTCAGCTGACTTCGAACTTCAAACAGATGAACTCCTTGTTCGGATTGTACAACTGAGGTTCTGAAACTGAACACTCAGTTGCCTTCCTTGTATTTACTCAGTTGGGTTTGAACCCTCAGATGATTTCCTTTTCATCTGATATTTGCTCAGTTGGTTTCCTTCAACTGATGTTCTGAAGACTTCCCCTTGTTTGCATCTGAACAAATGAACTCTCAGTTGTCTTTCTTCACAACTGATGTTCTGTCTGAGTGACGTCTTGTTGCCATCTTCAGCCGGAGACCTGTAAAGATAAAATCTTAACATTGCTCAAACAGCGAGCCTAAATTATAGCATTAGGTCCTGGCAACATTTACTCGGTTGGGGTCAGCCGGTTTTGGAATTCATTAAAACTTATACTAATAAATTTGCCAACAGTTACTATGCAAAGACGGCCAAAATCTCATGCTTCTTTTTGCTCCATTGTTACGGGATTGGCGAAACGTTTTAGGTTAGTTCCTGGCACACTTGACCCTGTTCAAGGGTAGAAGATCTTGGATCCGTATTATCTTGATTATCGTGAGCTGAGGGGTGGAAATCTCATATCTGATCGCCGTACGATTGTTCCGCATGGTGAGCGCAAAAGTGTCCACGAATACATTCTTAAGGAAATGGCTAAAGGCCAAGCCCCTAGGCCAACTATCCCTGAAGTTGGTCCGTCTACTACTGGAGCTGCAAATGACAATGCCTCTCACTCCGAACAAGCTCAGTTATTGCTTTCACCAGCGTATGCTTATCAGCAATTTAGGAATGATCTTCAATCATTCCGGACTCATTTTGATACATCTTTTGGTGAGTTCCGTCAAGAAATGCATGCGCGATATGATGCATATGATGCTTCTTTGGGAGACTTTAGGCAAGAAGTTGGCCGCCGTTTGGATGCTCAAGACCAGCAGCTTGTTTCTATGCAAGCCCAATGGGATGCCTGGACCGCATTTCATCCACCACCACCGCCTTCGCCACATCAGTAGTGACTTCTCACTACTGTTGGGTTTGTTTTATTGTTTTAATATTTGTTTTATTTAAATATCTAGTTTTTATTTTTGGTGTTATCGTTTTCTTTTCTGTTTTGTTTGTTTGTTTCTGTTGTGTAGCTCTACGTTTAGTTTTGGGTTTGTCGCTCATGCCGTTGTCGGATGCTGTTTCAGGGACGTATTCCTCTCTTTTACTTTTACTGAGCTTTGAGGACATAGCTCCGTTTAGGTGTTGGGGGGGGGGGTATTTTCGTAATGGTATGAGTTGTGTAGTGTTCGTGAAATAGTTGTGTTTATAGTTACGTTATGTATGTGAGTCAAGCATTTTGGCGACTTAAGTATGACTGAGGATATGTTTGTGTGAATCACTCGAGAATGCATGATTTTTCTTGAATTCGTGAGAACCTAGTTGATTGGTGTCGATTAGGTGTGATTGTTTGATAACCATGGTTGTGGGGCATGTCATTGATGAATTTGCCCTATATGCAGCTCCAACAGCATGTGTTAAGCATCTAACAGCCGTCTCCAACGAGGGCTTCACTCACTCCCTCCGCCTCTTCAGCACACTGGAAAGCAACACGGAAATGAGCCTTTTAAGAGCCCATTCCGTGAAAGATTTCCAATGTGTTTTGTATTGATTGTGTTCTGAATCGGCTGTCAGTCGTTCGTTTCAGCTTGAGTTACCTACTTCGGAAAGATTAGATCTCTCCTTCAGGGATCACTCGCTAGCAAGGGGAGATTGACGTGATAATTGTGACCCTATTGATAAATATGCTTCGTTGGTTGCCTAGATGATAGTCTTCTTTGTAAATAAGTAAATTCGAATAAAATATGAGTAGTGTGGATTATGCTCCTCTTAGTTGTTGTCTTTTAAGACATGATTAATGAGCATGGGAGACCACACGAGGAAGCTTCGGATAATCTCCGAGGATTAAACCTCGTGAAAATATCCTAATCTATTCGAGAAAAAACAAGAAAAAAAATGTGTGTAAAGTACGAGGTTATAAATAAGGTGAATCTGAGATTCTACTCCTCTCATTTGGAGAAATTCAAATGATGAGTATGGAAAACCACATTAGGAGAGTCGGATTGAAATTTTGATGGATAGAACCTAATGATCATGTCTCATTGATTCATCCTTATATTCCTCGTTATTTAGTTTATGTTTGATATTTTGAGGACTTTCTGGTAAAGGTGACTGACGAAGTATATAGTTTAAAGAATGGGTTGCATTTTGATCGAATTGATAGTTCTATTTGATGGGCAACATACGTGGTTAGATTTCGTTGCATCAAAGTTGGCATTAGTTGATTTTGGAACTACATGATGAAAAGAAAGTTTTGTGTTGATGATTTGGTGAATATGTTTGTCGATTCATACTACGTGTCTTTGGTTTGCTTGAGGACAAGCAAAATGCTAAGTGTGGGGGAGTTGTTTAGTTTGTTTTTGTGTGTTTTATGTGTTTTTAATTGTGCGTGTTTACATGTCGTTTTTCGTTTTTTGGCCGCAAATAGTGGCCGTTTATGTTGTTTTTGATGTGTTTGGTGTGTGTAGGCACGAAGGTGGTGGTGATGTATTTTGAGCCAAAAGGATGGAAAAAGAGTGGAAACAGGAGTTATTCTCGCAGAATGTATCTCCGCTGGAGCGGGGTTGTTTTGCGCGACAGAGGTCCCGCCGGCGCGGGAGAGCCGCCGACGTGGGACGGCGGTTATTTCCAGCCATATAAATGAATTCGGGCGGTTTTTGGACGGGCTCTCTCTCTTTTTCTGGTTTTTAGAGCAGAAGAAATGAAAAGAAACTCAGTAGGATAGATTTGCTTTAATTTCTTAGTTGAAACTCATATATTTCGCTTTGGATTTCATTCCCGTTGTTCGATGCTACTTCCAAATACTTTGTAAGATTTCTTCTTCGTTTATGCAATTTTTATTTTTAGTTTTCTATATTTAATTTCCAGCATTATGAATTAATTTTCTTAGTCTAGGATTTGGGTGATCGAATCGAGATAATTATCGATTTACATGTGTATATGCTCGTTGATTGAATTGGTTTGTTTTCTATCGAACTTTTGGCCAAAGTTGGATTGTCTTAAGTGATGATTGAGATCGAAGGAAGATTTCATTACTTGATTTAGGTTCAATCAACGTTAGATTTAATCGGAAACGTATAATCTAACTTTACATTACTTTGTGTTATTTCCTTAGCTAAGAGTTGATTTATGAATACGAAAGTTAATATTTCAATTCTAGGTGAAAGTTGATTATATGAAGTAATCTGTTGCATGACATAAGTTAGTTGATTATATTATCTTGAGGAGACGAAACCCTTGTCTTAGATGGTTTTAATGATTAATTTATCTTTATTGGCTTTATTTTTGTTTAGCTGTTAGTATCGATAATCAAAACTTATTGGATTAGAATGTGTAGGTTGTATTTAATGTTTTGTGAAAAGCATGAATCGATGCCCTGTTAAGCTTTCCTTGAGATTCGACTAGGGTCAGCTTATTCCTCTACGATTGACCTCGTTCTATTGCGAGCAATTCAAAGGTGTTTTGAGTTGATTCAATATGTTTGGAGGAATACTGTAAATTACATCGTCAAAATTTGGCAAAATTCCTCATTCTAGCTGCATATTGTAAAAATAGGGGATGCAAATTTTCAAAATGTCTTCCCTATTCTTCTCTTTTAACATTTTTTTCTTTATCCAAAACTATACAAATCCAACTGTTACTCATCTCTCCAATCCGCAATTTGTGAAATTCGATTCATGTTACTTCTCTCTCTGATTCACAATTCTTGAATATTTTTGTTTCTCTAGAAATTATTTTAGATAAATGCAAAAAATCAGAATTTGAATGTAAACTACACAAACAATTGGCATGCCTGTTGGCGGCACTGAACAATTCGAGTGTGGTTGTTCACACAAGGCATTATGGGGTTTGAGGAGGAATAATTCCCAAATTTTCTTCTGCGTTTAGATTTTCTTTCTCTCTTTTTTTTTATATGGCAGAAGAAAAATATATTTGTTGACGATGGAGAAAAGAAAGATGGAGAAGGAAGATTCAAAATTATAGAATCAAAATAAACGATTTGAACTAATTCCTTTACTCCGTAAGGAAAGATTTGCAATAAGAATGTAAAGAATATTAATTGACTGAGCCAAGCCACTTGGAAGCAAGAGAAAAAACCGAGGAAAAGATAGAGAGATTAAATTAAATCGAAATGGCAATGTTGGTCACAAACTTGTTGGCAATGTCACATACAATTTCAGAGAAAAAAAGTCTATGATCCTAGAAAATAGAAATACTATATTACAAAGCTGAAAAAAAAATTAAGAAATCAATAACAATAATATATTTTCCTACAAAAATGATATAAAAAAAATAACAAACGAATTTTACATCATCAATTAGCCTTGCAAAATCATGCTTGCACCACGATAGGTTTTACTCTATTCTCTGTCGTTTAAATTACACATCGAAGGTATTGTTACATCTTATTTCGCTTTCTGACTATCTATCGAAGTTTCTTCATGCGCCGACCTTCTTCTTCAACCGTGAAGAAGACAATTATTTGAAAGCATGTGAGTGTGCAATTTTTTTTTTGACATCAACATTCTAGAATTTATAGGTAAAAATAGGAAATATTATTAAAATTAATATTTTACACCAATTAAGATTTTGTACTGTCTGATATTAATTAGTTGATTGATAAATATTAATAAATAATAAATAATTAGGATAATTACAATTACATATAGTATTTTCAAAAATAGAAATCAGGCCTTGCGAAAATTAAATTCTATTTTTGTAGCTCGTCTTCTATAAAGTAAAAATACTAACTGAAAAATCGTAAACACTAAATAAATAATTGAGTGCGATATATTGATGCTTACATATAATTTACACTATAGTTTTTGAGAATTATAAAAATATTTACAGAAATACAAAACTGAAATTAATATTGTCACAAATTAGGAAATAAATATTTTTTTTGTTATTAAGTTTGATCTTGTAACGGTTTTTATTAATGATATGATTGTATAATAATTAATGAATAACTATAATATACCAATTTTATAGTTTTCATAACCGGAAAGTGAGTAATTGAAAAAAAAAACTGAAATTATACTTTCTAAAAACAGAAGGCTTGCTATTATTGTGTTACAAGATGAAATGGATGTATGTTATATTAGATGTTTTAGATAATTAAAAAAAGAAAATTTCTGGAAATGTCACCTAGGATTGAAGATGAATATGGTGACTCCATAAAAGTTAGCAATTATATATTGATTGTTCATATCCAATTGAAAAAAAAAATAACCTATGCACATCTTAAACCTGTATAGATATCACAAAGTAAACACTAATATTATATTGTAGAGAAAACCCGTTTATTTATATATTTATTTTTATGTATATACCCGTTTTATATACACGTTAACTGTTTCAAAACCGATTAGCATATATTTTTAAATCTTGTTATCGTCCAAACTCGCATAATAATAGGCAACTTGTTATATTAAATGAACAACATGGTAACATTAAGAAATATTTATACTGGATAACTACCGAAACCACGCAACTTATACCCAAAAAAGAGCATGGAAGTGGATCCACCATAGAGTATCGGTTTGCTCGAAGGACTTCCGTATTACCTCCATATATTTTTTTTTGTAAGTGAAAATTTATTCAATCGCGCACGAGGGGTGCAACCCAATAATGAGAAATAAAGTTCAACAACAAAACAAACCACAAATCAAAAAGGCTCGAGACAAAAAGATGGATTACAAACTCAATCTTCCAAACTAAAACAGACATAATGGGGAGAAAGATTTGAAATCCAAAACTAAAATCGAACTCTAATAATCTCAATCAAATCATCGCAACTACTCGACTTATTCTTGAGCACCATCGCATTTCAATTATTCCAAATGTTCCAAACAACACAAATTCATAAGGCTTTTCACCCCTCCGTATTACCTCCATATAATTAAAACAAATTGGTAATTTTGCCCCAATTATCACAAAATATATACATTACATACAAATCTTATAAACTTCCAACTGTGGTTCTACATAACAGAATACGAACAAAAAATATTTGTTGCCCATAAAACATACAGTTTCAAAGAAAAAAAAAGGTATATAATCCTAAGATAAACTATATTACTAAGTTGAAAATAAATAAATAAATTAATAAATACTAACAATAACACATTTTCCTGTAAAAATGACAAAAATCTCAAACTAATTTTTCATCACCAATGAGCCTTGAAATCATGCTCGCATCACGATAGGCTTTATTCTATTAATTATCATTTAAATTACACATCGAAGGCATTATTACATGTGATTTCGTTTTATGATTATCTATCACAGTTTCTTCTAGCACTTGCCTTCGTCATCTTCCACCGCGAGGAAGACAATTATTTGAAAACATGTGATGACAATTAGTATTTGAAAACATGTGAAGTGTGCAATTATTTTTGACATCAAATGTTTAAGAATTTATAGGTAGAAAATAGTGTAAAAATGGAAAATTTATTATTAAAATTAACATTTTGCACCAATTAAGCTTTTGTAACGTTCAATATTAATTAATTGATTGATAAATATTAATGAACAATAAGAATTTTAACAATGACATACATTACTTCCATAAATGAAATAAAAAATAACGGAAAATTAAAATTATTAAAAGAAAATTAGCTAAATGGATGCCTTATAAGTTGAGATAATTTTTAATAAAATAGAGGATTTGCCGCATAAGTATGATAATAGATTTGTTGATTTAAAAATGTTATGCTATTATATATTGTTATATAGTATAAAATATGAAAAGTGGTCACTAATAATATTTGATTTTGAAGGATGTATTTTTAAGCACGTAATTTGATTTTAAAAGTTTGTTCACTATAATCTTGCTTAAAACTAAATATTTTTTTTTTCTTTTTGTAAATTGTTATGTGCCCTAACATTTTGAAGAAATTTATAACACAAAATTTACAAAAAGTATAGTTATAACGCATTATTTTGTAAATATGAGATGGAATGACTAATAAAAATATGTATAACAGAAATTGTAACGGTTTTGTAATAGATTTTGTATTAATTGTATGAATTAATGAGTAATTGGGATATACCAAAATTAAACTAAAAGTTGAGTTTTTTAGATAAATAAGAAAGAAAATTCCTAGAAATGCCACCTAGGATTGAAGATGAATAAGGTGGCTCCAAAAAACTTAGAAATTATATATTGATGGGTAAATATCATGAAAATGCATGAACATTCGACTGGCTTTTATTTTTCCCACAAATTTTCAGTTTTTTGTGATAAAACGCGAACTTTCGATCAATTTATAGTGATAATACATGACTTTTGATTCAATTTAAATTTTTCCACGATCATTAATTTCGCTCAAATATAAACTGACATGTTGTATGTGACAATCAAGAGTGTGCAACTTTTTCACAACGACTAACTAAAATGGCCATATTTTTATTCTCCATACTTCGTTGTTTAATTTCAAAATTAACAAACCTATTTACTTATCTTGCTGGAGAGTTTAAGGTGATATTTGAAAAATTCTCCATATTTTCTCCTATAAAGATAAGAGTGTCATCTTCTTCAAAATTTCTTCATATTTTTTCTTAATTTCTCAATTTCGCTGTTTTAATCTTCATATTTAAACCAAATTCATGGGCTAATGTTTTCTACCTCCCCTAATGTCTTGTTAGGAGAAATATGGAGAAATTTTTGCTCAATATCACCCTAAACTCTTAGATATGTTAATTTAAAGATTAACGACATATGAAGATTCAAAAATGGAATTGTTTAAGTTAATAACATAACGAAAAGATTGCATTCTCGATTGTCACATAAAGTTTGTGTATTGTCATAGATAATTGAAAGTTCATGAGAAAAATAAAAGTTTGCCTTAAGTTCGTGTATTGTCACAGAAAATTGAAAGTTCATGGATGAAAAAATGAAAATTGACCTAAAGTTCGTGTATTATCACAAAAAATTGAAAGTTCGCGGGAAAAATGAAATCCAAAGTTCGTGTTTTTTCGTGATAATAGCACTATTAAAATCTTTCATATTTTGACTCTTAGAAGGTCAACATTATATTTATTTGTATAATGATTGACGGTTTATTATGTCTATAGAGTAGGGAGACAATATAAAGTATGGGATGGGATCATCTGTCCCAAACTCCCTGACCCACTATGTGCCAAAGAAAGGAATGATATCGTATTAAGATAAAACTTTTATCTCTTCTATTTTCTCTTGCTTCCAATCAACTTGGCTCAAGCCGATTACAGTTATTTCCTTTCTCTAAATCTTTCCTTGCGAAAAAAAGGAATCATCTCCAAATCTTTTCCAAACGATGAATAACAATTCTTTTCGATTCAATATCTTTTCTCTTTCTCCTCCATCTTATTTCTCCGTCGTCCGGCGGATTTCTTTTGCTTCTGCACAGAAAAAAGAAGACTGAAATTCTGTACTTTTATATTTTGCCTTGAATTGCTTGAGGTTGTAGATGAAATTCGATGCCTTCTCTCTGTTTATTGGATATAATATGTTTAAGATAATGTAGATTTGAAATCGAATAACATGAATATCTATAGAATCATCACTGTGTTGAATTACTTTTAATTTCTTTATAGTTTTTATATCACCAAAAAACGGTATCACACCACTGAATCCCATAATATTCCGTGTCGCCGCCCACGCTCGATCAAACTGTTTGTCCTCTTCGTTTGAGTAAGAATGTTATGTACTTCATTTTGTGAATAGTTAATTCAAATCCTGATTTTTTTTTTCATTTATCTCGAGAAAATGAATTGTTTAAAAAGTATGTGTATTATTATTTTGCAAACCAGATTGACATTGTGAATATACTAAAGGAGCTAATTCTTTCTTTGATGATAGTAGATAAGAGTAGAGGCTATTATAAATCTTTAGCAGATGAGGTTAAAGTTGTCTTGAGCACCATATATCATGTATGGTGCACTTGTATTTCTTATCTTTATTTAGTGAAATCAGATATTGAAAATGAGTTTCACAAGTAATTGATGGTGGTTGTGCAAATTCTCTAACACTTACAATGCTTTCTCTATGATAATTGACTGAGTTGTGTTGCTAACAAGAGACAATTTTGAAATATAAATGAATTTGTTAGTTGGCTTATTGCAGACTGTGACATCCCAAGCAAAGATGTGGTAGTCCATTGTCAACAATGCTCAAGCATGCCTAAGTGGCGAAAGGGTGTAGTGGTACATGGATGTCAAGCAGAAGAAAGAGATAAAATTGGTGCTGCATTTTTAGAGCCTTGGACCGTTCGTAGGAGAAAGATATGGAGAAAATTGTTCTGTGTATTTACATTTAGGAAAATAGTGTCACTAGATTTTAATCGTAACCAAAAGAAGTAGAAATTAAGTTGATTCAAATTTGGGGGCTCCAGTGGTTGGTCTTTTATTGTTTACATGATATACAATAATGATAAGTTTACTAATCGAAAATATTAAGTATTTATTGAATTTGTTGTGGCAAAAAATTGAATGTGTTATTCTATATATTATAAATTTATGAAATAGCGTATGATAAAAAAAGTTCTGATCTTAAACCATTCAACTTCTTCAGCCACGAGGAGGCTCGACTCGATCAACATCTTGTGATACATCTACATAAACGAGGTTATCAAATATCCCTGCACCTAGCATCACCAACATAACATTCATTGTTTAAACAAATGTTTCCCAATGAGCCAAAGTCGAGTGGTTGTTGTGCCCAAAACAACAATAATAAACAGAAATAATCACTTTATTGAACATATATATGTAAATGCGCATTTATATTTGTCGAGCTATAAAAAATTACATACCAATAGTAAACTAGTCATGCTCATTGAACCTGAAAATCCACCGAAATTTTGTTGATTTGAACTTGTACCAACATTTTAACATCAATAAATAAATCAATGAATTAGAAAGATTGGATATATTACTATTACAAGGATGACTTTTAATTTATTCAAAATATTAAAACTAACCTCGTTCATATTGAGTCCTTGAGATGATGTACCAGGCACACTAGAAACAACATTAAGATTTTCTACTTCATCCTATCCCATAAACAAAAAGTAAAACTTAAGATAAGAATAGAAAATAATTTTCAAAATATAATTTACAAAAGTAAGATGCTCCCAAACCTGCATACACTCAAAACGAGAAGATAGTAGCAGAGATGAATTTGTGGTAGGGGTTGATGACTGATTTTTTTTCCTCCTTTTTCTCCCAACAACTTTTTCTAAGCCACCTATAAGCCTCTTGTTTGAAGTAGTCTTGTTCTTGTGCTTTATACCTTTAGCTACAGGAATATTTCTTTCATTAATCTGTAACTCATCACCATTCAATGACAAACTTCTTTCATTAATCTGCTTCTTGGTCAAACTCTTGATCTTGTAGCATCCTATCTTGTTTGTCAGTTGATGTTTTACTTTGCAATATGTCATTCACCTTCCCAAACAAATTCAAAATACTATCTTTGATCATTTTATAAGAATCTTCATTCTCCGATGCTTTTGAGACCAACTGAAGATACAAACTGCACAATTCTTTGTATCTCACATTTTGAAGTAGCTTTGGATCCAAGTTGCATGTTCAGACACTTGACTCTCCAATATATCCAGCTTTTGCTTGCCGCGTCCACCTTTTCATGATGTACTCACTTGAGATTTTAATATTATTCATCATCAACACTTTTAAAATATGAGAACATAGAATCCCGACAAATTCGAATTTTCTACAACTACAATTTATTTTTCCACTTGACGATTCAAATCTAACTATATGGTGATGACTCTTGTTGTGAGGAGAAATTTTGTAATGCGTTATTGGCTCCCTTTCATCAAAGCATTCCAAACTGCAATCATGAGATTTATACCACTCCCGCTCAAAATATTTATATATAGCAGGGATATAAATACTACCTGCATGCTTTAAAATCTCAATAGGATAGACCAACGATGGAACTTTGGCATTTGCTTTAAAATCAGCCACTATCTCTTGATATCGATGATCTTCAAGAAGTCTCTGAAAGTGATTAAAAAACTCTAAGAAATTGTGCTTGTAATTGACATACCTCTTCACAGTATTATTCATACTCTCACTTCTTTGGGTAGTAGTCATATCAGCACAAAACATTTGTCGTCCATAGACTAAAGCCCATTTTTCCTTTAGATTAAACATGTGCCTCAGTCAGTCATTATCTTCAAGGCCATACTTGCCCAACATCCTATCCTATATTTGCTAAAAATTCTCCCTCCTCTTCAAATCATATATATACGCTCCAAAGTCGTTGGCAGAATCTTTGAACTTCGAAAATATATTGCTCAAATGGATTGCAGCATTCTGAAAAATGTGCCAGAGGCATAAATGGTGATGAGTTTCAGGCCATATAAAAGCTAGTGCCTTAGCCATTGTTGTATCTTGATCACTAAGAATAGTTATCAATTTCTCACACATGGCTGAAGAAAATGTATCAAACAACCACTCAAATGATAATGAGGTTTCATCATACAACAGTGCAGCACCAAATACAATAGTCTGTTTGTGATGATTCACACCTACAAACAATGCAATGGGACGACTCTCATCCTCGCATGTGACCAAAAAATATTGGTTATCAAGTCATCTTCATCAACTTGAATGGCATAGAAAAAATTTAGATCATCAAATTGCATCTTGTGCAAGTTCTCTAATACTCCTCCAGTATCCCCTATTCTTGTAGCTCTTGTTCTTTTGGATCGCAAATAATTTTTATAATCTTGAGGTATGAAACCCAAATTCTCCCTCCCTCCTACTTGTCTCACCATAAGATCATGAGATGCTTTAGGTGTGATGCTCACATCATTTGCAAATTGAATTTGTAGTGTTGTCGCTAAGGTTATCTTTCAGTGAATTATGTGTAAGTGTACTTTGTTAGTGCTTGAAAGATGATGATTATGATCTTCAACAAAATCAATCACACAAAGCTTTCCAGTTTCTCGACTACTAATTTTCATTTTAGCTAGACAACCAAATTTTGATTCTGGGCGAAGTTTCTACACATAGATATCGCGCTTATCATGTGTTTTTTTACCTTGAGCACAACAACAAAAAATTCTATCAACTAATTCACTAGAATTGTTCTTATGGCTTTTGCTTCTTCTTATACCAAAATACACGCGTTACAAGTACTTCAAATAAAATTCATAAGCATTTTCTTCACTGACAAAGCTCATCCCAATCTTAAGAGCATCTTGCTCATTATTCATACCCATATTATTGACCAACTTATTACAGTTATGGTCATCATCATCATTGCATGCTGATTGCAATCTTCATTAACATCTTCAAAACTCAACCGAGGAGAAGATGTGCATCCGCTATCCATAGTTGTTCCTTCAGTCTTAAAATAAATTAAAAACTTAGAGCTTTATGAATAAATTCACATGTCAAATTGCTGGCTAGTAATAGTTTTCATGTATAACTACTCTTTATATCTTATATTCAAGGGAAATTGTGTAAGATCATTTAGATACATAAATAAATTCACGTATTTCTTCTTTTGTCCCATTTCCAAATAAAATTCTTTTCAAATCTGTGATTTTATGTTTAGTATGATTATGTATCATGATATAACCTATTATCTTGAAATGAAGATGTACATCTACATGAGATCCTACATTAACTTAAAGCATCATAAAAGAATTTCACATGTATCAAATTGTTGACTAATATAGCTTATCAATTTTGGTATAATTTTAGACTCGACAACACAATCAAAAGATAGTGCATAATTCTAGGAAAATATTTCTATGTATGTGAGGTGTGATAGTCAAACTAGAGTTATATGAGGTATAACTCTACCATTGGCTTACTCTTTTTCATGCTTTTTAGAAAATATTAAATATGAACTGATTAGGATAGATACGCAAACGAGCTTGAAGTATAAATTCTAGAAAGACTGATGATTCTATAGATATTCATGTTATTCGATTTCAAATCAACATCATCTTAAACATATTATATCCAATAAACAGAGAGAAGGCATCGAATTTCATCTACAGCAGCAAGCAATATAAACAAGTATAAAATTTAGTATACATACCTTTCGTCGAACAGTTGGCGCGACACCGTTTTTGGTTCAGAATATAAGTTTCAATCTTTTTTTTTCATGCAAAAGCAAAAGAAATCCGCCGGACGATGGAGAAAGAAGATGGAGGAGAAAGAGAAAAGATCGAAAAGAATAGTTATTCATCGTTTGGTTGGCGATGATTCCTTTTTTCTGCAAGGAAATATTTAGAGAAAGGAAAGAACTGTAATCGCCGAGCCGATTGGAAGCAAGAGAAAATAGAAGAGATACAAGTTTTATCTTAATACGACATCGTTCCTTTCTTTGGCACAGAGTGGGGTTAGGGAGTTTGGGACAGATGATCCCATCCCCTTTGGCTCGGCTTCGTCGAGAAACCGTAGCATATTCACCATAACTCACAAGATAGTCAAGCAATTTTAAGTGCATCTATATTTTTTAGGCGAATTTAAGTGCATCTATTATAATGCATAACATAGACAATTAATGTTAAAATCACAAGTCCGAGCGCATAAATAAGTTTATTTCATCATAAACTTCCTTTAATTCTTCAAAAACCACCCAATTTATTCAGCAACAACAGGATTACAGTCGAAAATCAGTAAATACGATTCACAAAAAAGCAAGGGGTAAAAAATGAGGTAAAATGCTCTCAGCCTTCCAAACTATATTCCAAAGATTACAAGACTCAACAAAAGGTTGGAACAAAAACTATACCATTATTAGCAGCTGCAAAAATGATTATACCGGAGATGATCCAAGTCTACATGGGACCCATTTTTGAACTCTATTCCTCAAAGATGTGTCTCCTATCTAAATCGGGCATGTTTAATAGGGCTCGACTGGTGTCCGGAAGTTGGCTCCAGCGTAAACAGCTTCTGAACCAAGTTCCTCCTCAATTCTCAACAACTGGACACAAAATATTTCTTGTGGGCAAATTTGTAACATAGGTTAATAACTAACTTTTAGATGCAGCAAACACGTCGGGATGATTACCTGGTTGTATTTAGCAAGACGCTCGGATCTGCATGGAGCCCCCGTCTTAATTTGTCCCTAAAAAAAATCCCAGATAATAAGTAGATAATGAGTTCGAAGTATTACATATAACTACAAGATAAAAACCAAAAGAATTACACATATCTTTTAAAAGATGATTACCGTAGACAAACCAACAGAGAGATCAGCAATGAATGTGTCCTCCGTCTCTCCACTGCATCCAGCAACAAAATTTTGATCATTCGTCGCTCCATTCCAGATTGGAGCAAGTCAACTAGCATCTACTGTGATATAACGATGAAAGTATCATACCTCCGGTGACTGGCCATTACACCCCAACCAGCACGCTTGGACATTCTTACTGCTTCAATACTCTCGGTTACAGAACCAATTTGGTTAACCTGGCAGCAAAGACAAACCACAGAATTGTATTTTCGAGGTCCCCTTATATAGAGATACGGCTGAAATGTTTTAGCAAGACAACACTACGACTATACCTTGAGAAGAAGAGCATTGCATGCCTTCTCCTTGATTGCTTTCTCAACTCTCTGCAAAAATGAAAACCAAGGAAGGAAAATGCTAAATGCTTTGTAGGGCAAAATATTACTTAATTATCGCAACAGGGTATGAATCATGAAACTACTTAAGCATTGCATCAATCACCTTAGGATTGGTGACGAGCAGATCGTCTCCCACAATCTGAACTTTAGCACCAACTTCTGTGGTAAGCTTCGCATAGGTCTCCCAGTCATCCTGGTCAAATGGATCTTCAATTGATACAATAGGGTACTCAGAAACAAATGACTTGTACAGGTCCTTGAGTTTATCACCCGAAATCTTTTGAGATCCATTATTGTTCTGCAATAATTTGGGGAAAAGAAAAGCATTAGTTATTGGAAGAATGTAAACTGAGTCATCTAGACTGCAGATTAAAAACTTGCCTCTTCCTTGAAGTTCAAGTCATAAGTCTTATCTTTGCCATAAAATTCAGATGCAGCAACATCCATTCCGATGACAACCTTCAATAAAGAATAAGCGAAATATGCTCAATTTCATTAGATGATTGAACAGTAGAAGGAGCAAGACGTGTGAGTTAAGTCAAGCGAACTCACTTTTCCTTCATAACCTGCTTTAGCAATAGCTGTTTTAAGCAGCTCGAGACCTTCCTTGTTCTCCTGAAATTGCAACCAAGTACAACTGTGAACACTCTAGTACAGAACAGAAATGAAGTTCTATGCCGAGTATAAGATAATACCTGAATGTTAGGAGCAAAGCCACCCTCATCCCCAACGTTGGTTGCATCTTGGCCATACTTTTTCTTGATAACAGCCTGAAATTGAGAAGCTCAGACATTCATAACATAACATACGAAACTGAGAAAGTATGACCACAAAGCCTCAAATTTCTAAGGAACGACATGACTTAGTCAGACTAAATTGTTTACTAAAAGTAAATCGATGAACAAATATTAATCAATTTATTACATGTTTTCATTTTTGATTGAGTGAAATGTACACAAAGGGTGAATTGCAATAACTATTTTAACATAGTCATGGTAAAGGACAGAAAAGTAATAGTAGATGCAAACATGCCTTCAAATTGTGATATACTTCCACACCCATTTTCATGGCCTCCTTGAATGAAGAAGCTCCAACTGGAAGAATCATGAATTCCTGCAAAAGAAAGTTCATGTTTATCAAAATTACAGAGCAGCACGTCGCATACCAACGAACATCTAGTAAAAGACATGCCTGCATTGCAAGTTTATTTCCAGCATGTGATCCACCATTGATGACATTGAAAGCAGGAACTGGGAGGACCAGCTTCTTGTTGCCAGCCAAGTTGGCTATATGCTGAAAAGAGGAAGGGTATATTGTCAACAAATTGTGAAAAACAAAACTTGAACAATGAAATGTAAAATCCGGATGCAACAATTGCCTTTTCTGATTAGTGACATATATAAAAAGGAACGGTAAACATATATGTTAAGTAATAAAGAAGCCTAATACCTTGTACAGAGGAATATTGAGGACAGCAGCTCCAGCTTTGCACACGGCAAGAGACACAGCAAGAATTGCATTTGCACCAAGCTTTTGGGGGAAAAAATGGTTATTAATAGATCAATCTAGCAATATAGCCCACACAAATAGTTAACTTACGCACGGGAATACCTTTTGCTTGCACCAACCCCACTCATTCTGAGTTCCATCAAGTTGTTGTACCATGAAATTATCGAGAGCAGTCTGTTCAGTTGGGTTCTGCAAAAGCAACGGCATTCATCTCAGTCGTGGGGCCAGGAAAACAACGTCAAAATTACATCCACATCTTGTGAACAAGGCCCTCATGAAGTTTCAAATACGAACCTTTCCAACGAGGGCTGGTGCAATGATTGAGTTCACATTGTTAACAGCCTATAAAACATATCAAGGAAATTAAGACAACTAGGAGCTGCAGCAGGATTCAATAAGAATCCAATGTAAAAAGCATATACAACAACATCATCCACCTAAACAACACCAACCTTCCCAACACCCTTTCCGAGGTAGTCCGATCCCCCGTCTCTCAGTTCAAGGGCCTCATAAATTCCTTTAAACAAAGGATACCACACGTTGTTAAGCATGCCATGTAAACACATTCGTATAACATCAAACCAATTACCAACTGAACATCTACGGTCTACATAATTAGAACAAGGATCCAAATGTGACAAAAGGGTGATCTCAATATTCAAAAAGCATCGCAGAATCAAACATTTGAATGCCCTTATATCATTACAACACAAAACAAATTCGAACATACCAAAACTCAGTGACACGTAATGAAAAGTAATGGAAAATAAGCGCCAATTGATCATACCAGTGGATGCACCACTAGGAACAGCAGCCCTCGCCATGATTCCATTAGACAGATGCACATCAACCTAAAATCACATCAATCACCAAAAGTTACAACAATCACTTCTTCATACATTCATACAACTTGCATTTCACGTTGGTACATCACCAAAATACAGTATAAACTGCACGCACACATAACTACGTCTGTAGGTGCAAATCAAATCACAAACATACGGCAGGCAGCATATGTGGAACCTACTAAATCTATATTATATCCAGAAGCAACAATAATCGAATAATGGAAGAAGAAAATTCACACTAAAACGAAAACGGAAAATTTTCGTGAAAAATCGAAAACGAATCGTTTGAAGAACAAGCTGCAAGAAAACGAACCTCTACCGTAGGATTTCCACGGCTGTCGAAGATCTGACGGGCCTTGACGGACTTGATAGTTGCCATTAGAGCGAGAGAGAGAGAGAGAGAGAGAGAGAGAGAGAGAGCGGGAGAGATCTGTTTATGAGAGAAAGGAGGGAAGGTTTGAGGGTGGAAATGCCACGTATTTGTACAAGAGTTAGGGATATTTGCAGTCGTCGATCTTCGTTCCGATTTGACGCTCATCACCTCGTCCGTGTCAAATAAATCAATATAGACAAAAACTTATGCATCATGCAACACCGGACCCGGACCTGTCCAGACCCGTCTAGACCTAGCGCGTGAGGCTCACGCGCGTGCCTCCACACACGGCGTGTGAGTTCCACGTGCTACAATTTTTTATTTTATTTTTATTTATCTTTTTATTTTTTCAATTTTTTCCCCATCTTTTTTTGTTGTTTGTCTCTTTATTTTTTTGTTGGTCGTTACTTCTTTGATCAAGATTCGAGCGAAAAGAGCCGAAGGTCTAGGAGCTAGCCGAAAAATCCAAATTATTGTCCGTCAATTATTTTTATATTAGTATTCGGAACAAAGGCTGAGCCGAAGGCTCCGCCAAATACAAAAAAAACTATAAATTAAAAGGGAAAAAAAAAAACTGATCAAAGGGCGTTGACCCGAGTTAGACCCGAGTCGTGTCAACCCATCTCCATGGTGGCGATGTCTCCACCCAAGTCCAACTCATCGGTCATCAATAAATAAAATCATTTTCTCTTTTTTCCTTTTATTTTGTTAGACTCTTCACAGCGGCTGTCTCGTTGGCCGGCTCGAGACAACCGAGCCAACGAAACACGCCGGTACAGCCCCCCTCTCAAGACGGTCTCGGTTCGATGCGTGCAGGATACGCACTCGAATAAAAAAAATAATAGAAAATTATGGCGCGTGGTTTGCACGAGCCTAACCGAATTTAAAAAAAAATAGTCGTTCGTCAACAGCTCCTACAATCCAAAAGAAATATATTTTAATTTCACCAATAAATACTCATTCTTCACGCCATTTTCTCCACACAAATTCATCTTCTTCACCTAGTTTCTCTCTATTTTTTGTAACTGTGTTATCATATTTTATGGGATAACATTGTACGAATTTAAAATCTTACTCTTTTATGCAGATTAGTCCATCTTGTTTAATTGTTGTGCATGGAGACCAGTGGGATGACAATATATATGTGGGTGAGAAAAAGAAGTATATTTCTATGCATGGAGGACAATGGGATGACATTGAAATTTTTGTTGCAATGTGTTACGAAATGTTTTTATTTATTAGCTGATTTTCCACACGTTACGAAATAGTGATTTCGTAATGGAGTAACGGAGTTAGAAAGTTATAGCCTTATTACGCAATGACATTTTGGTAACATTTGTACCATTTTCATAACGAAATTGTAATTCTTAAGAAAAAATTTATGAAGCATACTCATGTTACGAAATACGAACTTCGTAACAAAGTAACATTTACTTAAATGTAATTATGAAATTTAATATTTCGTAACGGATTCTAATTACGAATAATTGATACACTATTACGAAATTATAATTTCGTTATTGAGATATTGCAAAATATAAACAACTGCATATTATCTACAGTATATGCGATGTTAGATTACAAATACGAATTGTTTTCAGCAAAATATAAGCAACTTGCTACTAAGCAAAAGCAAAAGACAAAACAAAGGGTTGTTTTGTCAATCTTGGGCTCCGATGTCACTGGTCGAGCAATGATGTAATGGAATGCCTTGTCCGATGTCAATTGCGTATATCCTATTGTACACTCTCCACCAATTAACATAATCTGGTGGTGTTCTGATACCATATTCTTTCATTTGAAAGTCTATATGTTTTACAATAAACAAACAATGAAACCAAATCAATAATTCAGAACATACAACTTACATTACGAAATAGCAAACTAATGAAACCAAATCAATAATTCGGAACATACAACTTACATTACGAAATACCAAACTATGTTACGAATTTACAAACAGTTGAATTATTTACGAATTTACGAAAATTGTAATAGAGTATACAACCACATATTGTTACGAAAATAGGAATCGTAATCAGGCTACAAATTACAATATGTTATGATTTTATAATTTCGTAACAGTGATACCACATATCAAACATCAGAATTAATTACGGCGGTAACAAAAGTTCACAATAAAAGCGAAAGGAGCATAATGTTACGAAATTCGAAATTCGTATCAGCAATCTATGTCACGAAATTATATTTCTTAACAGGTTTACAACAAGACATAAATATATATAGAATACAGATGTGTTATGAAATATCCTTTTGAGGCCGGTAATCAAAGCAAACTTGATCTGTGAGAAGCGTAAGACTCTCCCTTTCACCTTGAACCAAAGGGCTGTTTCATCAATCTCTGGTTCTATTGTCACTTGTTGAGCTATGATGTAATGTAGAGCCTTGCCGGATCTTGAGACGATGTCGGGGAGCTTCATGAAGGCTCCAAGTGCTGATTGCCTTAACTGTTTGATGGATTTCTTCCCAAATGATTCCAAGACACAACGGATATTCTTGATTGTGTTCTCGCCACCAGTTAACACAATCCGGTGGTGTTCTGATTCCAGATTCTTTCGTTTGAAAACCCAGTTGTTCTACAATAAACAAACAATAAAACCAAATCAATAAATCGGAACATGTAAATTATGTTACGAAATATCAAACTATGTTATGAAATTATAATTCGTAACAGGGATTATAACACATATAAAAGATATACAACCCACAAAACACAATTTGTTACTATTTTATAATTTTGTAACTTCGGTACCACAACAGATTTAATTAGGAATTACGAAATTTGAAAATTTGTAACTTAATATGTACAACGCACAAATGTGTAACTTCATAATCACATCTTACACAGCAGAATTAGTTATGAATTATGAAATTCGTAACAACATAATAAACAATGCTATTAAATCTCACAAAAAATGCAGGAAGAATCAAATGGCGATACGAATTACGAAATTCGTAACATGGATACAAAATCTTCAATACAAAAATCTAAAATCATAACAAACGTGTTACGCAATTCACAATTCATAACTTCATATCCACATTTCACACAACAAAATTAGGTACGAATTACAAAATTCGTAACATCCGTTACGAAATTCGTGACAAATGTTATGAATTACGAAATTCGTAACAGCAGAATAAACGGTGTTACTAAATCTCACAAAAGAACGCAAGAAGCATCAAATGACGGTACAAATTATGAAATTCGTAACATGGATACAAAATCGTCAATACACAAATCTAAAATCGTAACAAACGTGTTACGAAATTCACAATTCGTAACTTCATATCCACATGTCACACAACAGAATTAGTTATGAATTACAAAATTCGTAACATCTGTTACGAAATTCGTGACAAATGTTACGAATTACGAAATTCATAACAACAGAATAAATAGTGTTACTAAATAATGATACGAATTACGAATTTCGTAACTTGGATAGAAAAACTCCAATATGAAAATTTAAAATCGTAACATAGTTATAACCTTATTATGAAAATCACATTACGAAAATATATTATCGTAACGGAATATTCAATACGAAATTCCTATTTTCGTAACATGGAGAACAAATTTAAGAAAAAATCAGGCGATAATAACAAGATTCGTATTAATTCACGTATCAATTCAACCACAAATCATATCAATTCACCAATTTAAGATACGAAATTTGCGGATTATGAAATTCGTATCAACGGAATCAAGACATATTGATACGAAATGACAAAATTGTAACAGAGAATCAAGGCATACTGATACGAAATGACAACATCTTAATAGAAAATCAAGGCGTAGTGATATGAAATGACAAAATCGTAATAGAGAATCAAGACATACTGAAACGAAATGCCAAAATCTTAACAGGAAGACAAGATATAGTGATACGAAATGCCAAAATCGTAACAGAGAATCGTAACCAGGCTACAAATCACAATCTGTTACGATTTTATAATTTCGTAACAATGATACCACATCTCAAAGAGCAAAATTAGTTACGACGTAGCAAAAATTCACAACAAAAGCGAAAGGAACATAATGTTACAAAATTTGAAATTCATTTCAGCAATCTGTGTCACGAAATTATAATTCTTAACAGGTTTAAAACATGACAAAAATATACATAGAACAGAGATTTGTTACGAAATACAAATTTCGTAATTTAATAACCACATCTCAAACAGCTGAATTAGTAACGAATTTACAATTATTAACGGTGTTGCGAAAAATTCACAAAAAAAAACACAAGAATCATAAGAAAGACGATACGAATTACGAACTTCGTAACAAGGATACAATATCTCCAATACAAAAATCTAAAATCGTAACAGAGTATTCATTTAGTCTTGAGTTACCCAAATACGAAAATCTAAAATCGTAACAGAGTATTCATATCTTAACGTGATAACTCTAATACGAAATACCAATTTCGTAACATGGGTGAAAGATCTGAGAAAAATTCAGGCGATAATAACAAGAATCGAATCAATTCATGTATTCATCCACCATTCAACCACAAAATCGTATCAATTCACGCATTCAAATTTTTGAAATCGAAAACATATACCCGTCAGATGCGCCGGAGTACGTGGCCGCGCTGTCGTCAAACTCGTCGGCGGGCTCTTTTTCTCTTGTTTTCTCTTCTTTTCTCTTCTTTTCTCTTCTTTTTTCTTCTTTCTTCTTTCTCTTCCTTCAGCGACGCCTCTGGTGGGGAATCGTCTTCTCCGTGGTCGCCGAAATCGGAGGGAAATGCTTCTTCTTCTCCGTGGGTTGCTTGTCATTGTCGCTATCGGAAGCCAGGGAGGAGATGAGGCGGAGAGTTTTACCCGGAGATGAGGCGGAGATTTGAGTCGTGGTGAAGAATCGAGGGGGCGGGGGTTGCTGAGAGAGAATGTTGTGGTGATTTGAGGGTGAATTTTTGTTTTGGTATTGTGGTGAAAAACTAGAAAAAAAAAGGTGAATAAAACTTCTACCCTTTAATAAGGGTAAATTTGTTCAAAAGTCATAAAATTGACTAGAATTTTAACATATTAAGTTGCATGACAAACATGGTAGGACTACATTCCTACTCCTCCCATTCTATGAAAAGTTGTATGTGGAGACTGGAGTAGACCCAGCTTATTTGATAAACTGGTCACAGGCATTGCCTCGATCTTCTCTCTTCTCTCTCTCTCTCTCTGTCTCCCCTGGCGCCGTCCCCACACCATTATATTGCTAACGTTTGCAGCGCTCCCTCCACTCCACTGCCTTGTGCCCTCAAACTTTATCAAAGTCGAAACGAATTCAGCATTTTCTTTTTACTTATATATCCATCATCACAAGATAAGACAAGACAATCCCCATTTTCAACTTTCAATCTCAAAAAAATACTGTATTAATTCGTCCCCATTAATTTTGCTGTCAATAAACGATGGATCACAAACCGCAGCCATTAATCTTGCATGAGCTACTGCAACAAGATCAGGACCCCTTCCACCTCCAAACCTACATTTCCGACAAGCGCTCCTGCCTCAATCATTCCTCTCCGCCCGCCGCCGCCCGCAACGCCTCCTCGCCGTTTTTTGATTTCCATCCGCCGGCGATCCTCCGCGTGCCGCCGACGACCGCCGCCGTTCTGGCTGAAGCTGCGACGAGGATCCAGAAACAACGGCAGCCCAAAACGCAGATGAAGAACGTCGGGCTCAGCTTGTTCGGATCGCTCTTCAAAATACTGAAATATCGGCGTAGAATCAAAGTTGAGAGAAATTGTGATTTGGAAGAGAGACAAAATCCGGATGAAATTATTAGGATCTCGTCTTCATGCATTCATCATTTGCGGGCCTCCTCCTCATTCCATGATACTGCAGATTTTGAAGCCCCAAATTGCTCGGGGCCGATTAGCCCTTTCATATTTTCTCCTTTCAAAAGCCCGTCCTTCTCCGGCCGCCGCACGCCGGAGTCATGCTCTCCGGCGGCCACTTCTCCCATTCGCCGCCACGTAATAGAGGTTTGGTTGAAATCTGTCGGTTACCTTCTTTTTTTTTTTAGTATTTATTTTATAACTAGCGTAGCGCTTCTCCTTCTCCATAAATTCAAATTTGAGATTTTTAGTCATAAATAAAATTTATTTATCTTTTTCTAATTAATCAGTGAGCTTGAGTCATAATGAGTAAATCATTGATGTTTCTGCATTGAAATTTCTACTAGTTGGTGGTCGTTTTGTCGAGTTTAAGTGTCGATTATGCCCTCGAATTTTATAAAATTTTAATTCTAGAATAATCCAAATTCATGAGATGAAAATAACCCTTTAGTTTTAAATTTGTATAATTGTATCAGTAGATCTGTCTGTTGTTTGTAATTAAAACTGTAGTTGTGATCACCCCCTCCCCACCAAAATTTTCTTTTTTTCTGGTAAAAAGACAAATCTTGTTTATTGTTTCTTTCTTGGATTGAACTAATAATTGTGCATATTCTAACCACCATATATTTTAATCATTTCTTCTAATCATCATTAGTAATGGATTTCATAAATTAAACTTCATTTTTAGTTATATATTTATTCATCGTTGCTCAAATCATATATAGGAGGAGGAGAATTGTGCATCTGGTGTGGAAGAGGAGAAGGAACAATGCAGTCCTGTGTCTGTATTAGAAGATACTTTCTTTGAAGATGACGAACATGGAAGCCTAGTCGGAGAAGAAGAAGACGATGATGATGATTTAGATCTTTATGCGAATATAGAAAGTAATCATCATTTTTTCTATTACATTCCAACTTATGCACCAACCAATAATGTGATCACTTTTTGGTTGTTTAATTCTTGCTTCGTTTAGCTTTCAAAAAAAAAAAAAAAAAAAAAAATCTTGCTTCGTTTAGGCTTATTGGGATATGCTTTTTAATACAAGTAACTTGTCTATTAATGTGACCTAACATAGTGATAAAATAACTTGTTGCAGTTAGAACTGCCCATTGTCATGCAGGCTGATGGGTAACTGGGTTGGCCCCATTTTTTTGAGCCGGACTAAGCCGCATAATTATTTGTTTTAAGAATTTTCCGGGCCAACTTGACCCGAAAAAGAAAAAGAGACCAGCCCGGCCCAACCAGAAATTTTTGTGTGTACATTAAAAATATGTTTTCGCCAAGCCAGGATTTTTGTTGCCCAACCACTTTTGACAGTTGTAATTGTTGTGCATGTGGAATTGGTTTCTATAACTCACCATTTAAATCCACGAAATCCCTTGAAATTGTGACGTTTCTATAAACTTTTTTTTTTTTTTTTTTTTTTTTTTGTTTTTGTTTTTGGCAGGAGCTAGACAGCAGCTTCTAGAGAGGCTTGAAAGATTTGAAAAACTTGCAGCACTAGACCAAGTGGACCTGGAGGAGAAGTTACTCGAAGCTTCTGAAGAGATAGGAGGTATAGAAATATTTGAGCATTTGCGACTCTGCGGGCAACAAGATTTGGTAACATCAAGCCTCAAACAGAGTCCTATGAAGATGTGTGCTGACATGAAGAGGCTGACAGGCGATGACGAATGCCAAGTAGTTTTCAGACGAAGTCGCCGTTTGCCACGACAAGCGGGATTTAGCGCCATAGATTTGATGGTCAAGTTGGAGGCATGGAATTGGGAACGATGGTCGGAGGGGGTGGAGGAGACGGCGGAGGAGATGGAGGTAGCAATCTTCGAGGGCTTAATGGAAGAATGTTTTGCATGTATAGATTAATAATTATGTAACAAGAGTTTCTTGTAATATTACTATATATGAAGTCCACATTTAGGTTTCACATAATTTATATCTCGATGATTTGGTTGCGAATTTTTTTATTGTCTATTGACGGTTTTCATTGTATCTCCCAAGGAATTGACACCGACGATACTATTCTTGTCGGTAGTTTAAGAGACATAAGTTTGACTTTTCGACATTCATGGCATTATTATAAAAATATTAAAATGTAATGCATTTTTTTTTTTTTTTTTGTCCAAATTTCGAACATTGTGATATCATTGCAAAATAAGTATTGCATATTTTGGGCAGCCAAAAATGCAAATTTACTTTACTCGGAGGGGGGGCGATTCTCGATTGATCAATATTGAAAAGATCAAATAAGATAATATTTCCTGAACCCATTTTAAATTCGTGTAATTGATTGCCAGTATGAAAATAAAAAACGATCCAATAATAATTTATGTAAATTACCACATTATTATTATATTACTAAAACGAAAATGATTATTTTTTTGAAAAAAAATTATGTGGCACTCTTCTTAATCCTGCATTCATATTTATCTAAATTCTTAAATTTTTGAATTTTTAAATATAAAATAATGGATTTTAAATATCTACCAAAATTTTGTGTCCCACATCGATTTTCTAATAAAACTTCACCTATTAAAAAGCCTATAAATACCTACAACAAATGTGTATTATCTCATCATTTGCTCCACCAGCTTTATTTGATCAATTTATTTTTTAATCGGCCGAATAAATAACTATATTTTTATATTTGATAATTAATAATTTAATTTAATATAGCCAATGTTTTAGTTGGCCGAATAAATAACTATATTTTTTATAGTTGATGATTAATAATTTAATTTAATATGGCCAATTTTTTAGTTGGCCGAATAAATAATTATTTTTTGTAGAGAACTAATTTATAAGTTAGCCGAATAAATAGTTCCAAATTATTTTGGCTAATTTAATGGTTGGCCGAATTAAATTTTGAAATAATATAATAATTTTTATATAATTTGATAAAAAAATAATTAATTTCTAATTTGTCAATTAATTAGATAGACGGGTCAATTCTCATCTGACGGGTACCTCAACTCGGGAACCCACGTGGCACATCCATCCTTTATTCTTATTTATTTTAAAATTTTCGTTATATTCATTTTTTTTTCATTTTTTTTTCTAAAATCTAGAATCATCATCTATAAATTGATTTTACGTTATTTGTAGTTGGGTTTTCAACTTTGCATAATTTGTAATTGTAATCAGTAAATATTACTATACAGTTAAATCAAAACGAGTTTTATAAAATTATGCACTTATAAATCAAAACCGTGATCAACGGGCCAATTCAACCCGAACTGTGGCGGTAGATGGGTCAATCCCAACCGACGGTTATCTTAACTTGGAGAATTTTTTATTTTATGCTTTTTTTTTCTTGTATTTTCTAAAATCTATAATTGCCATCTAAGAAATAATTTTTACGTTATTTATAGTTGTGTTTCCATCTTTTCATAATCTATAATTGTAATTAGCAAATATTACTATGCAACTAAGGACGAGAACGAATAGTACAATCAATTTTTTTTATTAAATTTTGGATCTATATAAATTATAAACGAGTTTTGTAAATTATGCACTTGTAAATCAGAGCCATGGTGGTCTATTCCTATTTATCTAGATTCTCAAATTTTTACTCCATCCGTCCACAAATCAAATGTCCATTTACCCATATTTCTGTGTCCACAAATCAAATGCCTACTTACCTTTTTATACAATTATACCCTCCTACTTTTACTTAATTTACTACCCTTTATCATTGATGGCCCCACCTTACTACAACTTTATTCCTATTTTTTTGTCATCAGACTCATCACAACAACTTTATTCTTACTTTTTAGTCAATATCAACATTTTTTTTGTCATTACTACTGTGTTTTTATCATTATTCTATTACCTCTACATTCTAATTTTTACCCACTCAAATAACTTTATCAATTTTTCTTAATCTACGTGCCAGAAACCAAATGAGCATTTGATTATTGGACAAAGCGAGAAATTTTTAGTAAATGTAAAATAATAGATTTTAAATATCAACTAAAATCTTGTGTCTCACATCGGTTTTCTAATGAAACTTTACCTATTGAAAAGCCTATAAATACCTATAATCAATGTGTATTTTCTCATCTTTTGCTCCACCAATTTTATTTGGCCAATTTATTTTTACTCGACCGGATAATTAACTATATTTTTATAATTTATTTTAATTTAATTTTGTCAATTTATTAGTTGGCCGAATAGATAATTATTTTTTTGTGGAGAACTAATTTATTAGTTGTCAGAATAAATGATTCCAAAATAATTTGGCTAATTTAATGGTTGGCTGAATTAAATTTTTAAATAGTATAATATTTTTAATTTAATTTGATAAAAATAATTAATTTTTAATTTGTCAATTAATTAGGTAGCAGGTCAATTCTCAACTAACAATTTTTTTCACATATTTTTAAAAATCTATAATCGTCATCCAGGAATTAATTTTTATGTTATTTGTAGTTGGGTTTCCAACTTTGCATAATTTATAATTGTAATTAGCAAATATTACTATACGGTTAATGACGAGAACGAATAGTATAATCAATTTTTTTATTTAATTTTGGGCCTATATAAATTCAAAACGAGTTTAATAAATTACGCACTTATAAATCGGAGTCGTGGGCAATCGAAATTGTGGTAGTAGACGGACCAATTCTCAATCAACGGGCATTGATATACTGATTTTTTTAGAAAGGAACACAAATGACTATTTCTTTAATCCAGTTTGAAACAAGTGCGAGTATATAAATTTCAAACAAGTTTGAATAATTCTAAACACACCGTCTCAAATTATTTGATTTATCGCCTCCGTTGGGAAACGTGAATATGTAAGAAAATTGGCGGAAAATTTACTAACGATTTGTTTATGAGTCAATTTCGACCAAAAATTATGCACGTAGAAGGGCCAATATATATATATATATATATATATATATATATATATATATATATATATATATATTATTGTTGGGTTATTAAATTTTTCTGTGAATATATTTGGAACATTATTATTTATATAAAAAATCAGTATTGTAGTTAACGGATTGATTCCGGGTAGGAACCGTAGGGATAGACGGAATGATTGCGAAGTGGTAGTTCAACTTTTTTTTCTTTAATTTTATGTTGAACTCATAATGTAGGGTATTTAGGGATAGACGGAATGATTGCAAAGTGGGACAAGGAGTATTTGCAATAAAAACGATGCATCTCAATTTTCATACAAATCAACGTGGGACAATCTTTTTGAGAGCCAAATATATATCAAATCTTAATGAGTTTAGTAGATACATTCCATAATCTAATGATGAAAACCCTAAAATAACTAACAAAGGCTCTACCATTAAGAGACAGAGGGAATAATTTTTTTCTTAATCTATCATTTATCACTATTTAATAATTTTATAAAAAATAATTTTCCGTCGATTTTCGACGGATCATACTCTAATTTATCCCAAAAAGTAAAACGGTAAAAACTATACACGAGGATCCATTTCTTTCCCAAGAATCATGCATGCATGCTGAGAAGGCCGCTCCCCATATCTTTCATACACTCACTTTTTTTCTACTGTTCCCTCCACTAAATTGACTAACTTTAATTCAAATAACTTTCCTT
Organism: Schizonepeta tenuifolia; assembly: GCA_029490685.1. Lineage (NCBI taxonomy): Eukaryota > Viridiplantae > Streptophyta > Magnoliopsida > Lamiales > Lamiaceae > Schizonepeta > Schizonepeta tenuifolia. Next base: position 101,478,151 of record CM055956.1, read on the forward strand.
ATTATATTAAGAATTGATTTTTCAATTTCATATCCAACATTTGTGGAGTTGGCATGATAGAGTTAATTAATTCTTCGTCCTGATTCAAATGTTGAATTGTCGGACAATTAGATAAATGAAATTGACAACACAAGAGATCGACAATCCAAACAATAAACTTCAAAAATTCACAATCATGTCTAAATCTCCAACTACAATTTCATGCAAAAAATTTCAATAGATTTGAATTAAAAAAATTAAATATTAAATTGTATGATATAAAAATTGATCTAAATTGCAAATTACTCCAAACGTTGCGCATTAAATTACATTTAACCCTTATTTTTATTATTGCACATGTGATCATTATTTTATTTCCGAAAGGTTATTGATGAAACATAAAGTCTGTGATAAGAATTGCTCTAGAAAAAATATGTGCATGATCCCCTGACCAGGCCACTGCCATTTGCAATTTAGTACTCCACAGGAAAACTGATACTGGAAAATTTTCTGAACCCCATTACAATTGGTGGTCCATTATAGACCAAGTACGATTTATTTTCCCAATAATAATAATAATAATAATAATAATAATAATAATAATAATAATAATAATAATAACAACAATAATAAGAATAACAACAATAATAAGAATAAAGTATCCGCATATGAAACATAGGCCTTTCATAGATAAAAGAAGTTTTAAATTATTCATAATTTTGTATTGATTTTTTAGATGATTTAAATTGTGAGAAGTTGTCGATAATAACTGAATTCAAGACTTCTCCCTTAACAATTACACAAGAGTGATCCACTGTTTGAATATACCAAAAAGTGTTTGAATGTGATTATCAATCTCAAACTCAGTCATGCCTATTCGTCACAGACAAAATTTAATATTACACAATTAGTGTCACGTTACAACTTACACAGCATAATATAGTAAGGTGAGATAAGTGTGTGAATATGTATCTATGTCTACTGACTTCTTTGCATAAAAATAAAAATATAGCATTAGACATGAATTTGAATATGTGTCCTTTACCCATCAAAATGTGAGACGTTATCACACAAGACTATGTCGTTACTATTTAAGTTGCGTTTACTTTGATGTTAAATTTGACATGTGAAATGATTTCAAAAGAAAATTTTGACCCTTAAAATCCATCCTTTCTCTTCCATCATTTTCTATGGAAAAGTACCTCACCCTCTATTCTTCGTTTTTTTTTACTCCGAAGAGAGAAAATATTATCGTGAGGTATTGATGTGATAATATTATTTTTTTTAATACAAAGGAGGAAGAAGAGATGGTGAAATTCGTTTCGAAATAAAATGATAGAAATGAAAGGAGGAATTTTAAAAGTGAGAGTATATTTTTTCTCCTCATTTTCATATGATTATTTAATAATCAAGCTAAATACATCCGTAAATATAGTAATGTTACCCATTCGTACTCATTTTTGTACGCGGTCTGCGTTAAAGACTTCTAAATATAATCGTTATTCTTGAATTGGGCTCAGTCAAAGCCCACTCATGATCTTTCTTGGCCCAATCTGTGGATTCGCGTGGTGGGATAAACTGTACTCGGAAATTTCAAGTAGTATAGCAACCCAAAACTTTACCTCTTTCTAGAAAAAAACAGTCAATCACATCTAAATACTCCAAATGATTAATTAGTATAGGCAATACCTTATATGCGATACAACCGTTGCAATGCGCGCAGCGCGAACATGCGCTTTAAAATGACCGTTCGATCGTTCGCGTGAGATATACGCACGGTGATTGTTTTTTTTAATAGGGCGGGTGTATTACACGCGTGTGACATATTATTTTTTTAATTCGTCAGACTTATTAGGACACATTTTAGGTATTTTTAGTGTATTTTTTATCTGTCATAATATCTAATTAATTTTTTTTCAGATTTTTTAATTTTTTTTAAATTCCAATTTTTTTTATTAATTTTTTTTTTTTTTAATTTCTAGATTTTTATTTTGCCACTTCTTCTTTTTTTTTTGCCTCTTCTTCTTTTGTCAAAAGTTGAGCGAGGGGAGACGAAGGCTTCAGAGCGAATATAATTTGGATAATTGTAGTGGCAATAATTTGGATTCTTCGGCTCGCTATGTAGCCTTCGGCTCCCCACATTTGATCTCTTAACCAAAGAAGAAAAGACAAACAAAAAAAGAAGAGGAAAGAAAATTTAGAAATTAAAAATGCTGTTTTTATATTTTTTTGATACATTTTTGAACCATAGTTTGGCACCAATGTCGAGACCATTTGGTGTATCCTTAAAATCTGGGAATCTGCATGTCAACTCCCTTCCTTGTACTTTTTGTACTTATTTTAATTTCATTTGTTATTTAGATTTTATATTTTGTAATAACATATTATACTTTGTATTTATTTTTTTATATACATCTATCTTTATCTATATTTATTATTCGAAAAAATTTTGTAGTTAATATTTTTTTTCATTAATCCTATTATGAATATTATTTCTTAAGTTAATCCTTGAATAACAATTTTTTTTTTGTGATTTAATAATTGGTTGTGGGTATTTTTTTTGTTGTGACCATGGCTGTTTTGGTTCGATAGATAATCAACACATGAATTCGACAATTTCTATTATGGCCCATAATTCTGTAGATGTAATACGACCCAATGAACCCGAATTTGTTTAAGGCCACTTTTTTTTAAGTTGTATGAATAAAATTTTGTATTATCACATACATAATTGTTAGTTTTTTTTTTTTTTTTTTTGGTGAAATAGGACTACTCATTTAATGCATGTCACTCAACTGGGAATGTGCTCAGAAACTGAACAGTCTCTTTGACCCGAATATGGGAATAACGTCTGAAATAAAACTTTTGATTTCTTAATTGTCTTATTCACTGTTTATCCTGAATAGCATTGAATGCTTCCCCTCAAGCACTACATTTTCCATTATTGAGAGAGAAATTCAAATTTAGAGCGAAATCCAGTTTGTGAGAGAAATGGGGTAGAAGTTCTTAGTCGACGATGAAAAATAACCTCACCATCGACGAGAAGTAGGCTTCATCTGCATTTTTTTCGTTGTTGAAATTTGAAATCGTGAATCTTTAAGAGAAGATGCCTTCCGAAGGTAATGTTTCCATATTATTTCGTTTTCCCTTTGATTGAAGGGTTTAAAACCCTCTATTTTTTTTCGTTGTTCTTTTATATATTAAATCGATTTTTCTGTTTGCCTACTTCTTCTTTTATATCTTTCCATACTTCTGTGTATATGTGTTGAATCGATTTTTCTATTTGCGTGAATTTTATTTGCCTACTTCTTGTTTTTATTATTCCGTTGCTTTGTGTGCTTTAAGTGTATGAAAGTATGAATTTTGTTTCCCTAATTTTTGTTTATATTATTTCGTTTTTAATGTGGGTGAATGGTATGAAAGTATGAATCTTTTTTCCTACTTGGTGTATATTTTATTTCGACATCTGTGCTGCTATGAAATTATTTGAAATCTGAAATTGATTAGGTCATTTTTTAGGGTTCTATAATCGAGTATTGTGGTGTTATTGTTTTTTAATTTTTGGTAAAGCTGCATATTTGAAGATTTTATGCTAAGAATCTCGTATTTGGTATGGTGTGTTTACTTGTTGCATAATTTTTTGAAAATATTTGTTTGTCCAGAAGCACGTGTTGGTGTTGTGAAATTTTTTTATTAGGCTAATTCTGTTTTTTACAATAAGGTTTATTATTTATAAATTAGTGTTCATGGATTCTTGGTTATGTTTTTTACTTTTTTTTGGTATAGGTGCAAATGTTTCGGCTCCGTGTCATTCACAAGCTGTAATTGATTTGATTAATCAAACTCTAGATGAGGAGAATCTGCAGCTCTTTAGAAATGGTCCCTTTGATCATCTGATTAATTTACAGCATGCAGCCCAAAATTTTCAATGTCAATTATTTTTTCACTGCATGAGACTATTGAACCAATCCAAACGTCGAAAAGGGTTATTGGTCTTTAATTTTAATAATTCTGAGATTTCTTTTTCTCCTAGTGATTACTACTAGATGTCGGGTTTGAAGTTTGGTCACTTAGAAGACTCTCCCACGACCTCTAATTTATGAAAATTTTCTTTTGGCGAAACAAAAACTCTGACTATGAGGAAAGTGAAAGAAACCTTCAAACTTTGAAAAACTTTTAGTGGTGATGGTGCTGGGGCTGGGGAAACTTGTTTGAAGCTTGCACATGTGCTGTTTATCTACGGTGTTCTGTTTCCTCGGGATAGGGAGGCCAAAAAATTGGATATGCAGTATTTGCATATTTGCTACGACATGCAAAGATTAACTGAGTATCCTTGGGGGCTGGTTAGCTATAAGTTCTTTGTGCATGAGTTCTTCAAATCTTGTGATAGGATGAATCGTTTAGTGAAGAAGGTTGGTGGGAAACCTGGTGGGAAGCCGAATTACAAAATTTTTGGATTCTTATTTGCATTTCAGTTTTGGATTTATGAAATATTTCCTTCGATTGGGGTGGATTGTGGTGAGAGTTCAGCCGGGAGTGAGAATATATACCCTAGAGTACTACGCTGGAAAACGGCACCGGGACAAAGGTCATTTAAGCATTTGAAAGATTTGCTTGACGAGGCTAAGGCTGTGGTAATTCCACTTTGACCATTTGTTGTCACTTTTTTTAACCCTTGAAACTCTAAACCTTGACAAAGATATATAATTTGTTTTTGCAACATCTTCTTATCATGTCTGATGAAGAGCAATTGAGAGTATCTGCAATTGAGCAGTATTTGGATGAACAATTTGAAGTGTTGGTGGCGGTCGACCAGGAGCAAGAGCATGAAGAGCATGAAGAGCTTTCTATTGTAGAGAGAAGATCAGCAAAGAGGAAACTCAATTTAGAGCCCGGTGAATGTTCAATGAAGGCTGAGACAAAGCGGCGTGATGGTTTGCATTCTGGCAACATGGAAGGATGTAAAAATGAGGTTCCACCGGCTAAGACGGAAGAAGATGACGAGGGTTCTGAACAATCTTTCCCATCCATTTCAATACCGGATGCTAAGGTAACATATTTTCCATTACTTTTGTAATTTGTTTCCTTACTCATTATCATTTGTATAATCTGTTGTTTCCTTGTTCGATGCACAACAAATGCAGTTTATGCAAATGGTGAGTTCAAGGCTTCAACGGTTGGAAGTTGCTAGTACCTGCACGAATGCTAAATGTAGCATTATGAATGACACTTTGGGTAAGATTAATGAAAAATTGGGGCTTGTATTGGAGTTTATTGATTCCCTCCGTGGGAATGATAACATGGGAAGAGGGTCAGCTCCACCTACTGACCTTAGGACCACGGCAATACGGGGGGTTCCGATTTTTTGGTAGAAGGCAAGGAAATACCTAAGAAATGTGATGTTAGTGCTGATTTGTTTGATGATCAAGGTAAACTTATCAATATTCCAATTGTGGATTTATCCTCTGGCCACATAACTAATATTGGTGTTCTGCGCGATGCGGATGATGGTGATGATTGTTGGGATGATTTGGATGAGGATTGTGTTGATGAATATGGACAAATTAGGATGGTTCATGTTGATGATGCAGTAGAAGAACAACCAGTAGGTAGTGATGCAGTAGTTTCTGATGCCATTGATCCTTTGAATGATGTTGTTGATGAAAACTTGAATGATGACGTTGTGAAAAACGATGGTGTTGTGGATAAGAATGAGTTGCGGGTGGAGGAAGAGGACTCATTTGATGAAGTTGATATGAAGAAGCTTTCTAGTTTAGTGCAAGAGATTACCGTGGATATCTTAGGCATTGAGTCAGAAGTGGGGGTGGCCGGTGAAGCAGAAATGAAGGAGAAGATAGTGGGTGGTGAAGGGTCATGTTACTCCTTTGAATGATGAAAATTTGGTGGAAGCTGGAGAGGATGAGCTGCTATTTCCTGGTGAAGAAATAAATAAGAAGATGCTTGTGGGTGATGAAGTTAAAGCGGAAGAGGAGCACGTTGTCCCCTTGAATTCTGAGAATGTGGTTGTAGTTGAGGATCATCCATGTCTTGGGCCCACTCGGATTGAGAAACAGATGATACCTAACACTAGGTCAAACCCAGTGGTTGTGTCCTCGAGCAGCGAAGGTTCGTCATTATTCAATGACAACATGCGTATTCGGAAGCGGCAAGGGGGCCGACTGGTGGCGAGCTGTTTTGCTGGACCCAAGCAAGCACCAATGCATGGAGACTTAGTGAGTACACCGTTTGATCCTCTCAAAAAATACGATGACGAATTTGTAAAATCCTTCAGAAGTTGGTATCAAAATCAACCAGGTAAGAGAGGTAAATCAGGATTCCCCTTTTCTTCTTTTTGTCTATACCACGTTCTTATTTTAGTCTGGTAGAATAATATGTGATTAACACTATATTTTTGATCCTTTTCCCAGATCATTCAGGCTACGAAGTTATTGCCTGTTTAAGGTTGGACTGTGGTTCTTTGAGACTTTGACTAAGAAATACGCATGGCTATCGACTCAGGTATTTGCTTTATTTGGGTACTGTGGTTTGTTGAGAGTTTGAACAGAATGAATTTATTAGTTTTTTTTGGTTTGAACGTAGTCTAAGTTGTTATTTTTAATTTGTTGCAGAATTGTGATGCAATCTTTAACCTTCTACTTTTCAAAGCAAATCTGAAACCTAACTTATTCCTCACGCGTTGGACGCTTGTAGAAAATTGGGTTTGGGTATTATTTCATCCATTTTTCTATTTTTGTGAAGCTTTTCCCTCAATCATTACATATTGGGTCCCCATTTATAATTCTTGATTTATGCTTTGCAGAATTATTTTTATGCTCTTGACGTAACACCCTTTCGCGGTGCTCTATTGACTTATGCAACCGGTTCACTGCCTGAATTGTATGGAAAACCGTGGAGAGAGGTCGATCAGGTTTGCGACATTGGTATTGTGTTCCAAAATCACTTCGTTGCGTACCAAATTTGCATCCCCGAATAAGAGATTATTGTTTTTGATTCTATGTGCAAGACCCCAGCCAGGTGGGAGGAAGTGAAGGAACACTTTAGTCGTATGTGCATGCGGTTGAATTGGTTGTGTCGTGTAGTCGGCGTTACGCACTTCAAAGGGGCTGTGAAAGATGTATGGGATGTCATAGAAAATCCCGACACGCCGCAACAGCCCAACTATCACAACTGTGGAATTTTTTCCCTCAAATTCATCGAGTGCTTGGTGTCTGGGAGACCAGTCTCGTACTTGGCATCAGAACCATTTAGCTGCCGTTCAAGGGACTACTACTGCGCTGAGTTATTTAACTCGAGGATGAAACAATGAACATCTTATTATAACCTTTTTGAAGCTGTGTGTTATGTGATTCATAAACACTCTTTTGATGCAAAACAAGTCATTGCTGAATATGAATTAGGTCACTGCCATTATCATTGTGTAATTTCCATTAAGGACGAATTTGTGTATTTTGAAACTGTTTTGGTCAGTGACATTATTTGTGGCTTTTGTGCATGAAGTGCTTTTATTTAAATTGGTGTTAAGTGTTTAGTTTGTAAACTCAATATCATGTTGATATAAGCTATGCTTCGAATTTGCATTTCGCAGCTCGTTAAATAGAGTACACATGAAACAAGATGGTGTTGTTTAATCATAAATCTTATATGTACTACAATTTGTATATAAATGATGAATTCGTTGTATTATTTATGAATCGGAGCAATTACATATACAGATTGTCTACATAAAGATGAAGCTACTAATTGAATATGAGTGGTAATTTCCCCGTACATTGATGACGACAGTAAAAATGAAGAACAAAATATGCAAATTAATTTTTTGGCTTCACATAGAACTTTTCACAAACACGTAGCATACATTACAATTTTCTTGAACACACTACAGAAAAGATGGGACTTTCAACATACACCTTACTTGCAAACAAAAATCATACTCCACCTTAAACATTTGAAGTTAATTTTGCAGTACATAGCCCATAATGTGACAAAAAAGAACTGCTACTTAATATAACGAGCTCTTTCCCTACATCAATTTACCTACTCCCATTCCACGGTGGACCGAAACGTGGGTTGGTCTCCCAAAGTAGAGAAGTGTAGCTAAGACAAAAATAACCACCAAAAGTACATACACACTGACCTTCAACCTCTTCAACATGGTTTCGAAATGCGCCTTCTCCGCCATTAGATTAGCGACGCATTTTCTCTGGTATGGATGCATTTCCGGCTCTATGAACGTTTTGTACCCGCAAATCAGACATGCAAGATACCGTCTAAAAGGATTTATGCGTGCTCTTGAAGTTTTCACGATGAGTTCAAGGTTGTGGACGGTGCACCGCCGCGGTGGTCCGGACCAATCTGAATTCATGCTCCGATGGGAAGAGGCAGTGGAAGAATAGGACATAGTTAAATTTGAGTTAATAGTGGATTTTTTACTTGAGGCGTATTTACACTACATATATAAAATGAATGAAGTACCATGTCCCAGAAGGATTGGAAAATAAACTTTAAAATTGCGGCACCAATTTTGTGGTGGTTCCCGCCTTTATAGGCTCAAATTTTTGGAGAAATTCAAGTCAACTCATTTCACATTGGTGATCACTAATTGGGAACATTATTCAAGTTTTATGTTAAATACTGTAGTATGAAATTATTATTAGAAGTAAATATAAGCGTTATCCCATGCGGCCAATGAGACATAAGCCAACTGTCGTGAAATGATAATTCGTACAATTAAAGAGTGGCCAACATAAATTGGTATTAAATTAACAATGGCCAATTGTAAGTCATCTGGGATGAGGCTGGTGTACTTCAACCACGCACTCAATTCCGAATTAATTTTTAAAATAGATAATATTTCATGGACGTTCATTGCACAATTTTCAACAACCTCAATTGTTATTACATAGATTATATTGTATGAAAATGAATATTTAATCCACGCATTACTACGAGCTAATATAGCAAATACGAGGCCGCCATTAGTATTAGCCACCAATTTTTAGAACGCCAACGACATCTATTGAAAATATCAATACGATAAATTGGCCAATATCAATCAATATTCCACTAACAATGGCGAATAATTTTTATGATCCCCGTTGGCAATGAAAGGTAATGATGCCACTTGTTTGAAAATTTAGGGCTACACACACAAACAATTATACCACCGTTGTCACTTTGCAGTAAAGTAAGACTTATAGGTTTGTATATTGCTCTTCAACATTTGGAGAATCATATACTTATGCAAAGACTTGTCTTTTTTATGATATGTATTAATGTAATCTACGATGGTTTTACTTTAAATGTTAGTAAAAACACTAAATTCTCCTGGCCAATCACTCATAATGTCTATAAATGACAGCCATGGTGAAGTACGCGGATGCACACTCTTGCAACGTGACCGTTAATAATTATGCCTTCGATCGCAAAGGCATTTTAGAAGTTGTGACTGATATAGGATGAAGGATGGAGGAGTGTAATTTCTTGTCGAATTCCAAGTACCCCTAGGGTTTATAGCGATTACAGTTATTATAAATTTGAAATGTGCTCGATTGATCATGAAAGTGTGGTGCATCATTAATTTTATAGTTTATCCACATGAAATTCGTAGACATATTTGCAACATTATAGCTGCCATCGTAATAGGGGCGTGAATTTATTTTTGCCAATGTCGTGTGATGCTACAATGGAAAGACGAAATTGGCCAATATAAATTCACATCCCATTGATAATGGCCAATTATTTATATGATCCGTAGATGATAATAAAAGGTCATCATGGATTGCGTTTAAAACTTTAGTCCTACACTAGCAAACCATCACACAAATTTGACACTTTGCAGTGAAGTAAGACTTATAGGTTTGAATATTGAACTTCAACATTTGGAGAAGCATATACTTATGCAAAGACTTGTCTTTTTTTTTATTTATTCATTAGTGTAATGCTACGATGGTTTTACTTTAAATGTTAGTAAAAACATTAAATTCTCGTGGCCAATCACTCGTAATGTCTAAAAATGGCAGCCATGGTGATGCTAATAAAAAATTGTGATTGCAAAATTGGCCACTATAAATTGTAGTCCCAATGGGCATGGCAAATCATTGATTTGATTCCAACTTAGAATAATAAGCTAATGCTGCCACTCGTCGCAAAATTGAGACCTTTCCACACAAACCATGTACGAAATTTCAAACTTGCAGTGAAGTAACACTTCAATGGCTAAATTTTTATCTACATTTGAACCATACACTCGAGTAGTGTACAACTAATTTCAGAGTACTGAAAAATTAATGTGGGAGAGGACATAAATACTCTTTTTTCTTCACCATTACTTTTAGCCAAGTTCAAAAATTTGACGCTCATAGTAGGCCATTGCAAAAACTTTAATAATCACACTTCTTTACTTGGCCTTTCATAATCTATTGATAGTGGTAATGGCGATTTGGTTATTTATTGCGATATGGGTTGTGTAATTGCTAATTGTATTTGCCTTTACTTTATAAGGCTCATAAGAACGTACTACTGCTCAATTTAACATGGACACATTAAAAAATTTAGCTTAACACCCTGGCCACAACGTAAATATAAACAACTAGTGTGTAGGTCGTGGAATATCGACGGAAATTCATACACAATAAATTAGTATCAAAATCAATATTGTAACTAATAATTTGCTAATAATTAGCTAATAATTTGAACTTAATAATGTGATTTTTTTTTTAATATTATCTATAAAAGTATTGTAATTTATGTGGGCACATCTACTATAAATTTAATAATGCATATATATTCACTAATATATACTATTATTTTCATAGTTGTGCAATTTTGTTAATAAATTTTATTAATATACTATAATAATAAAAGGAGTTAATAAATTTTAACGAAGACTCGTTTCGTTTGTATGATAATAGATAGATTCAATGTCACATTGTATCCTCTACATGTACGGTGTGCGTAAAAAGTAAAGCCCATTTATTGAGGTCATAGTTTGCTAACAAGAAGTTTTGGATGCTTCCCACTCATTAATGAGATATTTTGACCGATTGGGATTTCCAAAAAATTTAAGGCTCGTGTTTGACCGGTTAGCAACCTTTAAGGCACCCTACCTCATCTTATGTAGTATAAAACTAGGTTAACTCTTCAAAGACATTGCCGACACCTTTCTTCATATAGTGCAAAAGAGGGTGACGGAGCGCTGTCGTCACACACACTTCGCACAAATAATATTTATAAAACACCTCTTGCCCAACAAGGTAGTAGTCAGCGGCAAGCGGGATCGTACCCAAGGAACTCGGCGTAATTTGTTCTTCAGATGTTGCTCAACAAAAGGGTTTTGGTCACGAACCTGAACTCAACAAGTAAAACTATCAAATAACAAAAGAGTTTGGATTGGGTTTCGAATCCATGATCATAATTACTCTTTACTCGTTCATCGGTGCAAGGATATTCAATTAACTAATTCTATCACTTGGTTTAAGGAAAAGATTAGCTAACACCCTAAGGTCACGAAGTCACGATGCTAACACACTTAACCTATGTCTAACCAATTTTACAGATCTTGACCAGAAGGCAAGATCTCCTTTCTCGATCAACAACATCACGAAGACACTTCAGTAACGATGCTGCCCAAGAAGCATTAAGAATAAATAGACCCAAGACAGCCAAGAGGTAGGTCAATACCGACTGCTCTCCAACACCCTTTACCTTCTTGGGCACGAAAGACACTCTCGTGTTATTCCCAATTTCTGTTGATGACTTAATCTCAAAATCTAGATGGTGATCAATCAACTTCAATATCAATTAAGTCTAGAATTAATCCTAAGTGTTTCGGGAACAAAATTAATTAACGAACTAACACAATTAGACCTCACAAGCTTGAACGAGTAATTTAGAATCACTTCATCTACATCCAACCCAAACAATAAACTTAGCTAGACATAATATTAAATAAGAACACAAAGCAAATAAAGAAAAGCATACTTAGCATAAATCTGGAAAGGGGTTGCTGCCCAAAAGCGTAGTCAGCAACCAGGGTCTTGGCTTCACGCCAACAACTAAAACTAAAGCAGTAAAATACGAAATTAAAGTAAATTGCCCTTAGGACTTGTTTCTTCCTCACTTTCTCTCAACCTAGAATGCAGAACTAATCTAAACTACTGAATCGAAGAGCTCTCTTACATGATAGAGTCGGCCATATATATAGGCGATGAGATTCTAAGGTTGAAGGGAAGTTTCCTTGTTGAATAAGGATTCCTTGTTGAATAAGGATTCTTCCCATGCATATCATAACCTCCGCCTCTCTCTCTTTCCTTCGCATGCACGTTCCTTCTTCCCTTGTGTGGTAGATTTATTCCATGATTTGGCTCGGCTAGGATAAGGAAGGAAGGAAACATCCGATCCTTATCCTCTTCCTTGAAGGAAAAGAAACCTGCTACTGCTGCTCGACTCTCATCTTGCCCTTCATCGTCTGCATCCTGCTTTGCTTCCGGTGTTGACCACGATCTTGGCTCCTCCGAGTACTCTGTCTGTTGGTCTTTAAGGATATGGGGAGGTACTTCATGACTTGTAGAAAAGATGTTTCGATGTTGCCCAGCTACAAGCTTCCAGCCCTATGCCCATTTGCATCGTATCACCATCTTATCAACAGATTTTCCATCGGATTTGCCCAGCATCCACCTGTTCTTCCCCTGCACACTATCTCTCGACTTGCGTGTCCTCCCAGACACATAATGACTCGATAAAGACTAAAAACACAAGAAAAGATGGACACAAATATGGGTTCATCACACCCACACACTTGAATTACACTTGCCCTCAAGTGTATGGTTGCGACTTTGCCCAAGACTCAAACACAGAAAAGACAAAACATTAAACACAGACTCAAAACAGATTTGCATCTCACATGTCAGTCAAAACAGAATATGTAACAGATAGTGCCATCAAACAGGTCAAGATAGAGTTATTGGGCAACAAGGACATCCTCACCAGCACTCATCTCTCAAGTGTATAAGGTTAAGTGTTTACGCTCTTGACCATCATCAACAAAGTTTTTCCATAGGCTTGCCTGCCCTATACATCTCTACTTCTTCGAACAAATTCAAACTACTTATCCTTAGGTCTTCATTGGGTTATAATGTGGCTTATGACAAAAGGTAGGATAATATGGAAACTGGCTAAGTCAAGAACTAGGTTCTCGAGCAACACATTGCCCTTGATTCCTTACTCCTCTTTATTTAGCACACTTATTCTGGGCTTCTTATATATTTATTCATATATTTTTTCTTTTTTTTTCTTTCTATTTTTTTTTTTATGTTTTTCTCAACCCAACACCTCTATCTTAGGTGATTCTGCCCATTATGTGCTACCCAATATTTCCTTTCATCCCTCGTTCTTCTAGTCCTGAGTTCTTGACCGGGAAGGCTTAAGATTCAGGTTTCTATAAGTAAATAGAAAGAATACGATCCAAGGTCAAGGGGGATAATCAAAGGATAAATGTTATGGTAGGAAATTTTTAGGCCATGGCTATTTTGAACAAAAATTGCCTAATTCATCTAAGTAGTTCTACTAAGTTACAAGAAGTTTTAATTAAGAGATGCAGGCAAGTTCTAGATCAACACATGTCAACTGATCATTATCACACAAGAAAGAGTAATGCTGCATATGTATATAGCATTTCAAAAGCTCAAATCCTCACAGTTAATGCCCAATATCTCATTCCGTCCTACCTATTTACATACGGCATCATCCATAAACCTATTCTAACCTTCATGCTAACATGCTGATCAATAACACAAACAAACTTTAAAAACACAAACTGACACCCCAACACCGACACACTTTGCCTTAGGCAAAGTGGGTAAAATGTTGAGCAACAAACAAACAAAAAACAAACTGACTCAACAAACACAACCGAGAAGGCAATAAGGTCTTCACCACACAATTTGCTGGGCAAATTGTGGGTGAAGACAGTAAATTCGCCCTCTCGACAGCGAGACACTAAATAACACAAAACAGGACTCAACAATAAAACACAAAAACGAAAATAAAATAAAATAAAATAAAATCCTAAACTAACATAAAAGGAAGGAACACAAATCAAAGAGAAGATTCAGGTGGATACCTGAATCCTTGGTGTGCAAAGAATGCCAGCTGGGAATCTCTGATCTCGGTCAACAACCTCTCCACATTGGCCAGCCTGGTCTCGATCTCAATGTTGGGCAGCACCGCTGCACTGGTGCTTGCCTCCACCTGCTGCTTCTCCGCCTCTTCCATCAGGCTAGGATTTTCGTCGCTCATCAGAAGCGTGGCGTCGACCGGCGGACTCTTGGGTACACTAGTTCCGATCGAAATTTCTGGTTGTTGGTCGGCAGAAGGGTTGGCAGGTTCCATGGGTAGTTTCCTTTTGGTGATGATTTTGGGCTTTGTGGTGGTGGTTTTGGGTTTAGCGGTGGTGGTAGTGGGGTGTTCGGTGGTGAGGTCGATATTGGTTCCGGCAGGGATCTTGTTGAATTTGTTTTTGGGACGAGTAGACACCATTGTAGGGAATTTAGGAGTTTTGATGGAGAGAGAAGAGAGAAAATGAGAAGTTGCAGACTTGAATTTGAAATCGGGTAGTGGGGGTATAGACGTGGTAGGGTGGTTTTAAAGGGTGTGTAGTTTTAGGGGTACAGTAACCGCCTCAATCGTTGTTGACCAACAACTTAGCTCTTGCCCAGAATCCTTGCTCTACTCCCACAGCTCTTTCCCTTAAAGTGGATCCTGATCTACAACCTGTATCTTGCTCAACATCTCCTGCACACTTAGAAACACAAATACACTCCAGAACAAACTTCCCTTTATGGTTAGACTCGATCATAAAATGCTTTAAAATAAAATACTGAAAACATAAACTAGCTAAACTACACTATTTTTTTTTGGATTTTCATGATTTTATGAATTGTTTTTTTGGATTTTAATATTTTTACGGAAATAAGATAATTAAATAAAAACACAAAATTAAACTAAAAATAAAATAAATAAAATACTAACCAGGTTGCCTCCTGGACAGCGCCCCATTTAAGGTCTTGGGCACGACACCCCCCTCTTAAGAAGTCAGAGGTCCTCCTCGACAGGAAACCCAGATGGTTCCCCCTCAACAAACTGTTCTTGCCCAAGATAGGCCTTCAAGCGCTGGCCATTAACTTTAAAAATCTTCCCGTTCTTGGGATCCTTGATCTCAACAGCTCCATTAGGGAATTGAGCTTGCACTTCATAGGGTCCTGCCCACTTGGTCGAAAGCTTCACCGATGAAAGCCTAAATCTTGTTTGATAGAGCAGCACATGTTTCCCAAAATGGAACTCCTTTTCCTTGATCAAGAGGTCGTGGGTCTTCTTCATCCGTTCCTTGTAGAGACCGGCATTGTCATATGCTTGGAGTCTGATCTCGTCGAGTTCCTGGATCTCGAGCTTTCTTAATTCACCTGCTTCATTCCAGTCGAGGTTAAGCTAGGCAACAGCCCAATGCGCACGATGTTCCAGCTCCACGACCAAGTGACATCTCTTGCCATAGACCATGTGATAAGGGGACATGTCAAAAGGTGTTTTGAAGGCAGTCCCATACGCCCACAAGGCATCATCCAAGCGCATACTCCAATCCTTCCTTGTTGTGCCCACAGTCTTCCTCAAGATCGTCTTGATTATTCTATTAGACAACTCCACTTGTCCATTGGCTTGTGGGTGGTAGGCTGTTGACACACGATGGGTAACTCCATACTTCTTGAACAAGGCAGTCACCGTGGCGTTGCAAAAATGAGTCCCTTGATCACTGATTATAGCTCGAGGAACGCCAAACCTATTGAAAATTTGAGTTCTCAAGAAGTTAGAAACCACCTTCGAATCATCTTTGTAAGAAGCGCGAGCCTCTACTCACTTAGAGACATAATCCACTGCTAATATGATGTACTTGTTGCCTTTGGAACTTGGCAATGGTCCCATAAAATCCATGCCCCATATATCGAATACTTCTACGGGCAAGATCGGGATCATGGGCATCTCGTTCCTTCTTGTGATGTTGCCTTCCCTTTGGCACTTCTCGCACATCTTGACCCACTCGTAACAGTCTTTAAACAATGTTGGCCAATAAAAGCCACACTCCAAAATTTTCCTTGCAGTACGTTGGTGTCCAAAGTGTCCACCACACTCCTTGTTATGACAATGCTCAAGAATGCTTCGTTGCTCTTTATCCTCGACACACCTTCTAATTATTTTATCCGCACATTCTCTCCATAAGTATGGCTCATCCCATAGGTAGAAACGACTCTCATGTTTCAGCTTGTTTCTTTGATAACGCCCAAGATCGGAGGGAATTTCTCCAGTCACCAAGTAGTTCACGATGTCTGCATACCATGGTTCATCTTGGGCAAGACTCAGATGCTCGTCAGGAAAGGTCTCCTTGATCGGCACCCCATCGTCTGGCTGGAGGATTCGACTTAGGTGGTCGGCAACTTGATTCTGGGCACCACTCTTGTCCTTGATCTCTATGTCAAATTCCTGCAATAAAAGAATCCATCTAATCAATCTTGATTTGGACTCCTTCTTGCTCACCAAGTACTTTAATGCCGCGTGGTCAGTGTACACTATGGTCTTGCCTCCTAATAAATATGATCTGAACTTCTCAAAGGCGAAGACGATGGCCAACAACTTCTTCTCCGTTGTGGCATAGTTGCATTGGGCAGGATTCAATGTCTTGGATGCATAGTAAATAACATAACTCTCTTTTCCACGTTTTTGCCTAAGAACTGCTCCTATGGCATAACCACTGGCATCACACATTAACTCGAAAGGCATGCCCCAATCCGGAGGTTGGATGATGGGGGCTGTGATCAAGTTCTCCTGCAAGGCATGGAACGCCTTCTTACAATCTTCGTTAAACTCCCATGGTACTTCATGTTGAAGTAGTCTCGTCATTGGTTGGGCGATCTTGGCAAAGTCCTTGACAAATCTTCTGTAGAATCCAGCATGCCCAAGGAATCCTCTTAACTCCTTCACGGATCTTGGGTAAGGCAATTTGGCGATGATGTCGATCTTGGCCTTATCCACCTCAATTCTTTTTCCCGATATGCCATGCCCCAAAACTATTCTTTTCTTGACCATAAAATGGCATTTCTCATAGTTTAACACTAGGCTCTTCTCAACGCATCTCTTCAAGACTCGATCCAAGTTGTTAAGGCATGTGTCGAAGGTCTTGCCGTAGACGGTAAAGTCGTCCATGAAGACTTCGATGCACTCTTCAAGAAGGTCTGAAAAGATGTGCATCATACATCTTTGGAATGTCCCTGGAGCGTTGCATAACCCGAACGACATCCTCCTATATGCAAAAGTGCCAAACGGGCACGTGAATGTGGTCTTGCCTTGATTCTTGTCAGCAACCCAGATCTGCATGTATCCAGAATAACCGTCAAGAAAACAATAGTAGTTATTACCAGCTAACCTTTCAAGCATCTCATCAATAAAGGGCAAAGGAAAGTGATCCTTCTTCGTCTTTTGGTTGAGCTTCCAGTAATCTATACACACTGGCCATCCAGTTTGTAGTCTCATGGCCACCATCTCGTTCTTGTCGTTCTCCACAACTTGAATTCCTGACTTCTTGGGCACCACGTGCACAGGGCTCACCCACCGGCTGTCAGACACGGGGTAGATGATCCCCAAGTCAAGAAGCTTGAGTATTTCTTTCATTACCACTTCTTTCATGGCTGGATTCAATCTTCGTTGTGGATCTCTTACTGGGGCAGCATCCTCCTCGAGCAAGATATGATGAACACAGTCTAAAGGGTTAATGCCCTTGATATCAGCCAATGTCCATCCTATGGCCTCCTTGTACTTGCTCAGCACCTCACCAACTCTGATCTCCTCCATGCTCGATAACTCTGACGATATGATCACGGGCAAGGTCTCGTTCTTGCCAAGGTAAATGTATTTCAGGTGCTTGGGCAAGGGCTTCAATTCCAAAGTAGGTGCTTTTTGCAATGATGGCACCAACTTGTCCACTGGTCTTAGTTCAGGGATATTGAGTGGTTCAAATCCCTGAGGCTGGATGTTGCCCGGAATCCTGGCGTAACTGCATTTCACTACATCTACTAGTTCTTCGTTCTGGGCAAGTTCCTCTTCTGTTTGCAAGCTGGCATCCTCTTCAAGAACTGTTTGTTGCCAAAATTTCTCTACTAACTCCTCGGTCTCATCATGGGGTAACTCCTCAAGTTCCTCATCAAACTCATCAAGGGGTTTTTGTTCCCCTACATCCTGATTTCCATCATCTCCACGGATGTTTTCAAACACGTAATTATCCAACTCTTTGTCCGTGGAGTAGTCCTCATCGTTAGAGTCGAAGCTATGTCCATGAACTGACTCTTTCCATAAATCTTTCTCACTTTCGTACTCATCTCCTTCGTAGAATTGCATCAGAGCACCATCTTCCTCATTATCCTCATGCTGATCAGGATCCTAGTCAAGATCCTGGGCTAGGTTGAATTCCGCCTGGATTGCATCTTCATTGTCTTCTACGAAACAATTTAAGCTATTCAAAGTCTCCACTTGCTTTCCACATGCACTGAGGGTGTTAAGGTGTTCCAGGGTATCATCTTGATTTTGCCTATAAGCGTCGAACTCTACTACTTCTCCTGCTACTTGGACTGTCAACTTCCCAGTATCGCAATCAATCTTGGTACATGATGTCCTCAAGAATGGCCTCTCGAGCAAGATCACTGGGTTCTTGATTGCTTTCTTTCCCATGTCAAGAAGATAGAAGTCGGCTAGGAACAAAAGATCCCCTACCTTGACCAACACATCCTCCAACACTCCATCCGGGTAAACTATGGATAAATCTGCTAATTGGATGGCAACACGTGTAGGAGAAAGAGGTCCAAAACTCATCTCATCAAACATGGCTCTTGGCATGACATTTATCGAAGCTCCAAGATCAAGCATCGCCCTGGGTATTGACGTAGTACCAATCGTGCATGGAATAGCGAACATGCCTGGATCCCTTTTCTTGATCGGGATCTGGGAATTCATTAGGGCTGACACATTCTCCACATGAAAACAGGCATTATCTGGGTACTTTGTCTTCTTTTGGCACATCTCTCGCAAAATTTTTGCGCATTTAGGCATAGATTGCAATACCATCAACAACGATAGGTTGATCTCCACCTTCTTGAACACCTCCATCATGTCCTCCAATTCCCTCTGATCATGATCGCGGGCAAAACGTCTGGGATATGGGATCTTGGCCTTGGTGGTGCGAGGAACGGTCCTCTTGGCCAAAGCCTCTGCTTCTTTTTCAGCCTGCAAAGATTCCAGCATCACGTCATCTTTGTCAATGCCCAGTTTAGATCTCTCCATCTTTACGTAATCAAACAAGGCTTCATCCTCCTCATTATCAAAGACTGGGTTCTTGTTGGCCTTTATCCCTTCTTCACGCTTTGCCTTCAACTCCTCGTAGATGTCGTTGATATCTCCTGAACCCATCTTGGTCTCCTCTATTCGCGTTGGTTCCTTGGGTTGGGTCCTGGGCAACATCTCTGGCAAATTCTTCCCACTGCGCAACGTTACATCATTAACTTGCTCCTTGTTGACCTCTACCTGGGCAGGAAGTCTGCCTGGCTTGTCTTCTACCAACCTTGACAAGGTTTGGTTGATATGAGTCAGTTGAGCTTGAAGGTTATTGGACTGTCCTCGACTTTCTAGTTGGAAGTTCTCGAAGTCTCTCCTCAGCCTTTGGTTCTCGTTGGTAAACCTTTCAATGGTCTCCTTCATGAATTCAGTCTTCACTGGTTCTCGATGTGGAGGTACATAATTATTTTGATGTTGAGGTTGTTGTTGATGTGGAGGCACATATTGCTGTTGTTGCCCAACAGGCTGCTGCGGTTGTTGGTGGGCAGGAGGTATCTGATAGTGGTTGTTGCCATACCTCAGGTTCTCGTGCTGATTCTGCCTATAACCATAGTTATTGCCATAGTTATTGTTATTGCCATACTGGAACCTTTGTTGCCCTCCTCCTTGTTGGTTCTGACCTATTGCCTTCACCTCTTTTCCTTCTTCCACGAACCAACTGGGACATTCTGAGGTGACATGTGATGTTGCATGGCATACTTCACATCTCTTTACAGCTCTTTGAACTTCCTTTCCATTGACCTGCTTCTTCAAATCCTCTATCTGGCTAGACATCTTGGTCATGAAGTCTTTCATGGTGCTGACCAAATTGTCTTGGTTGCCCTTGCTGCCTTTGTACCCCCCTCTTGGGATATCATCTTCATCTCGGGATTGCTCAGCCATGGCAGCTATTTTCTTGAACACTTCAGATGGTAGTTGATCGACTATGGCTCCTCCACACGCTGCAATGATGTATTTTCTCTCTGATGCCCTTAATCCCTTCAAGAAATATTCGATCAAATCGATATCCTGAATCCGATGTTGAGGACATCTTGCCAACAACTTCTTGAACCTTTCATAGTAGTCATATAATGACTCACTTCCTCCCATCTTGATCCATGAAATGGCATTCCTCCCACTTTGTATCCGGCCAACGGGTATGTATTTGTCAAGAAAGGCCTACTGCATCTTGTTCCATGTATCAATGCTTCCCTTTGGTAAGGTGTAAAGCCACTCACGTGCCCCGTCAAGAAGTGAGAACGGGAACGTGAGCAACCTTACGTAGTCAGGAAAGGTATCTTGAGCAGCATCTTGGTTCCTCATAACTTCAGCATCGTTCCTAACAACTTGCCCTTGTCTATCCCCATTGTTCCTGGTAGTAGTAATGGCATTGTTCCTTACTGTGCTAATCGTCATCTCAAAGTTTTGAAGATGAGTTTGGGGGTCTTCTCTAGGATGGTCACTGAATTTGGGTAGTATGTGTATCAGCGACTTCTTGAGCTCCCAATTGCCATCAATGATGGGAAACTGGATACTTGATGGTCTGATTCCATTGTTGTCAGGGAACATGATCTGACGAATGGTTCTCTCTGGTGTTCCTGCCATGATTGTTGATGTTTTTGCTTCTGAACTAGATGTTGACTTCTAGCTATCTGAACTGGCTGTTGAGCAAGATTCGACTTCTTGCTCAGTATCCTGATCGTCTGTCAAGCTCTGTGACTCTGAAGGTTCGTTGACGCCTTCCTCCAGATCTCTCTTCTTCTTGCGTTGTTCTGCTCGATTTCTCCTAGCTATCACCTCCGGGCAAGCACCGTGATCTGGTGGATCTCCGTCACTTCGTAGATGTGGCTTGGGCATAAACCGTGCTCACACACAAGCTAGAAGAACAAACTAGCTTAAAACCAAGTCCCCGGCAACGGCGCCAATTTGACGGAGCGCTGTCGTCACACACACTTCGCACAAATAATATTTATAAAACACCTCTTGCCCAACAAGGTAGTAGTCAGCGGCAAGCGGGATCGTACCCAAGGGACTCGGCATAATTTGTTCTTCAGATGTTGCTCAACAAAAGGGTTTTGGTCACGAACCTGAACTCAACAAGTAAAACTATCAAATAACAAAAGAGTTTGGATTGGGTTTCGAATCCATGATCATAATTACTCTTCACTCGTTCATCAGTGCAAGGATATTCAATTAACTAATTCTATCACTTGGTTTAAGGAAAAGATTAGCTAACACCCTAAGGTCACGAAGTCACGATGCTAACACACTTAACCTATATCTAACCAATTTTACAGATCTTGACCAGAAGGCAAGATCTTCTTTCTCGATCAACAACGTCACGAAGACACTTCAGTAACGATGCTGCCCAAGAAGCATTAAGAATAAATAGACCCAAGACAGCCAAGAGGTAGGTCAATACCGACTGCTCTCCAACACCCTTTACCTTCTTGGGCACGAAAGACACTCTCGTGTTATTCCCAATTTCTGTTGATGACTTAATCTCAAAATCTAGATGGTGATCAATCAACTTCAATATCAATTAAGTCTAGAATTAATTCTAAGTGTTTCGGGAACAAAATTAATTAACGAACTAACACAATTAGACCTCACAAGCTTGAACGAGTAATTTAGAATCACTTCATCTACATCCAACCCAAACAATAAACTTAGCTAGACATAATATTAAATAAGAAAATAAAGCAAATAAAAAAAAGCATACTTAGCATAAATCTGGAAAGGGGTTGCTGTCCAAAAGCGTAGTCAGCAACCAGGGTCTTGGCTTCACGCCAACAACTAAAACTAAAGCAGTAAAATACGAAATTAAAGTAAATTGCCCTTAGGACTTGTTTCTTCCTCACTTTCTCTCAACCTAGAATGCAGAACTAATCTAAACTACTGAATCGAAGAGCTCTCTTACATGATAGAGTCGGCCATATATATAGGCGATGAGATTCTAAGGTTGAAGGGAAGTTTCCTTGTTGAATAAGGATTCTTCCCATGCATATCATAACCTCCGCCTCTCTCTCTTTCCTTCGCATGCACGTTCCTTCTTCCCTTGTGTGGTAGATTTATTCCATGATTTGGCTCGGCTAGGATAAGGAAGGAAGGAAACATCCGATCCTTATCCTCTTCCTTGAAGGAAAAGAAACCTGCTACTGCTGCTCGACTCTCATCTTGCCCTTCATCGTCTGCATCCTGCTTTGCTTCCGGTGTTGACCACGATCCTGGCTCCTCCGAGTACTCTGTCTATTGGCCTTTAAGGATATGGAGAGGTACTTCATGACTTGTAGAAAGGATGTTTCGATGTTGCCCAGCTACAAGCTTCCAGCTCTATGCCCATTTGCATCGTATCGCCATCTTATCAACAGATTTTCCATCGGATTTGCCCAGCATCCACCTGTTCTTCCCCTGCACACTATCTCTCGACTTGCGTGTCATCCCAGACACATAATGACTCGATAAAGACTAAAAACACAAGAAAAACACAAGAAAAGATGGACACAAATATGGGTTCATCAGAGGAATTTAGGGTTATGGCTATGGATGCGTCTGTGCTTGTGAAAGTGATGTGCCAGGTAAATTTTTGTTTTCTTTCTTTGATTTCGTGCACGTCCTGGCTTACACTATTTGTTTTCTGTCGATTTTGAACTAAGTTTGGATGAATTTCTGTATTTCTAACCTTAGGAGAAAAAGAGAGATAAATGGTATTTCAAGATGAAGACAACCGCTGAATTCAAGAAGATGTTTTCCGAATACTGTCGGATCAAGGAGAAGCCCATTGATTATTATATTTTCCTCTATGATGGGAGAAAGCTAATGGAAGATGAGACACCATCCCAGGTTAAAGATTACGAGAAAAAAAAATTAGTTTTCATATTCCAAGCGCAGCAAAGTCATCGCAAGTTTTTACTTTCGTGTAGGTTGGCATGGATGATCCGGGTGCACGTAATGGTGATGATGAAGACGGAATAACGGTTCAAGCTCTGCATCTTGCGCAAAGTGGTGGTGGAGATATTTAGATCTACATGTTTGGCTCTACGTGTTATTGTAATCTTGGAATGACACTTTTGGCCATTTTTAGGATTTGATTTCGAAGATTGGCACTTTTGGCCACTTTGTATTTATTACGAAGAATGACACTTTTGGCCATTTTTTACTGCTTTCGTTGATTGGCACTTGTGCCAATTTGTATGTGTTTTCAAGAATGGAACTTTTGGCCATTTCGTATTTCTAGTATTATTGTTGTGGTTATCCTCCCATTTTTTTTTTTAACAGAATTTATATCGATCCATATTGCTCATCATTAAAAATATGTGAACTGATATTGTATGATAAGAGAAGCTGTACTGGTGATTGACATAACTACACAAAAAAAGGCTGTGTAAATAGTGAAGGTTCCTAAAAGAAATGTGAACAAGCCTCAAAAGACAAAAGCATTGGAAAGTGGAAAAGTTGTGACAATAGCACGCGTGGGCTGTCAAGGCTACTCTCCTCTCTTGTGAAATTATGATTGGCTTTTAGTGTTTGGAAATTAGTAAAATGAGAACAAGATTCACACAATAAAAGGAGGCTCACGTTTTGTAGTCCATCATCGTTAACTCCTTATTATGGAGTGGGATTGGCAGGAAAATTTGCAAGGGAATCTTTCTTGTATTATCCCGGTTCCTCATGCTCCAACACATAAACTCAGCATGGGGTGTCCGCGACTCGATGAGACTTTTGAAGGAGGCATACTGTGCGGTAGCATCACCAAAATCATTGGCAAAAGCGGTGTGGGGAAGACTCAACTTTGTTTACAATTGGCACTCAATGCTCAACTGCCGGTGAATTGTGGTGGCCTAGCAGGTTCATCCCTTTATATGCACATAGAAATGCCTTTTCTATTCCGACGTCTTCACCAAATAGCATTCCAACCAGGGCAACATGACGAGACTGTATTCGACAGAATTTTTATACAGCCAGTTTCCTCAATGGAAACTCTTGAGGACATCTTGGCACGACTGGCAGGTAATATTCCTAAATCAAACATAAAGCTAATTGTACTTGACTCAGTGGCTTCGTTATTTAGGGGAGTTTTCGGCAACAACTCAAAGGCATTGAAGGAAAGAATGAATTTATTCTTCAAGATTTCGGTGAAACTACGGGAAATGGCTTACAAGTATGGAGTAGTCGTCGTTGTTACCAATCAAGTCACCGACGTAATTCCAAATTCTGATGTCATCCGTATTGGAGAATGGCTAATGACGTCGGGGAGAAATGTAACAGCTGCGATGGGGCTTTCTTGGGCAAATTGCGTCAACACAAGATTGTTCATGAGTTTTATAGAGAAAAAAATGGTTGATCGCAAGGGAAAAGATGTGAAAGTGGAAAAAATGCATCGTATACAAGTTGTATTTGCACCTCATCTTGGAGCAGTTGCTGCAGAATATTTGATTTGTGCGAGCGGGGTATATGGTGTACACTAGTTTATCTATTACACACTGTATTAATGTATATTAATGTATTAAATTTAATTAATGAGATATTCGTACCTTCATTAAATAGTGAATGAGGATTTCTCTAGGGTATTTTTCTTTACAACTTTCGAATCTTACTGTGGCTTTGTGGCACGCTCAATGGACCTATGTATGAGAATCTTACTTTTTAATGAAGAGATGTTTTTTGTAGCAATGCATGTGAATCTGCATCCATGGGCCCCACTTTGTATGCATCAATACATCTACGTTGATAGCTTTATGATTTCGTCGGGAACACACTTATGCAACTATCAAGAACACTTAGACCTCACAAGATTTACAAGTTATACATCATATCATCTATCCTAAACCTGGATTTAAAGGCTTAGTTAGACATAAAGTAAATAACGAAAGCAAAAGAGATATAGAAAAACATACTTGAATTAATAACGATAAGCAAAAGAAGTTCGCCCTATTGGGACTTATCAATAAACGTAAACTGTATCTAAGAACAAAAGCATAAATTGTTTGCTGCGGAATACTAAAGAGATAAAAGCTGAAAAAGTGTATCTTGCGCCTCGCATGCATGTATATATTAATAGAGTACAAAAACTAGGGCAAACCCACAAACGGGCCTTCTAGAGAATGGGCCGGCTGCTTCCATGTAAAGCTCGATGGATAAGGTTGGAAAGATCTCCTTCCTTATCGCCAAAATAGTGTTGCTGCTGTAGTAGGAAACTTTGATCGCAATCTTGTACCGCAAGAAATTTGTTTCCTTATAGGACTCTAACAGCTACATCTTCACGCGCCAGCGCCGTTGCCCAAGCTCTGCATTCTACCTTCCTCAGTCTCTCTGCCATCTCTTGCCCACGGTAGTCTGCACCTTGCCTTCTAGAGTGAAACACACAAATGTCTAGATTGAGCATACCACTGAAAGTGGAGCAGCTCTTCATCTTGATTTGGACTTATGCCCTCGGTAGCTTGAGCCACGAGCACGGCTACTATGGTCATTGCCTCGTATCGCCAGTTCCTTCTCTTTTTGCATATTTTAACTCCAGTCTTGCCCAATATCAGCCTTTCCTTGCCCTGCCAACTCAAGTGTCCTTCCAGACACAAAACAGACTCGATCTAGACCTAAAACACAAACAACAAGAGCACAAAATATGGGCTCGTCATACCCACACACTTAAAGTCATGCCTGTCCTCAGGCATGGTGTATGGCTTGCCCAAACAAAATAAAAACAGAAAAGACTCACAAACTAGACTCAAAACACAAATAGAGGTTAGCACATCAAAGAATAAAGAGATAAGATAGAGCATAATCCAGTTCGCATACGACTCAAGCAAATAATCCAATCCAAGCAAATCATCAAATGGGTCAAAAATGAACAAGCGAGCATTTTCAAGGTTGTTCCTCACCAACACTCTCACTCTTGTGTATGGGGTAGTGTTTACGCTCAAGATATGCCATTCTTAACCACACCATAGGCTCGCCTGCCTGCTACTCTCTTCACCTCTTAGACTAGGTTCGAAGCACTTATCATTAGGTCTTTTATTTGGTTGTAACTTGGCTTTGGCAAGGGTAGAAAGTATTTGGAACTAGGCTTGAGTCATTCGGACTTAGGTTGGCCAAGCGTAGCGGCCAACCTTAGCTTTTTTTTCTTCGCCTTTTCTTCTTGCGGGTCTTAGCACAACTTATTTAGGACTTATTTTTTTTTTCTTTTTCTTTCTCTTTCTCTTTTTTATTTTTTTTATTTTCTTTTTCTAAGTCCTTTATTCACTAGCCCTTACATTTTTCTCAAAGGCTCAAGTGATTTTTTTTTCTCCCTTCATCTTATGCACCTAAGTCCTTATTGACCGGGTAGGATATAGTGTATAGGCTGCATATATCTGATCAAAGAAATTATAAAAGCTCAAAGGGGTTTAACAAGGGGAATTCAGTTGGGCAGGCTTTTTGGCTTCGTTGGGCTCACAAAAGAAAGAACATGCCTAATTCATCTAAGTTCTTCTAGCCTAAGTCAATGAGGTCTCGAGGAGTAGACAGACAAGTTCTAGGTAGCATTCAAATAAGCACATCATAAATCACACAAGAAAGAAACTGCTTGGTCATAATCATGTAGTGTAAAGCTCAAATCCTCACAACGACATGCTCACAAGTTCGTTCGTCATCCCTATCTACATACGATCATGCTTGGACATAGAATATACATATGCTCTTCTCATATAACTCAGAATCAAATCATGCTCAAACATTATCCAATCATCCTGAACATGCTTGACCTCTAAAACGCACACAAAAGACGCTCCTTCCACCTTTACACTTTGCTTGGGCAAAGTGGGTGAAAGGCACACACTGACTCTAAACAAAAACTCACAAAAAAAAGATGCTCTACCCCTCTTACCCACATACTTTGCCTATGGCAAAGCGAGTGAAAATCAAGGTAGATCACACAAACTCAGACTCTAAACAAAACTTTTAAAAATATTTAGACTCAAAACAAAATACGAAATACACAAAATAAAACACGAAAATAAAGAAAACCTAAACTACTAAAACTAGGAGGACAAAATCATTGGGCAGGGGTAGGACCTGACCTGGTCGGGTCATTCTTCAAGGCACTCATGATATCGGCAAGGGCTTGCTTGTTCTCCAATCCAAGTTGCTCCAGTCTGGCATTGCTCTCCTCCAGCTTGGTTAAGCGCTCCATCACCGCTGCTGCGTCTTGGGCAGGCATCGCCGGGGTACTGGGCACGCCACCTCCAACTGCCTGAGGTGTAGTATCAACAACTTGGGCAGACTCGTCGGGTGGAATCACAAATACCAGCGTTCCTTCATCATCTCTTCCACATGTGCGACGATCCAGACATCGGTGATGGCTTGGTTGGAGGTTTTCGAGAAGCTTTGGTGGGAGTGGTAGTGTTTGAAGTAGCTTTGGGTGACTTGGGGTTTTTGGCCAATTTTAAAGCCTTGCTGCTGCGGGTGTTCTTCATTGTCAGAGTGGTGAGGGTTTTGTTTTTGCAAAAGTAGAGAGGGAGAGGGAATCGAAGAGTTCCAATTTGAATTTAGAAGATAAATGAAAATTGTGAGAGAGAGATATAGTAATAGGCTAGAAAATAGGGTATAGGCGTGTGAGTTGGCAGTTGCAACAACTGCCAACGGATGGGACGTGCTGACGTCAGCCATATTCTCCTGTTTTGCTTGCCTTGCATTCACGGGGCTCAGACTCTCCTCGACCAACACGAACTCTTCGCTTGCCTAACTTCTCTGCATACCTGCCCTACACACATAGACACAAAATGCACTTCCAAAACAAAAACTCCTATCTTATGATTAAAAAATAAAAATTAAAATAAATTACTGAAAAGAAAATACGTAAAGGGAAAAAATGAAAATAAAAACTCACTAGGTTGCCTCCTAGCCAGCGCCTTAGTTTACGTCGTGGGCACGACGCAGTTTTGCTTGCCCCTAGACAGGCATCATCACATGGACTTCCTCCTTGTCCACCTCTTTATCCTTTTTGTCTCCATAGAAAAGCTTCAACCTCTGACCATTGACCCTAAAATATTTAGAGCTCTTTGGGCAATAAATCTCCACAGACCCATTAGGAAACTGGGTCACCGCTTCATATGGTCCAGTCCATTTCGTTTTCAGTTTGTCCTTCATAAACTTGAACCTTGACTGATACAGCAGAACTGCTTGCCCAGGCTCAAACTTCTTTGCCTTGATCAACTGGTCATGAGCCTTCTTCAACCTTGTCTTGTACAAAGTGGCATTATCATAAGCCTCAATTCGAATCTCCTCTAACTCTTGCAACTGCAACTTCCTTTCCTTAGCAATATCATTCCAATCGTAATTGAACTTCCTCACTGCCCAATATGATTTATGCTCTAACTCCACAGGCAAGTGACATGGTTTCCCAAACACCAACCGGTATGGTGACATGCCCAATGGTGTCTTGAAAGCTGTACGGTACGCCCAAAGTGCATCGTCCAAGTGCAAACTCCAAACCTTTCCATTTTGCCCAATTGCCTTCCTCAATATGGTCTTGATGATCCTATTTGTCAGCTCTTCTTGCCCATTGGCTTGCGGATGGTAGGCAGTGGTAACTCGATGATGGACTCCATGCTTTTTGAACAAGTTGTCAATGGTGGCATTGCAAAAATGCGTCCCTTGATCACTTATAATCACCCTTGAAACCCCATATCGATTGAAAATATTCCCCTTAAGAAAAGTAGCAACCACTCGGGCATCATTCGTTGGTGTAGCCTTCGCCTCTACCCACTTTGACACGTAATCAACTGCCAAGATGATATACTGATTCCCGCTTGAGTTGGGAAAAGGTCCCATAAAGTCCATCCCCCACATGTCAAATATCTCCACCGGCATAATTGGAGTCATGGGCATCTCATCCCTCCTAGTTGCATTCCCTTCTTGTTGACACTTGAAACAATTCTTGCACCATTCGTAAGCATCTCTTAGAATCGTGGGCCAAAAGAATCCACAATCAAAAATCTTCCTTGCTGTTCTTCGGTGCCCAAAGTGACCTCCACACTCCCTGTTGTGGCAATGCTTCAAGATACTCTTGGTTTCCTAATCGGGCACGCACCTCCTTATTCCTTGGTCAGCACACTTCTTCCATAAGTAAGGATCATCCCAAATGTAGTGTTGACTCTCCTTGAGAATTTTCTGCCTTTGATAGTATGAAAGATCGTTTGGAACTTCTCCCGTACTTTTGAAGTTGGCAATGTCGGCGTACCAAGGTTCTCCATGAATTGAGCTTCCGTCATGTATAGATGCTCGTCAGGGAAAGTTTCCGTAATGGGCACGGAATCTTCTTCTCTGACTATTCTGCTCAAGTAATTCGTCACCAAATTCTGAGCTCCACTTTTATCTTTGATCTCCACATCGAACTCTTACAAGAGCAAAATCCAACGTATAAGCCTTGGCTTAGACTCCTTCTTATTCATAAGGTATCTCAGCGCTGCATGGTCAGTGTAAACAATTGTCTTGCCTCCGAGTAGATAAGACCTGAATTTTTCAAAGGCAAACACAACCGCCAAAAGCTCTTTCTTTGTGGTGGTATAATTGATTTGAGCTGCATTAAGAGTTTTAGAGGCATAATAAATAACACGGCTTTCCTTACCTCTCCTTTGACCAAGCACTGCTCCCACGGCATACCCACTTGCATCGCACATCAACTCAAATGGCATACCCCAATCAGGGGGCTGTATCACAGGTGCCGTGACCAAGTATTCCTTCAACATGTCAAACGCCCTTTGACAATCTGCATTGAAATCCCACTCTACTTCATTCTGGAGCAATCTCGTCATTGGTTGGGCAATCTTAGCAAAGTCCTTAATGAATCTTCTATAGAATCCGGCATGTCCCAAAAATCCTCTCAATTGCTTGACGTTGATTGGATAAGGCAGCTTGGAGATGACATCAATCTTCGCCTTGTCAACCCGTATCCCTCTTTCTGAAATCACGTGCCCAAGCACGATGCCTTCTCGTACCATAAAGTGACACTTTTCATAGTTCAACACCAAGCTCTTTTCCACGCATCTGCTCAAAACCAACTCTAAATTCCCAAGACAAGCCTCAAATGACTTCCCATAGACGGTAAAATCATCCATGAAAACCTCGATGCAATTTTCCAATAAGTCTGAAAATATACTCATCATGCACCTTTGGAACGTGCCGGGGCGTTGCATAAACCAAATGGCATGCGGCGATACGCAAATGTCCCGAATGGGCAAGTAAAAGTTGTCTTGTCCTGGTCCTCTTGGGCAACCCATATCTGCATATATCCAGAGTATCCATCCAAGAAGCAAAAGTACTTGTTCCCTGCCAACCTTTCTAGCATCTCGTCAATGAACGGTAAAGAAAAGTGATCCTTCCTCGTTGCCTTGTTAAGCTTCATGTAGTCAATACACATCCGCCAACCAGTTTGGAGCCTTGTAGGCACAAGCTCATTCTTCTCGTTCTTGATCACTTGTATTCCTGACTTTTTGGGCACCATATGTACCAGACTTACCCATTTGCTATCTGAAACTGAGTAGATAATGCCCAAGTCTAGCAGCTTGAGTAACTCCTTCATAACCACTTCCTTCATGGCTGGGTTTAACTTCCGTTGTGGATCTCTAGTTGGTTCAGCATCATCTTCCATCAAGATATGGTGAGTGCAAAGAGATGGACTAATGCCTTTGATGTCGGCAAGGGTCCAACCAATTGCATCTTTGTAGCGCATAAGGACATCTCGAACTCCATCTTCTTCTTTCTTGTTCAACTCTGAACTTATAATCACTGGCAGTGTATCATTCTCTCAAAAAAAATGTACTTTAAATGAGCGGGGAGAGATTTGAGTTCCAACTTAGGTGCTCGAACAAGTGAAGGCACCAATCTGTCTTCATCTCTGATCTTGGGCAAGACATATGGTGACAGTCGGGGTCCATCTACTCTTTCTGCTCCTAAGTACTCTAAAGCTCGACTAACCTGATAAGAATTATCCGGGCTTTCTTCAACTCCTCCTTAGATGACCGTGTCCAAGGGATCTTGACTTCCAGGAAGAGGGACTGCCTCTTCTACAGCTTGATCAACATAGTCAATATACTCGACCATCTCCGTGTCTTGGGGGTGTTCCATTGCCTTATATAGATTGAAAGTAACTGACTCCCCATCAAAAATTCACATGTTAACTGCCCTGAGTTGCATTCAATTCTAGTCTTGGCAGTCTTCATGAATGGCCTCCCCAACAGCATAACTGGTGCTTTAGCTCCTGTCTTGTCCATATCGAGGACATAGAAATCTGCTGGGAAAATTAAGTCCTGCACCTTGACAAGCACATCTTCAAGTATGCCCTCAGGGTACACATTAGATCTATCCGCCAATTGAATAACCACTCTGGTAGACTTGAGTGGTCCCATAACATCTTCATCGTACATGGCCAATGGCATCAAAATGATTGACGCCCCCAGGTCAAGCATGGCACGCTCAATCTTCATATCTCCTATTACGCAGGGAATGGCAAACATCCCTGGATCTTCGCACTTCTTGGGCAAGTCTCACTTCAGAACTGCTGAAACACTTTCTCCCAAGAGAACTTTAGCTTCGTCCGCACTTTTCACCTTCTTTGAGCAAAGCTCCTTCAGAAATCTTGCACACTTGGGCATGTTGCGAAGTGCTACAAGGAGGGGCAGGTTGATCTCCACCTTTTGGAAAATCTTGAACATCTCGGACAACTCTTCATCCTTCTTGTTTCTTCTCAACCTGGTAGGAAAAGGAGCACGAACAACAAGGTTAGGCTTGACATAAACATATTTTGGAACTTCTACTTCTTCTTCTTTCTCCTCATCTACTTCCTTATCTTTACCCTTTACTTCTCTTTCTTCTTTCTTAGGCAGTACAGTATCGACACTAGGCATCTGATCTCTATCGGGCAACGTCTTTCCTCCTCTTAGTGTGACTGCATTGACTTGGGCCTGAGGAGGCATTTCAGGTTGGGCAGGTAGCTCTCTTTATCTCTTCTCGAATCTGGTCATAGCATTGACCAAGTTAGTCAGTTGGTTGGTCATGCTTTGAATGGCTCCCCTTGTCTCCGTCCTAAACTTCTCAAGCTCCTGCTGCACTCTGATATTATCCTTGGCCAAGGAAGTCACTTGGTCCGTTAGGCTTGGCTTATTCTGATCTCTAGGAGAATACTGCTGCTGTTGTTGTGGT
Organism: Schizonepeta tenuifolia; assembly: GCA_029490685.1. NCBI lineage: Eukaryota > Viridiplantae > Streptophyta > Magnoliopsida > Lamiales > Lamiaceae > Schizonepeta > Schizonepeta tenuifolia. The sequence continues at coordinate 101,510,731 of CM055956.1, forward strand.
TGTGCCTGTTGTTGTTGCCCAAACCCTTGGTAGTTGTTGTTTCCATACCTTAGGTTTTCATGATTCCTCCATCCTGGGTTGTAGAATTGCGAGTTCGGATCGTATGGCCTCCCTTGGTTATTATTGTTGTATCCAATTGCATTGACCTCTTCCTCCAAGCTTGGGCATTGATCCGTTGCATGCGAGATTGCCATACAAATTCCACAAGCTCTCACCGCCTTCTTATTGTTGCCTGATAAAACGGTTACCATGGCATCCATCTTGTTAAACATCTGGTCAAGCTTATCCCCCATTCCAGTTGAAGTCGGTGGTGCTTTGGCTACAGTTGTTGATAGCTTGGGCAATTCTCCCCTGTCATCCCTCAGCTCCTCTGCCATCTCAGCAATCATCTTGAACACGACACTTGGCCGCTTTCTCATAACTGACCCTTCACAAGCTGTGTTGACCAATGCCTTTTCACTCGTTCTCAGTCCAGCCACAAACATTAGATCAAGTCATGATCCGCAATTTGATGGTGTGGGCACTTTGCTAGCATCTGCTTGAATCTGTGGAAGTACGAGTAAAAATCCTCTCCATTGCCCATCTTAATGCTTGTAATCATCTTCCTCATCTTCTGAATTCGGGTGGCTGGAAAGTATTTCTCCAACAATTTCTATTGCAGCTCTTGCCAAGTGGTAACACATCCTATGGGCAATGAATAAATCCACTCCCTTGCGTTGTCTTGCAAAGAGAATGGGAAGGCAATGAGCCTTACATATTCGCTCAGATTTCCAACAATATGGATGGTTCCACAGGCCATCTCGAAATCTTGCAAGTGTCTTTGTGGATCTTTGCCTGGGTGATCGCTGAACTTGGGCAGGATCTGTATAAAATGGGACTTCAGCTCCCATGCACGTGTGGGTGTAGGCAAAGTTATGCCTGAAGGCCTCAGGTTCATGGTGCTAGGGAACACCATCTCCCTTAAGATTTTCTCCTCCTCCACTGGGTTCTGCATTGACGCTTCGCTTCGATTATCTTCTTCTTCTTCTTCTGCTTCGCTTGACAAGGACAGTTCTTCCTCGTCAAAGAATTCCTCTGGAATTTCTTCCAATGTCTCTTCCGTCCTCCTCTTCTCTGCTCGAATCCTCCTTAAGGTCAGGTTGATGTTATCGTCGTACCACGTTTCTCCTCCCTTTCCTGTGAGGTTAGTTTCTTGCATAAAATCATATTAAAGAAAATAGCAAAACAAAAATTACCACTGTAATCAACTCCCCGGCAACGGCGCCAATTTTGATGCAGCCGTTGTTTAAGCTGCGACAAAATACAATTTGTATTTCACTCCTATACCTACCCCTAGGAACAGCTAGTTGGCAAGTACAGGGTCGATCCCACAGGGAGTTGCTCGCGATAATCTCTGGTTGGGTCACAAAAAGGTTGTGTTGAGTATCTATCTACTATGGCCTTGGGTACCTGTCACTATCACCTTTGGCAAACTGCTGAAAGTAAATAACTGTAACTTGACAAGCAAAAAGATCAGTAATAAAACAATCCAGATTTAGGTTTCGAATCAATGTGTATAACTTTATCTCGATCATCGGTTCAAAGATATTTGTTGCACATGTATGTCAGTGGTTATAGGCTAAAACTATGCAGGGTCCCCACTGTCAGGTCGCCACGTACGCTACATAGTCCGCCCAGCTCCATCCTTACGTTTAGGTCTTGACAGGCATACGCTAGCCAATCCTCTTGCTTGCCCAAAAGTCCCCAGGCATTCCACCTTTATAAGGCGCATGTTGGTCAAGCAGCATTTGGTTCTAGATGGGCCCACTCCGGCAACGGGTGAGATACGAGGACCCCTCTTCCGGCTTTCTCTAGCATTGACACATCTTTGCAGGTCTAGGCCAATACTACAACCCACTCTTGCCGCTCTCGAGGAACGTAAGGTAATTGCGACCGGCACTTGATAACCCTCCTGTGATGTAGGAATCCGTATGTGCTCAGGGCTCGTTGGCCTTCCGAGTTACCTGTGACCACCGAACTTCTTTGGAATCATTGCCCAATGCATCGGGAACACACTTATGTAACTATCAAGAACACTTAGACCTCACGAGATTTACAAGTTATACATCATATCATCTATCCTAAACCTGGATTTTTAAAGGCTTAGCTAGACATAAAGTAAATAACGAAAGCAAAAGAGATGTAGAAAAACATACTTGAATTAATAACGATAAACAAAAGAAGTTCGCCCTATTGGGACTTATCAATAAACGTAAACTGTATCTAAGAAAAAAAGCATAAATTGTTTGTTGCGGAATACTAAAGAGATAAAAGCTGAAAAAGTGTATCTTGCGCCTCGCATGCATGCATATATTTATAGAGTACAAAAACTAGGGCAAACCCACAAACGGGCCTTCTAGAGAACGGGCCGGCAGCTTCAATGTAAAGCTCGATGGATAAGGTTGGAAAGATCTCCTTCCTTATCGCCAAAATAGTGTTGCTGCTGTAGTAGGAAACTTTGATCGCAATCTTGTACCGCAAGGAATTTATTTCCTTATAGGACTCTAACAGCTGCATCTTCACGCGCCAGCGCCGTTGCCCAAGCTCTGCACTCTGCCTTCCTCAGTCTCTCTGCCATCTCTTGCCCACGGTAGTCTGCACCTTGCCTTCTAGAGTGAAACACACAAACGTCTAGATTGACCATATCACTGAAAGTGGAGCAGCTCTTCATCTTGATTTGGACTTATGCCCTCGGTAGCTTGAGCCACGAGCACGACTACTATGGTCATTGCCTCGTATCGCTAGTTCCTTCTCTTTTTGCATATTTTAACTCCAGTCTTGCCCAATACCTGCCTTTCCTTGCCCTGCCAACTCAAGTGTCCTCCCAGACACAAAACAGACACAAGAGACACTAAAACAAACTCGATATAGACCTAAAACACACATGACAAGAGCACAAAATATGGGCTCGTCATACCCACACACTTAAAGTCATGCTTGTCCTCAGGCATGGTGTATGGCTTGCCCAAACAAAAGAAAAACAGAAAAGACTCACAAACTAGACTCAAAACACAAATAGAGGTTAGCACATCAAAGAATAAAGAGATAAGATAGAGCATAATCCAGTTCGCATACGACTCAAGCAAATAATCCAATCCAAGCAAATCATCAAATAGGTCAAAAATGAACAAGCGAGCATTTTCAAGGATGTTCCTCACCAACACTCTCACTCTTGTGTATGGGGTAGTGTTTACGCTTAAGATATGCCATTCTTAACCACACCATAGGCTCGCCTGCCTGCTACTCTCTTCACCTCTTAGACTAGGTTCGAAGAGCTTATCATTAGGTCTTTTATTTGGTTGTAACTTGGCTTTGGCAAGGGTAAGTATTTGGAACTAGGCTTGAGTCATTCGGACTTAGCTTGGCCAAACGTAGCGGCCAACCTTTGCTTCTTTTCCTTCGCCCTTTCTTCTTGCGGGTCTTAACACAACTTATTTATGACTTCTTTTTTTTTTCTTTTTCTTTCTCTTTCTCTTTTTTATTTTTTTTATTTTCTTTTTCTAAGTCCTTTATTCACTAGCCCTTACATTTTTCTCAAAGGCTCAACTGATTTTTTTCCCCCCTTCATCTTATGCACCGGGAAAATATTTTCTTCAGATTTTTTCTGTCAGCTGATGAAACGGCTTACGACGACAACACCGGGAAAATATCTCCAAAGTATGAAGGGGCCTGGGATAAATTATTGGCGGTAAGTTTTCGTTGCGATCAACATGGGTATATGTTTTTTGGATGGGTTGAAAATTCAAGATATCAATTTCATGTTTGCAGGTAAAACCACTTGGTGCGGTTTATGAGAATGATTTGGAGCCATTCTTTGAGGATTTGAAGAGCTATTTCATTCCGAATTCCCACCGCTAATGCACGCGTATCGGGTGTGATAAAAAACGTCTAATATTATCGTAATGTCTTAAATAATTGGGAACACTTATGGATATTATATTTCAATTTATCTTTTTCCTTCTTTTATGTACCAATTCCTATTGTAGGATGGGAATAAAATGTCACTTTTCTGATCAATGAAATTTTTCTCTGCAGCTTTTTAATATTTCCCCATGTTGCATGATACTTGGCCCACTACGATGGGAATATTATGTCTACAATGCAATGTAGGTGTGTTGGGAAATTTATTAGTATGAGTTTTGATGAATTCCAAAACCGACTGACCCCAACCGAGTAGATGTTACCAGAACCTAATGTTAGAATTTAGGCTCGCTGTTTGAGCAAAGTTGAGATTTTATCTTTACAGGTCTCCAGCTAAAGATGGCAACAAGGCATCACTCAGACAGAACATCAGTTATGATGAAGGACAACTGAGAGTTCATATGTTCAGATGGAATGAGGGGGAAGTCTTCAGAACATCAGTTGTGAAGGAAACCAACTGAGCATTCATCAGATGAGAAACAGTAGAAAGGAAGAGAACATCAGATGAAAAGGAAAGTCATCTGAGGGTTCAAACCCAACTGTGTAAATACAAGGAAGAAAACTGAGTGTTCAGTTTCAGAACCTCAGTTGTAGAACTCGAACAAGAAGATTAACTGCTTGAAGTTCAAAGTCAGCTGAGAGTCCAACAGTTCAGAACATCAGCTGAAGACCACTCAGATGAAGATCAAGACTTTCAACCGATTAACCGAGATTGACTGTCAGAAAGGTTAAGATTTGAATTTCAAATGGAAGTCACATGAGGGTTTGACCGTTCAGTCATTACCCCATCTGGCCCAACACAAGGCTGTCTCAGATGGAATGCAGAAGAGCACAGATGCCATATCGGGAAAGTCTGCAGAGATGAGAGACAAGCCATCGCTATCAACAAATCAGAGATCAACTGCTCCTCCAACGGCTAGTTGATTCTCTCCGCCTATAAATAGAGGCATTCTCTCATTCGAGAGACACACACACGAGACAGACTGAAGCAAGAGAGAAAAGCGCAATCACAAGAGAATCAAGCTAAAATCCTATTCTAAGAACATCAGCAGCTGAGAGTTCAAGAGTGATAGAACATTAGTAGCTGAGGGTTCATAGAGTGAAAATCTGTCTTTGATCTTAGTTTGAGTTTTATTCATTCAAGCCTTAGATCCAGCTCTCATTCGTGATCGAGCTGTAGTTGGAAATCCCACCCACTCTCACACCCTAAAAAGTGTGCTAGGACCTTACTCTTCCTGTAATTGAGTAGTCAGGTCGTCAAGTACCCGTAAACTTGACATAGGCTGTTTAGTGCCCGGAAACTAAACTGTAAGGTCGATAAGTACCCGCAAACTTATCCTTAACGGTTGCTCAGCCCACGTAAGCCGAGTGGTTCTGTCCAGAAGAACTTGGACTGAGGTGTGAGGATTCACATCTCCCCGTGGACGTAGGAGGGTTATCTCCGAACCACGTTAAATCCTGTGTGTCCGTGTTTGTTTTTATTCAGTTGCATCTGCATTTTTTATCTGATCAATCTAACCGACATACAAACCTCATTTGCACTTTTTCAACCGAGCTGTTTTGGTTCTTGACCAACCGAGCTGTTTTGCGTGAGTTGTTTTTAACGAGTATAATTTTCCACCTCTTTCCGCACAACCTCACTCTTCCAGCTGAGGTCGCTTACTCAGCTGTGAGATTCCAACTGAGTCCTCTTTTACTCAGTTGAAGTGATTTTTTAGGTTTAAGTTTTTAAATCCTAACTGGTGTATTCCCCCCCCCCTCCCCATACACCAGTAACTCGTTTCGGGACCATCAAGGTGTCACGAAAATATTCTTGAACCTATGTATAAAGTTTTGCCTCTTTTCTATATATATGTTCCAAATGAGCAGAAATATAAGCTATAAAAAAATTCAATATGCGAAATTACTCTAATAAGTGGCAGGCGTATTTTGGAGATAAAAATGGGCTATGGACAAAGGAAATGGAGTCATATTTGCTTCAATTGTTGAAAGAGCAGTGGCTTCAGGGCTTCTAGATTCAAGGAGGCAACAATAACCGTGTAGGTATTCAAAGGGCCCAACAAATTATGACTAGAGCAACTGGACAAGAATACCCGACATGTTGCAAACGTAGAGGCTCATGTTGCATGGCAGTAGAATACATCTCCGACATGTGTCTCATAAACTCATTGCCAAATGTCAAGTGTCTCATGATTGTACTCTCCTTGCCAACATTTTCCTGTACTAAGATGTTGATATCTTTCGCTCTTTTAGTCCACCTGCGGTATATCATTGAATCAGGAATGTCGTGAATATTTCAATTATGTATACCTTCAAAATGTGCTGACAAATCAATCCCTCAGTTTCCCACTTCCCGCAATCACAGGTGGCAACCTGTGTGACAGAGTTAAACACCACTTTACATTCAATCGAAGCAAATTGTCGAGATTTAGTTGTGTACTGTACATTATTGTTGGATAAGGACAAGGCAGCTTTCAGATCGATGTACAAGGTAATACAATTGGCAAGGTCGTGCTCAAATTGCTTGTAAATTGTGCGAGTGAAGACACAAGCAGCTTTTTGAAGAAGTCCACTATCACTGACGGCCTGCCCCGGATTCCAAATGCCAAATGTATCCTCAATACGCTCTGTGCTTCGCCAACTTTTAAGAATTTCTTCATATTGTATCACAAAGTCGCTCAAGGCTATGGTGGAGCGTACAACATCCTTCAAAACCTTGTTTGTTAACTCACTCCTAGAAGTGGTAAGGAGACCAGTGGTAAAAATATCGCGTGAGAAGCATGAGGCCCACTGTTCACGAAGACTATGCATTCCATCATACCAAATTCTGTTGGAAATTGGAAAATTTTCCATCATCTGCTTCCACGTATTGTCGAAGTCCTTCTCAGTAACAACGTTCATGCATCTGTACCATAAAGCCTTGAAGGCTGCATTCCCTTGAAATTTTCCAAAATTTGAGGCCGTATTCTTCATGATATGCCCCTGACACAACCGGTGTTTAGAATTAGGGAATACAACATCGATGGCATTCATCATTGCCTTACATTGATATGTGAAAATAACCTTAGGTTCTTTTCCATGCATAGACTGCAAAAAAGTTTCGAATAACCACTTGAATGTTGCGGCCGTCTCGTTTGACAACATAGCCATGCCAAACATCACGCTGCGAGTGTGATGGTTTATCCCAACGAACGGGGCACATATCATGTTATATTTATTGGTCCGGTATGTCATGTCGATAGACAAGACGTCACCAAAGACATCATAGTCCACAGCACATCGATTATCCCTAAAAAAAATATTCATAAGCCGCTCATCACCGTCTAACTGATACTTACAGAAAAAGAAAGGATCTGCTAAGGGATTTATTACTGAAATATTCATAGAGTGGCTTTGCATCTCCATCCTCGACCTTGGTTTTCAATCTGACACGGTCCATATGATGATATGCATCGTTTTTGGTAAAGCCAACATTTTGCACGCATCTACTTTCTTTCACCATGAAATTGAAAGCAGTAGTAACACCAATACCAGAAGAATTGAGAGCTTCCATTACAGATTTTTTCACATAATTAATGTGCCGACTGGATCGCAAAAGAAATGTCTGATCACAATCTACGAGCTGGTGATTATACTCTTTGTTAAAAAGTTGAACAAAAAATGGTCCATATCATCCCTTGAAACAGTTAGCCTTGCTTTACAATTTGTTCGGATAACAAGTTTCTTGTAAACAACTAGCTTGTATTTCATGCTTCGATAATTAGGCAACCCCGTACAAGAACACATGAACTCCTTCCACCTAATATTTGTGCTCTTGCTGAAATAGCGTTGTTCTCCTTTTCGGACACTAAAACCTTTAAACCACGCGTACTCGCAGTATAACAAATACACTTTCTCCAAATCTGGAAACTCACTGCCCATCTTTAATTTCTCCTCAAGTTCTAAACAAATTGTAGCAGCAACCCTTCGATCATTAAGGGAGCCATTCAATTCATCCTTGCCTCCATCACATTCTGTTTTTGGTGGATTCTTCAATGTTTCATCCTTCTTATCATCATCACACTCTTCTCTTTTTTGATCCTTAGATGGAAATGCTTTATCATCAACAATACATTCTTCTCGTTTTGGCTCATTCAATGGGATTCATGCTCATTTTCCTTCCATGGGATTTCCTGATCATTCTCCTTCAATGGGATTTCCTGATCATTCTCCTTCAATGGGATTTCCTGCTCATTCTCCTCATCACACTCACTGGTTGTTACTTTATTCATGCTTTGTTTCTCAGAAATTCCCACAATAATACAATCATCAGGCTCACCCTCAACATCTGATTCACTCTCCACACACTCCGGCACACCATCACGATTCCACTCAAAATAACCATAGTTAAATTGGCGAGGTGGGTCTGCTAAACCCAAAGCAATATTCAAATCAAACTCCATAACCAAATCCGACAAAAGCACTACATAAACACAAACATTGACAAAACAAAATTAACATAAGTAAATTGAGCCCTAAACAAAGCATCCAGATGAAAGAAATTAATATCTACAACTATCGAAAACAGAGGCCAAAAATTCAAATCAAACTCCTTAACCAAATCCGACAAAAGCACTACATAAACACAAAAAGTGACAAAACAAAATTAACCTAAGTAAATTGAGCCCTAAACAAAGCATCCAGATGAAAGAAATTCAATAATTTAGCTATCGAAAACAGAGTGCCAAAATTTCAATTTATAGAAATTAAATTCACATGCTTAGCGTCGTGGATAAAGAAATTAAATAGAACTCTTACTTACCTCGACTTCGTACACTTCGCCCACTCCACACTCACTCGTCGTCGTCGGAAGAAACCAACCATGCACGCAGACCTCGTGAGAATTGATTTCGCGATCACAACTCATAAATAAATTACACTTTTGTCGTTTAAGTCGCCGGTTCTCTCAGCTGGGTCAGTGGGTATGGCGGAGCTTCCCAAAGAACAAAGATGGAAACAATTACCTCAGTTCATAAAAAATGGGAAGAATATATCTACGACAGTACTCTCAAAAAAATTCAATTACTACACATATGGGAAGAAATAATTTCGCCTTTGGAAAAATTAGAGAATGACACCCCAGAAAATACAGGTACAGTAATCACTGGAAAAATGGATGAATTTTCGAAGCCGTTCCGGCAAGGTCAACGTCGATCGCCATTGTTTAGTAAATCTGGCCTTGAGCAATAATGTGGGGACTACTAAGTGTTTGACCCAAAATTGATTTGGACCCAAAACTAACCTTCGTAGAACATTTTACCTATAATTAGAATAAACTAATAATATAAATTATGAATAAAATATTATTTTTAAAACCTCACCTAAAAGGTGAGTGATGACGTGTCACAGTCTCCTTAGCACATGTATTGCGGAGGTGGCACAGTGGATGCTTCCGGGGTTTTCATAAGGTAACGCTTTTTATATACACGTGTGTTTATTTATGCAATGGGTTTTCAAAAGAGAATCCTGAATGAGGGAGGGCGTCTAACATATACTATCAACATTCTTTAGACAATAATGCCTATAATTGTAGGAGAAATCATCTTACCAATCTACGTTATGCTTCCTTGTGAATATAAATAGTTTGACCCATAAGATATGAAAACTCCATTTCAAGTGTGAGAAACTAATTACAAGTGTATATTTGTGCAATATATATAGGCTATATATGTGTATTATTTTTGTCGTTCTATTGTCAGAGATATTTTCCAGAGTAACTGTCACAACTCAGATGTCACACACGTAGGCCCCACATGACTTTTCGTTCACTTCCTATTTCTACTTAATTCAAATAATTAAGATAAATCAAGTAGGGTTTAACCTTTTCTAGCACTCTTTACTTGAATTAAAAATAATAATTTAATACTTGTATAATTCAGTATTAGTTATGGATTGATGGTCCCGATACGAGTTCTGGTGTATGGGGGGGGGGGGGGAATACACCAGTTAGGAATTTTAAAACAACCCCCTGAAAAATTATCACAACTGATTAAGACGACTCAGCTGGAATCACAACTGAGTGAGAAAACTCAGCTGGAAGAGTGGTGCTGTGCGGAATGTGGTGGAAACAACAATAACTCGTATAAAACAACTCACGCTCAGATGCAAGGTCGGTCAATAACCAAATCAGTTGAAAATGTAAAGATGCAGTTTGAGTGCTGGTTAGTTGGTCAGTTGGATATGCAAAAAGTAACTAAATTGAAAACACAACACAAAGGAATTACGTGGTTCGGAGAGAACTCCTACGTCCACGGGGAGTTGTGAGTCCACACAACTCAGTCCAAATTCTTTAGGACAACTACCACAAAGCTTACGCGGGCTTTGCAACCGTTCAGATAAGTTTGCAGGTACTTATCAACCTTACAGACAGGGGCGGACGCAGAAATTTTTGTTGGCGGGGGCTATATATACATTTAGCATACTTCATGATACGAGTGAAAATAATTGTCTACCATATTTTTCTTAACTGAACGACATAATTTTGACATAAAATCATTCATTTTGTTTCATCACTAAATTAAATAAAAAAAGTTTTCTTTTTTTTTGAAAAGTTTTTTACTTTTCCTTCGGAATGCAATCAATTTTGACAATGGAAGTTATTTGTATCAACAAATTAGCATGCTATTCTATCTGGCAGCAGATTAAGTGCCTCCATTTTTTTCTACACGTTCTTCACCATCTCTCTCGATTGCAAGTGTAACTACTTTTCATTCGGAATTCAAAATCTTTTCTCTTTCTTATTTCATTTTGTCTTTTTCTTCCCCAAACCTATCTACCACCATTTATGTCTTTTCTCTTCACTCTTAGAAATTTTAGCCCCTCCTTCTTGGCTAAATCCGTATGTTTGAACTTTTCCGGTGTCATAGTGGTAGGGGTTGAAGCTTATTAACACGATTTCAACCATAACAATCATTAAAAAAATTAGGGGAAAAAAATTATTGGCAGGGGCTTAAGCCCCTTGTGAGCTCTTCTTGTGTCCGCCCCTGTTTACAGATAAGTTTGCGGGTACTTATCAACCTTTCTACTCAATTTCGGGAAGAGCAGGATCCTAACAACCTTTTTAGGGGATGTGTATAAGGGTGGGTTTTCCAACTACTAACTCTAACAACGAAGTGAGCTATGATCGAAAACACCAAAACAGATTCTAACACTCTATGAACTCTCAACTGGTGATGTTCTTAGAGAATATTTTCAGTTTAGCTTGTGTGCAGAATATCGTCGTTCTTTTGCTCTTTAGTCTTTTCTCGCACTTGTCTGTCTTCTTGTTTCTTCTATCTTGATGAATGAATGAATGCCTCTATTTATAAGCGGTGAGAATCAACTAGCCGTTGGAAGAACCGTTGATCTCTGTTCTGTGAAAGCGATGGCTTGTCTCTCATCTCTGCAGATTTTCCCGATTTGGCAACTGTGAACTTCTGCTTTCCTTTTGAGACAACCTTGTGTTGGGCCAAATGAGGTAATGACAAAACGTCAAACCTTCACGTGACTTCCTATTTGAAATTCAATTTTCAACCTTTGTCTTTCAACATTGGTTAGTCGGTTGAGACATTCGATCTTCATCCGAGTGGTCTTCAGTTGATGTTCCATCTGATCGCTACCTTCATCTGACCTTCTGTCTGAATAGGAACAGTTGAACCCTCAGCTGCCTTGAACTTCATGTTGTCGATCTATCAGATTAAATCCTGCAACTGATGTTCCATCTGATCAGGTGGCTTCACATCTGATGTTCCATATCCGAACAGTTGGCTTGAACGCTCAGTTGTTTTTCTTCCATATGATGTTCTATATCAGAATAGTTGGCTTGAATGCTCAGTTGTTTTTCTTCCATTTTATGTTCTATCCGAGTAAAGCCGTGTTGCCGTCTTCAGCTGGAGTCCTGTAAAGATAAATCTGAACATTGCTCAAACAGCGAGCCTAAATACTAACATTAGGAAATGACAACATCTACTCGGTTGGGGTCAGTTGATTTTGGAATCAATCAAAACTTTACTAAATTTCCCAACATGGATACATTTAGTTTTTTTTTTAAAAAAGTAACGTTTTACTAGGTTATTATGGTAAGAATATGCACACGAAAAAGTATTGATTGTTCATATATAATAGTATATACATTTGCAAAAATAAATGTGTATGTTGACTATAGCGTGAATAACTTAAGGTACAAAATTTCGGGCTCAGATATGAGTTCAATATGATCTTCAAAATTTAATGTTGTATGAGCAAAATTAAACGAGGAAAAGTAATTTCTCAAAGAGAAGGGATTAGTATATACTCCAAAGGATTAATACATCATAGTATATAAAAAGCAATTTGACTGAAAAGGCATTAGAGCCAAGAGCGGTAAGTGGTAGCACGTCGGCGGAATGCGACAAGGCCATTCCACGCAATCCTTCACGTGCCACCACGTGATTTATTTTAACAAACTTATTTTTTAATCTTTGTTTATGTAATTCTTAATTCAGTATGCGTCGCCAAAATTAGCAAGGAATCTGATTGCGTGTGGGGGTTCACTTAAGTTTAAGCTGGAAATAAAATGTTACTCCATTTACAATTCTTAATACTATATTTCTTCAAATAAAATAAAGAAATTCATAATATTGTATATTGGTTTCACGAGCAAAAAAAGAAGCAAATTCATTCGTCCGTCGTGAAAACGACGTCTGCTCTCCCCGATTCCGCTGCAGTTCTTTCTCAATCTTATCACCATTTCATAAATGAAAATCCTCTCTCTCTCTATCTCACACACACACACACACACACACGCTCAACCATAATCCACGATTAAGTAACTAAAGAAGTCTTATTTTTTTACTAAGCAATTACATTGTGTCAATGGCTAGGATTGATTATAGGCTTTTTTTAATTTTTAATTATTTTTGAATTAATTTTATTCATGAAAAAGGTATTTTTGCTTTTCTTTATTTTATATTTTTTAATCATGGTTGGACACATTTCCCAATGAATTTTGTACCACTTAATTTTGTCATCTTCTTCATCCAACATATATAAATCTTCTATTTTATTTTTTTGTGTTGTACTTTTTATTTTTTATTTGGTTTGACTTTATTATTAAACTCATTAATTATAATTTTGATGTTCAAGTATCATTATATTAATATCGTTAATGTCCTGTTATAAATGTTCTATTTTATCGTTAGTGTCCTTTTTTATGTTTTTAGCTTAATGAATTCGTTAATTATAGTTTATTAATTTGGGAACATGTTATACAGTAATTAATTATTGTGCTTAATTTTTCGTTATTAAAATGGGTCATGAACTTTACATTAGTAATTTGAATTACATTAATTATGTCATTAGTGTATTGAAGACTTTAATTGTAAAAAAAAATTTGTAGCAATTTTGTAATATTTTCTTAATTATAGTAATTATGGCGAATGATTATTTTTGTTGATTAAGTGGGTAAATCATGATTTTATTTGAAGTAGTTTAATAACATGGAAGTTTTAGGATGTAATAAAAGTAATAACGTTTAAGGCTTAACATGAATAGATAATTTGATGTAGCAATAAAGTTTGAATAAAAGTACTAACTTTTAAGGTTTAAGTAGGGTTTTGTCACCATGGATGTCTACGCTGGCTAGTTAATTTACACATTAAATAAATGTAATTATTTATGGCCCATAGTTATTTGTATTTAAAACTATTGAATTAACGTAAAAAAGTTTAAGACTTAATTTGTATTCCCTGTTTACATTTAGTAATTTTACTTTGTAAGTGGGGTTGTGAACTAAAATGTATTTTTTTTCCATTAATAATATTTTTGGACGAATTAGGGTTTTGTGACCATGGCTTTCATTATTGGTTAGTCATTTATCCCAATTAATTTAATAATTTTTTCATGGCCAATACGTATTTAAAATTAGTACATACCAATTAACATAATAAAAATATACGGCTAAGTTTATTATAATTTTTTATATAATTATTATTAATTTTTTACATGAATAATTTGTTAGTTTTTGTTGAAAGTACAGTGCATTAAATGCAACTCGATTTTGCTCCATTAATTTATTTGGGGTACAATATTTTTTATTAAAATAATGGGGTAATTAGATTTGTGGTCAACTAATTAATTCCTTCCCACTCATAATACATTTCAAATTAATTTTTAGAGAGAAGGTTGAGAGAGAAGGTGGAGAGGCGGCGGTTCTCAACTTGTATTCGACTCCTCGTTTCTTTTTTCCGTCAACGACGACGGTGTAGAAGTGTAGGCGGCGACGGTGGAGAATGTTGGTGTTTTCGATTTGGCATCGTTTTTATCGAGAGAAGGGTGAGACCGGCGGTGTAGAAGGCTAGGCGGCAATATCCAGGAGGAGTAATGTTTTCCGGCGACGCCGACGACGGCGTGGTTGATTGAGGAAGATGTTTTCCATTTTTTAACCGATTGGGTTGAAAATCTTGTTGTTTCCCATTTTTCAACTTTATTGGTGTGAATTATTTTAGAGAGAAGGGTGAGACCGGCGGTGGAGAAGACAAGGCGGCGACGATTTGAAGGAAGAGAAGTAGTTTTCCGACGACGCCGACGACGAGGTGGTTGATTGAAGTATCCCATTTTGAAGTCATTTGCCATTCTTGTTCATCTTTTTGAAACTATGTCTTCGGAAGTTAAGTTTCGAACTCTTTGTAATTTTTTTTTATTTGTTTTTTTTTGTGTTATATTGTTGAGTTTTAGGGTGTTAGAGTTTGGTCGAGTGATGAATAGCGTGCTTTGTGTACGTATGTTCATTTTGGAAATCGATTTTTGTTATTGTTGAAGGGTTGGATGGGTTTTGTATCGAAAAATTGAATTTTTCAGTGACGTAGATGCCAAATTCTTGTAGGATAGAATTGGAAAATATGATTTGTTTTAAAGAGTTTAGGTGTCGTGGCTTCGAACGAAGAATTGCTTTGTTTGTTGGAACAGTGTCTGCATGGTGCTTTGTATGTTTGTATATGAATTTAGTCTGTTGGATTCTTAAATTTACAGTTTATTGTAATGTGTGAATGGTGAAGAATGTTGGTATTTATATGAAGTATTCATTGTATAGGTGCAAATGTTGCCGCCCGATGCCATTCTGTATAAGTGTAACTCAATCATAGGTGCATAGATATTCGCTACGTATATGTGTCAACGGTTATAGGCAAACTGCATCATAGTCCTACTGTCACGTTGTCACTCCTACAGCCACGACCTGTCCAGCTCGTCCTTACTTGTGAATCCTGCGTGGCATTCCCACCCCAGTCTTCCTAACTTGCCCAACTCACCCCCGAGCATTCCTCAAGGGGCATAGACTGGAACAAGCAGCTTTGGGCATTAGACGAACCCGTTCCGGCCCTATGAGATACGAGGATCCCGCTCCGACTTTTCACCAACTTCAGCGTACTTCGTTCGGCTCTGTCCAAGTTCAACCTGAGATTTTCCGCCCTCAAGGAGCGTGAGACAAACCTCTCCCAGTCCCTGTTGGTCTAAGCTACTTCCCTTTTAAGGAATCTGCCGCCCTCCAATTACACACCGGCCGAATAAACTCTTGGCACAAACAGACTGCTTTGAAATCATTGCGTAACGCCTCGGGAACACACATATATATAGCTATCTTGCCCTATTAGACCTCACGAGTTATTAAACACTTAAATCACATATCCTCTACCTAAACCCAGATTTAAGGGTTTAGCTAGAAATAAAGTAAATATCAATAACGAAAGAGATGAAAGGAAACATACTCGAATTAATACTTTAAAAGTCTACCCAAACTGGGACTTAACAGCAGAAAACTAAAGTAAAAACTATGTAAAGTTGTACAGGATCAAAGTTGTATGCACGAACATATATATATATATATATATAGAGTACAAGATTCATGGGCTTAAAACCCTAAAAACCCACATAAGGGCCTTCTATTAACAGCTGGCAGGTTCCCTTCCTTGATCGATTAGGACTAGGAAAGATTTGTTTCCTTATCGGTAAGATCTCTTCCTTATCCTTTTGCTTCCTAATCCGGGTAGAAGTTATATCCACGTTTCCTTCACCTCCAAGGCACGAATTACTTCCTTGTTGATCCTCCGGATGATGTCATACCAGCTACAATGTCTAGAACCTTCGTACTCTGCTTCCTCTTCGCCTTGCCCAGAGCTGTTCTGCCTTCTTGACCTGTTTGGAATAACTGCGCATGGTCTGAATTGATCAAGCCGACCGGTATGGAATAGCTTCTAAGTGTTTGGACTTCCGCCCTCGGTATCTCTAGCTGTGAGCAAAGCTCCTTAACCATTGCATCGTATCGATGTGCTCACTTTCACGCGCAAATCACCTCCAAATGCCCAAGTTCATGTCTTTTCCTGCCTACTACTAAATATGTCCTCCCAGACACTAAAACAGACGAAAAAGACACAAAACTAGACTCTAACTAAACCTAAAAATACATGATGTGCATATAAAACATGGTCTCATCAACCTGGCACTACAAAAAATTGAATTAATTATTGCAGGGCATTCAAACTCCGTACTGTTTGTCCGCACAAGATTGGCCAATGGTTTTTTGAAACTTTGACAAAGAAATCTAAATGGTTGTTGACAACGGTAAGTTGGTGATTATTCTATTATAGTTAAGGAATGAATATTTTTACGTTGTGATTATTCTCATTGATATATTTCTTGCATAATTGTGATGCGTTGTTGAATCTGTTTCTTTACAAAGCAAATCTCCAACCCCAGTTATTCAATAAGCAGTGGACCGTAGTTGAAAATTGGTTTTGGATACAATTTTCGTCTTCCAATCTTACTTTAATTGGTCTTTTTTTTGGTTGAAAATTCAGCGGTGAACTGTAATTGGTCTTTTTTTTTGCAGAACTATATGTTTGAAGTTGATGTAACACCATTTCGCTCATATCTGTTGACATATGCCGAGGGTTTGAGGCCTGCTCTGATTGGGAAACCGTGGGGAGATGTAGATCAGGTATTTGGTATTGGACATCTCTTTCAAAATCACTTTGTTGCATACGTCATACGGATCCTTGAGCAGGAGATTGTTATTTATGATTCGATGTGCGATAATCAAAGGAGATGGGAGTCAATGAAGCAGCAGTTTGTTCATATGTCATTCAGGCTCAATTGGTTGTGTCGGGCAGCCGGTACGACCCACTTCAAAGGCCCGAAGAAGGATGTATGGGATATCATTGCAAATCTACACACTCCTTAGCAGCCAAACGACCACGGCTATGGAATTTATTCAATGAAATTCATCGAGTGTATGGCTACGGGACGTCCAGTCACGTACTTGTCTTGTGGTGGTTTTAGTTCAGAAAGCAGGGATTACTATTGTGCCAAGTTCTTTAAGTCGAGGCTGCAGACTTGAATGGAGCTCCATTTATATATATGGAACCATTTTTTGACAAACGCTAATGTGTTATGCTATTCATAAACACTGTTATTCTTTTTTGGCTAGTCTTGTATGTGATTGTGGGAAACACATTTTTGCTATAAAAAATGAATACCTGCGCATACATTTAGTGCTTTTGTATGAATTTGGCAGGCGACATGAAGTATTTAGTGATGCTAAATTTATATTGTTTGTGAGTCTAACCTTATAATTCTTGCAATTAAAGTGTTAGGTAACGAATAGTTTGGAAATATATTTACTCGTAATCTGCCTCAACTGTTAGGAAGCGAATGGATGAACTATACAATTTTTCTACGGCAATCTTAACTAAGTGATGACCTCTGCTAATTTTTACGCACAATTATTCACTCATCGTAAATCCACACGACAAATTATACGCACAATTAATATGACTTTCGGAAATTCATTTCTGCCTTTTCTCAAACACCATACATATATTATAATCTGCTTAGGAAAATTTGAAATCTCATTAACGAGTTTCAACAAACAGCTTCCAGACACCGAATAACAAGCAACGCAAAAGCAACAGATGGAAGAAGAAGGCATTATACAAACACCTTGCATACATTAAGACTTCTCTAAGAAAATATATAACTATCTTCCCCTACATCAATCTACCCACTCCCATTCCACTGAACCCACAACGCTGGCTTCTTGGCCAATAGAAGGAAATGGCGGTTAAAAAAACAAGAAGAACCAAAAGCACATACACACACACCTTCAATTGCTTCGTTATTTTTTCAAAGTGAGCCCGCTCTGCCATGAGATTCGCAACGCATTTTCTTTGGTACGGATGCATTTTTGGGTCTATAAATGTTTTAAATCCGCCAATCGGGCAGGCCAAATACCGATGGAATGGATTTTTCGGTATTTTTGAAGGTACGACCTTGAGCTTGGCGTCGTGGGTGAAGCACCGCCTCGGTGGTTTCGTTGAAGGAGAACTCGTGGTCCGATAGATACTCACACTGGAAGAAGAAGACATATTTGAGTTTCAATTAAGAGTGTTGAAATTAATTTCATCACCTTATATGTATATAAATAGCAAAGTGAAATCAATTTTGGCGCTCAACATTGCAGCCTTTTTTTCACTTATTTTTAAACTCTCACTTATTGTTAATGTAAAAGTGTTACTCTCATTTGTGCCTTCGGTTGGATCCAGTGGTTCCGGAGAGATCTGAGCAGAATTCATGGACGGTCTTGACCTAGCGGGTGATCTCTGCTCGGTTGGAGTTGTACCGTGCCAAGAAAAGGTCAGGGCATGACGGACAAGCGATGTTTAGTATGCCCATGACCGAGTAGCTAAGCAACACCCTCAATGGTGTTGTACGATCTGGATGGCGAGGAACGGGCAAGGGGATACTGCATCCTTTCTCGATCTTGGGCTTCTCTAACAATCACCCATCAACTGTGACGAGGTATCAAGCCATGGTTATTGACCAACGGTCTCACCTTGCGCATCGTAGATATATCGATGACCGGTTGGACGCGTTACCGAAAATGTATATCCCGCGAGTTATGTCTACTCTGTAGGTGCGGAGCCGGGAAGCTTCGAAGAAAAGGTTGGTGAGGGTCATACTTGGAGAGATCGAGTATGACTACTATCTAAGGAGGAGTGAAGCACGGCCTTGTGACCGGGGTGAAGCGTGACCTTCCGACCAAGTGACCACAAGAGATTCAACCATCCCAAGTGTGGAGTATAAACTCTTGAAATGCCCCAATGTCTTTGGGCCACGCCTTGAGTTTATGCGAAGCATGGACGGATCTTCAGTATGCCCATGACCGAATAAACATATCAACACTAATCATGATCTACCCCAAATCTTACCCCTTTTATATTTGATTGTTTCCAAGTTTAATTTGTGCAGATAAACAGGATTGGACCGTAACAACCAAACTTGTGCACCTAAAGAGTAAAGTAGTTCATCACTCTCCGTGGGATCGACCCTAGCTTACCGTTAAGACTAGCCAGTCTGGTTGTGGGCATAGGAGCGTGTATTGTCCGTCTGGGGCATACACAGGTATTTTAATCGTACCACATGACGGGTGCGTGTCAAAATTGGCGCCGTTATCGGGGAGTGACGCGCAGCAATTTTACTCTTCTCATTCCATCTCTCGCTACTAGTATATGCGTGGAACTCATCGAGCACAAAGAGCATTGATTTTTTATCCAAATATTGATCGAACTGAACGATGACTACGTGCATTTGCACGGATAGCGAGATGCGATGCTATGGTAGAACCACAACAAGCGCAGACCCTCAAACAGTTGGCATACCCAACTAATCTGAATCTCAGGCCGAATGGGATCACTTTACCAGCAAACCCTTTCGATCCTGAACGGTTTGACCTTAAACCAACACTGATATAGGTCTTACCGAAGTTTAATGGATACGTTGGGGACGACCCCCACACTCATCTCCAGAACTTTGAAATGACAGTGATGCACCAATGGAACGAAAACCAACAGGAGTACGTGAAGTTGGTACTCTTTCCATTCTCGTTGGTGGATCGTGCAAGGAGATGGCTATATAATTTACCCCAAGGAAGTGTTACTTCTTGGGCAGAAACGCAACAATGCTTCTTAGAAGAATTCTTTCCAGCAACAAGAGTTGAGAGAATGAGATGGGAAATCAGGAACATCAAACAAGATAGGCTGGAATCCTTCTATGAGTATTGGACTCGATTTAAGCAGCTTTTGAGCAACTGCCCACACCATCAGATCACTCCTAAGGATCAAGTTGAGAGCTTTGTAAAAGGCATGCGGAGGAATGATTGAGGGTTGGTGTTAGTTGCATGCAATGGATCATTGATGGCCAAAACTCCCCAAGAAATCTTCAAAATATTAGGAACGATGTCTGAGGAATCAAGAGATGACGGACATGAGAGGAATAGAGAGTTACCAACTAAGGAAGAAGAAAAAGATAACCTTACAGCATTGAGCAAGGAGATGAAATAGATCAAAGCACTGCTAAGTGGTTTGACCATACAGAAGAAGGTACGACAGTGTGGCCTCTGTGATGCAACAGGACATCAATCTGAGAATTGCCCTAATTTTGGTGAAGATATAATGGATGCAAATGCTATGGAGGGAAACAAAGGATTTCGTAGGAAGCATGATCCCTTCTCTAACACTTACAATAGAGAATGAAGGGATCATCCTAATTTCAGATGGAAGCAAGATGGTCAACCCCAACAGCATAACACAGGCATAACGGGATTGTCTCAACAATATGCCCAGCACCAACAACAACCACAGTATCAGGGAGGACCACCACAACAGCAGAATTACCAACCACAGCAGCAACAGGTGTATCAACTACCACATTAAAGGCGAGCACCATGAGAAGAGACCATTGAGAATATGGCCAAGGAAAGTGAGAAATTTCGAAATGAAGTTCGAGCTGGTATGAATCAGACCAATGTTCAAATTGGTCATTTAGCAAAGGCATTGGCCAAAGTGGAAGAAAATACAGGAAAGCTTCCTCCTCAGGGAATTAATTACAAGGAACAAGCACAAGTGATAATAACAGAGGTGGAGGATGAGCAAGCTGAGAAAATTTTGGCCGAAGCAAAAGTTAACAGAAAAAGAGATGAAGGGACTAGTTATGGGTTTACTGGAGAACAGATTGGTAATAATCAAACCGAACCACCTTATCCGAGCATACTGCGACAAAAAGCCAAAGAAAAGGAAGCCAGCGAGATGATGAAAATGTTTCATAAAGTGGAACTTAGCATACCATTACTGGACGCAATCAAACAAATTCCTAAATATGCTAAGTTCCTGAAGGATCCCTGTTCGAAGAAGGTGAAAGTGGAAGAAGATGCTCGATATGTGATGGGGAAAAGTGTGTCAGCAGTAATTCAGCACAAATTACCCCCAAAACGTAAAGATCCTGGAATGTTCACCATTCCTTGCAACATAGCAGGAAAAAATATGGATAAGGCCATGATGGATTTAGGGGCTTCGATAAATGTAATGCCCTTAGCAGTTTTTAGTAGGCTGAAGTTGGGAGAACTAAGGAATACCCGAGTGGTCATACAATTGGTATATCGATCCAATGCATACCCGAAAGGAGTGATAGAGGATGTGTTAATCAAAGTGGGGGAGCTGATTTTTCCTACCGACTTCTATGTGTTAGATACGGGGTCAGAGGCAAAAGAAAACTCCATCCTACTGGGCGGACCTTTCATGATGACTGCCGGAATAAAAATAGACATGAAGACGGGCATATTGTCCTGTGAATTTGATGGAGTTGTGGAAAAATTCAATATATATGAAGCTATGAAGCGGAAACCAGAGATGGAGTCTGTAGAGATGAACGACATATTTGAACCTCTGGTACAAGGATAAAGCCTGGAATTCAGTTCAAGTGATACCACAGAAAAGGTGATACAAGTTGGCCTTATCGATCGAGATGCTATTCAAACAGAAGATGTTGGGTGCGGGAGACTATTATGGAGCTATATTCACTCAAAGAGAGCACTTAAGAAGCAGAATTAGAGGTGGACAAAAAGATCAGAGAACTCAGTCAGAGGATCGGCAGAGGGCAAACCGGAATTGTTTTCTCAGTATGAGCAGCATAAGTTACTCCTTTCAATTGTGAAGGCACCGGTTTTGGAATTAAAGAAACTGCCCAAACATTTGCAATACGCTTATTTGGGACCTGAGGAGACTCTTCCAGTAATCATCAATGCAGATCTGACAATGGTGCAAGAGGAAAGATTAGTCAGGGTCTTACGGGAGAATAGGGAAGCCATCGGTTGGACCTTGGCAGTCATTAAGGGAATCAGTCCGATGGAATGCATGCACCGTATATACTTGGAAGAAGGAGCTCGACCAGTGCGAGATTCACAGAGGAAGATGAATCCTGTAATGAAAGAAGTGGGCACTCAAGGAGATTCTTAAACTTTTAGAGTTAGGAATTATTTTTTCTATCTCTGATAGCTAGTGGGTCAGCCAAGTCCATGTCGTACCGAAGAAATCAGGGATACAGGTGGTAGAAAATGATAAGGGAGAACTGGTCCCAACAAGATTGCAAACTGGATGGAGAGTCTGCATATATTACAGGAAATTAAACATGGTCACACGGAAGGATCATTTTCCGCTACCCTTCATCGATCAGATGCTTGAACGTCTAGCTGGTAATGCTTATTACTGATTTTTAGATGGGTATTCAGGATACATGCAAATCTTTGTGGCTCAAGAGGATCAAGAGAAAACAACTTTCACATACGTTTATAGGACATTTGCCTATCGAAGAATGCCCTTCGGTCTGTGCAATGCACCTGGAACTTTTCAAAGGTGCATGATGAGTATTTTCTCCGACCTATTGGAGAACTGCATTGAAGTCTTTATGGATGACTTCACGGTATATGGAGATTCGTTTGATACATGCCTCGACCATTTAGAGCTTGTACTAAAAAGATGTGTGGAGAAAAGCTTGGTGCTTAATTATGAGAAATGCCACTTTATGGTAAATGAAGGTATAGTGCTGGGACATGTCATTTCTGAAAAGGGGATCGAAGTGGATAAAGCAAAGATCGATTCCATCGCCAAACTGCCATATCCAACTACGGTCAAGCACATACGGGCATTCCTTGGTCATGCAGAGTTTTACCGACGTTTCATCAAGGACTTCGCAAAAATCGCTCAACCCATGACCCGACTGTTGCAACAAGATGTTCAGTTTGACTTTGATGATGACTGCAAAGAGGCATTCCTTGATCTAAGGAGCCGATTGGTGTCAGCCCCCATCATATAGCCACCAAATTGGGAGATACCTTTCGAAATTATGTGTGATGCTAGTAATCACGCGGTTGAAGCCGTACTGGGACAGAAAATAGGGAAGGAAAGCTACGTCATTTACTACGCATCAAAGACCCTCAATCCCGCTCAGTGGAGTTATACCACAACTGAAAAAGAATTGTTAGCAGTGGTATTCGCTATAGAGAAATTCAGATCGTAACTTTTGGGCACTAAGGCAATCATATATATAGATCATGCAGCCTTGAAGTATTTAATGGTGAAAAAGCAATCTAAACCACGACTCATTCGATGGATACTATTGCTACAAGAGTTCGACATTTAAATCAGGGATAAGAAAGAAGTTGCCAACCTTGTAGCAGATCATTTGAGCAGGTTACAAATGGGCAAGGATGATGGAGAGCCCATATAGGACACTTTTCCTGATGAAAAGTTGTATGTCGTACATGGTCATACGGAGATGGAGACTCTGTATGCTCTGACCTATAAGGAGCCATGGTACGCAGACATAGCAAATTACTTGTTCACAAAAGAGGTCCCATCAGAAAAAACCAAATTTGAAAAGCAGAAATTGGTCACACAAGCCCGCTCATATTTTTGGAAAGCACCGCATTTATAGAAGATAGGGGCAGATCAGGTCATACGGAGATGTGTTCCTAAGGATGAGCACACCCAGATCTTGGAAATGTGCCATGGTACTTCATGCAGTGGACACTTTAGTGGAAGAAGAACGGCACAAAGGATTTTGGATAGC
Source organism: Schizonepeta tenuifolia (assembly GCA_029490685.1). Classification (NCBI taxonomy): domain Eukaryota; kingdom Viridiplantae; phylum Streptophyta; class Magnoliopsida; order Lamiales; family Lamiaceae; genus Schizonepeta; species Schizonepeta tenuifolia. The sequence goes on from CM055956.1 coordinate 101,534,641, forward strand.
GGATTCTATTGGCCTTCAGTGTTTGCTGATGCAAGGAAATGGGTACAGGGTTGCCCGAAATGCCAGATGGTAGGAGGCATTACCACGAAGGACCAAATGCCCCAAATGCCCCAAATGCCCATAATGCCCATGGAAATTTTCGATGTATGGGGAATAGACTTCATGGGGCCATTTAGGAGATGCGTTATGGGCATACTGAACTGCCTACAAAATCCCAATAGGGATGTCACCATTTAGGCTCGTGTTTGGAAAAAGATGTCACTTACCTGTGGAAGTGGAGCACAAAGCAAACTGGGCCATCAAGAAAATTAATTTCAGTATGACTTTGGCTGGAGAAGAAAGGAAATTGCAGATGAGTGAGTTAGAAAAATTGCGTTTGGAGTCATACGACAATGCAGTTCTATATAAGGAAAGGACAAGGAAGATTCATGATGCAAAAATCCGCAAGAAGAAATTATGGGTTGGACAAAAGATACTACTCTTCAATTCTCGCTTCAAGTTGATGAGTGGGAAGCTCAGATCCAAGTGGGGAGGACCATACATCGTAAAAGAAATATTTGCCAATGGAAGTGTTGAGGTCTATGACCTAAATGGAAGAGATACATTTGTGGTGAATGGTCACCGTTTGAAGCCCTACTTCGACTATTCTGAGTTGAAGAAGAACAAGGAGAAATGCTCTCTCTTAGACCCTGTTTACCAGTAAGAACAGATCTGGAAAAGTCGAGCTCGAGACATTAAACAAGAGCGCTGACTAGGAGGCAACTCAGGAGTGGTCACCGGTATGACCACAACCGCTGTTTTATTCGTTACTTAGGATTTTTTATTTTATTAAGTGATTTTGAGTTGAATCAGAGTTTAAGGAATATGGGCCAAGGATAATGGAAGCCCAAGGGAAATTTTGAGCCCACTTTGCGATGAAAAGTGTGTAGGTGGAAGCCCAAGGTAAATTTTGAGCCCACTTTGCGATGCAAAGTGTGTAGGTGGAGGCCCATGGTATTGTTTTATCGAGGTAGGTCTAACCGATGAGTGACGTGGAAGCGCGTCTGACACCTTCTGTCTGGAAGTGACTGCGCCGCTTCGAGTTTCGCACAAATATTTGAAATTCAAATATGGTAATGATTTTTTTCCTTAATCATTCCACATCTTCCATAGCCGTCATCACCACCTTCTAATCGGTTAAACACTCCACCCTTTAAACCACCACGATCTTCCATAATCGCTGCACATTATACCCACTCTCCCCACTCCGTTACAACTGCCATTAACCTACTCCATTTAAATAGCCAGTTTTTGCTTCCCTGCACACTCATCCATTAGCAAAACCAGAAACCCTAGTTCCTAATTTCGCACTCACCATGGCCAAAACCAAAATGCCTACAAATAAGAAAAGTGCCAAGAGCGGTGCCGCCTCCGGTAGCACCCAAATCACCACCACGTGGTAGAAAAGGACTGTTGAGGTAAAACCTACAATAGCAGGAGAGAAGAGGAAGACGTGCAGCTCTGTATCAGAGGAAACCCTTGGACAAATCACGGAGAAAGCCACACCGTCTCTAGCCGATGAAGAGAAAAAGCAGGAGCAGATTCCTTTGCTGGAAAAATAATCAACCGGTGAAGAGGATGTGGAAGCAATCGAGGGTCCTGGCCAAGCTGAAGAAGAGGCGGATATCTAGCCGCCCAAGAAGAAAGAAAAGAAGAAGCCTGCAGCTAAGAACACCACCACCATAGTAAAGAAGAAGACTTCTGCAGCCGCCGGAAAGAAAACAACCACTATGTCGCAACCCCCACCAAAAGAACCAACTCCCAAACCTGCTCTTTCTCATTCTCACTCTTAGTCAAAGGAGGATGGTCAGACCGCCTCCGACGATGAGGAGGATGAACAAGAAAGCAAACAGGAGGAGGAGCAAGCGATGGAGGAAGAAGGGGAAGAGGGAAATTCCTCTGTGCAATCCCAAGGAGAACCAACCCCACAAAGTAAAGAGAAGTGGGTAGGAGTCAAGAGGAAGTTGGATGTTTCAAAATCCCATATACCACCAAAAAAGATACTAAGCAAAGGGGGGAGTAAGACCAGCACCACAAACACAGTGAGGAAGGCTACTGCTGCGGAAAAAGGAAAAGGGAAAGAAGGAGAAATGGAGAAAGAAGAAGGAAAAGAAATTGAGGAAGAGGAAAAAGAGGAAACAGAGGCTATGGACAGCTCTAATTCTGGGGGAATACCCGCGCCGATCAAGTCCACACCAAGCATCGCCACCAAGAAGACTGGAATCAAGAAAAAGGAAGTTGTCGGAGGAATTTATAGGGACGGTCGAGTTCAAACCCCATGGCAACTACACCATCGAGATTCTGGGTACCCTGCGCTTTCAACTGCGGGGTAGGATGTTCCTTCTCTCTATCAACGAGTTGAATATCCAACTCGGAGTGCTTGAGCTGCGGGAGGTGTATGAGGAAGAATACAAGGAGGCAGAGACAGTGGCCTCCCTTGAATGGAAGTCTCAGATTGATCACTACTGGTCGACCATCTCCACCAAGGACAAGTATGTGAAGAACAACAGCAAATCGAATGAGATTCGAGACCCAGCACTACAGATATGCCACAGGTGGCTGGCCTACAACATCTACGGCCGTCTGTAAGGGTCAAACGTGGTGACTCAGCAGGAGTTGTTCCTGCTATGGTGCATGGTGGAGAAGAAAAGGGTGAATTTTGGGTTCACAGCGGCTTTGCAGTTCTAATTTGGAGTGACCCACCATAACAAGTACCTCTCTCTCTACCCATTGGTGACTATCCTTGTGAAGAATCTCATCGATTTCAACTTGGAGAAACCAGATTATCTTCCAGTCACTGACACCAGATTCCAGGACCAAGGGTGCTTCGTGAGGTGGACGAACATGGAAACTACTCGCCGGTCTACCCAGAAGGGACAACAGGCAGAGCAGAACCGCGCAGGGCAAGTGAGCAGGCGGTTACACGCCTTACCAATAGCGAGGTAGCATCCATACTGGCAGAATTGAAGGAGCTACGTGAGGAAGTCGCATTGCTAAGAGATGAGATGGCAACAATCCAGACAAACATGAAGATTGGCTTCGAAGCGTTGATGGCACAAGCTGATGGAGAGGAGGAGGATGCCTCCGACCAAAACGACTAAGTTTTCTATCCCTACTTTTAGATTAGGTTTTGTTTTTTTTTTTATATTTGATTTTTATGTTTTGTGCCGTTGTGTTTAATGGAGTCTGATGTTGATTAGAGTCTGTGTGTGTGTCGCGCAAGTTATATGGATTGGTGTGATGTATGCATGTTGTTTGGTTTGATTGGTATGTTAGCATGATGAGCATCGTTGCATTGATAGTGGTAGAGAGCATACTGAAATCCACACCTTTAAGAATTGAGCCAATATGCATTTATTTTCTGGTGTGATTATGGTTCTTAGTGATCCTAGAACTTGCTAATGGATTTTAGCTGGTTGGTGTAGTTTAGAGAATCAGGGCAGTTCTTTCAGATTAGAAGCCCCAGACCTACTAAGCTAAACATGATAAACTATTGCTAACCACTTTGAGCCGAAGCAATTCTTTCATAAGCCTTGTTTGGATGTTTAAATTAAAAGTGTGTCTCTCACACTATGCAAGAGGTGAAAGACAACTCATTACTTAGGGTGAACAAGCATAATTGAGAAAAGAAGGCTCACCATAAAAAAAGGGTTAAAACTTTTGTTTAAAGGGAAGGCATGAGTTGAAAAAAAAATAGAGTTCTTAATGTTGGTCAGAGAAAAAAAAATATTACATGCCTGAGAGAAAGAAACAAACCCCGTAAAAGATAAAGAAGAGGTTAAGTGGGAGCACTAGCACTGAAAAAGATTGGTAGGTATGACTGAAACCAAGTTTTAAACTACTATCCAGAAATCCTTACTCTTGCTCCGTGTGCCCCCTTACAACCCAGCAAAGACCCTTTGATAAACTGCACCAGATTGAGTATTTACCATAAATCCATGAACAAGCCTATAGGAGAGCTAATGCAGCATAAAGTGAGCGTATACACTAACCATACACTTGAGTGTGTGAGGAAAACTGCTAACACTATCGTGTGAAGTATTTGCTCAATGGGTTTGCGGTATGATATTATGGTTGATGCATGCATACTTGAACTAATCCATTTGACTGCGTAGCCTCGTGTCTTGAAGTTTTTATTCCTTTTCGTTCATCTCTATTCTTGGTGTCTTCTATGAATCCACCTACATAGTTGAGGGCAAGTATGGTTTAAGTGTGTAGGTGTGATGCGTCTTCGACTTTTGGGCCACTTGGCCCTATTTTTCCTATCTTTTTGTGTCCTTATTGTCTGTATAGGGAAGAAAGCAGTTATTCGAGGGAAGGAAGCTCCGTCCGAGGTAAACACAGAAAAGATGGTCAGAATGAGCAGTATTGGAGTCTTTTCCAGCCGTTGCATGAATCTGATTCCCTCAGGAGAAGAACAGTACCTTGGTGTGAGGCTAACCAATGCATGCAACCCGTTTGACCACTACCGAGATCAGCAGCCAGCTGCCGAAGCCAAATAAGAAAAGATGCATGGAAGAGATTTGCATGATATTCTGCCGAGCATTTATGCGAAGAAGGATCTGGAAGCCAGTTAATCACCCTCAATCAATCAATTGGAGATTGTCAATCATCAATTCGATCAATCATGGATAAATCAAGATAAAGCTAAACATGGAAAGAATTAATCTTGTCGATACGGTCTGCCACAAGAAGGAGTTGACGGCCATCATCTTAGCTATAAAAGTCCAGCAAGTGTGGCTGGCACAACGTTGGTTACCCCTAGTAGTCGATAACATTTCACTCAAGAAACACTTCTACTTTCAGTTCATTTACAATTTCCGTACAAAACAATTTACCAGCTTTCGTTTTAATCTCGTTGTGAAGAACATATCCAAGGCAGTTTGCCTTAGGTATTATCTTAATTTCAGTACTTCGTATTTTATGCTATTGATGTGTTTATTTACATTCGTTAATATGCATTTCAATATGTATGAGTAGTTCCCCTTGTGAGATTTGGGTGGGGGAAATGATTACTTGTTGATATGTGAACTATTCGTGAGACATTTGTGCCTTCGGTTGGATCCAGTAGTTCCAGAGAGATCTGAGCAGAATTCATGAGCTGTCTTGACCTAGCGGGTGATCTCTGCTCGGTTAGAGTTGCACCGTGCCAAGCAAAGGTCAGAGCATGATGGACAACGAGGTGTTATACGATCTGGATGGCGAGGAACGGGCAAGGGGATACTGTGTCATTCCTCAGTCTTGGGCTTCTCTAACAATCACCCATCAATTGTGACGAGGCAACAAGCCATGGTTATTAATCAAGGGACTCACCTTGCGCATCGTAGATATATCGATGATCGGTTGGACGCGTTACCGAAAATGTATATCCCGCGAGTTATGTCTACTCTGTAGGTGTGGAGCCGGGAAGCTTGGAAGAGAAGGTTGGTGAGGGTCATACTTGGAGAGATCGGGTATGACTACTATCTAAGGAGGAGTGAAGCACGGCCTTGTGAAGCGTGACCTTCGAACCAAGTGACCACAAGGGATTCAACCATCCCAAGTGTGGAGTATAAAATCTTGAAACGCCCCAATGTCTTTGGGCCACGCTTTGAGTTTATGCGAAGCATGGACGGATCTTCAGTATGCCCATGACCGAATAAATATATCAACACTAATCATGACCTACCCCAAATCTTACCCCTTTTATATTTGATTGTTTCCAAGTTTAATTTGAGCAGATAAACAGGATTGAACCGTGACAACCAAACTTGTGCACTTGAAGAGTAAACTAGTTCATCACTCTCCGTGGGATCGACCCTAGCTTACCGCTAAGACTAGCCAGTCCGGTTGTGGGCATAGGAGCGTGTATTGTCCGTCTAGGGCATACACAGGTATTTTGATCGTACCACATGACGGGTGCGTGTCAGTTGCCTTAAATTGGCTACTACATTTTTTCCACCTTTACATACATATGTATCATGATCCTACATTATAATTCATTATATTTATCTTTTGGTTCTCAAACAACTTCTATTAAAATTGTTAGATGAGTGTTTTGGCAATTGACTACAGCTTTAACGCGAATTGGAAAGATTTACAATGAAAACACTTATTTGATCTATGTGTTTTACATTGTGCTTAATGTCATAAACCTTCGAAAAATTAAAGTAAGCCATTTGAGATATAAGCTAGGGAAATTGATCTTACATGGCCATATCCAAGTATCTTGTACATCACAATGGCTACTTTATTTAGGATATTTTTTCAACCATAGTAAATCATTATTGCCATCTATATTGATAGATCATGCGTAATTGTAATTGATTGTAGAGCTATGTGACTATCTTCCAATATTGTAGTAACAAATCCTAACATATATCTGTTGTTTCACTTCAAAGTGTGGAATCCTTAAATTTATTTACATTGTTTTACAAGTTTGATCTCATTATTACCCATATTTACACTTTATTTCTTAAGGCAATGTAATGCCATGGTAAAAAAAATTGTAATTCGAGGCGGCCAAATTAAAGTACTTTGAGTTGCTATAAATGTGGACGGCTTTCAAGAATTTTAGAGTCTATTACATTGGCAACCAATAAGTTGGAAATTTTCAATAAAATGACAATGGGTGGGGACAATTTATTGTACTGTTTGCAAATCTTCATTATATCATAAGGTCTTGTTGTTTAATTGGTCATTACTTTTCACATACTAATTGACCATCATTATTTTGTAGGTTGGAATGGATGTCGAACACCCTTACTATTCGGATGGCGAGGAAGGAGTCATCACTGTTCGAGCAACCCACGAAATTCATGGTGGGGGGAACAACTAAGTTGAAGTATCTTCAACTATTATCGTAGTTGCTTTTGTTTTGTCAGTAGTAATTTTAAATTATGGCACTTTCGGCCTCTTTGTACTCTTGTTCGTATTCCCTGCCTTGTTTTGTATTGAGTCAATGATGCTTAAGAAATTAATGAAGCCTATTTTCAGTTTTGTACAAGATTCTCTAAAGCACAAATATTATGAACTCGTGCTCAATTTGCAGTGAAACTACTGTAACTCTTCACACCATTATAGAGTGATCTAGTACACATGATTGAAATGATAACACTGCAAATAGTGGAGATTCCTTAGCTCCTGCAAATCTTGTTTCACACCAAAATAAAAATTGTAAAGTAAATAGTGGAGATTATTTCTCAATTGGCGTTGGCAAGGGTAAGGAAATAGGAGTGCAGGTTGGTTGAAGATAGGCGTGCATGCATGTGATACCTAACAAGACATTGATTTTGGAGCCTAGTGATGGAAAATGATTCTATTACTATGTTGTTAGAAGAAAAGAAGTATTATTTAATGGATGAAGCAGATATACAAATTATGCATATCAAAATCAAGAAAACAAAAGGAGGGGTTAAGGAAATATGGAGAACGAATTATATGGAAATTTTGATCATATAATCCCCGTTTCTCATACGCATACCAAAACTAAGCATGGGTTGCCTGCGGCTCAATGCGAGCTTTGATGGAGGCATTCCGTGCGGTATGATAACAGAAATAGTTGGAGAAAGTGGAGTTGGGAAGACTCAATTGGCCCTACAATTGTTACTGAATGTGCAACTTTCGGTGAATCAAGGTGGCCTCGAAGGTTATGGTCTATATTTGCACACTGAGATGCCATTCTCAATGAGGCATCTTCACCAATTAGTGTTCCAACGAGGGCATAACGGCGATAAGGTGTTCGGCAACATTTTTATTGAAGCCGTTACAAGTATCGAAACCCAGGAAGACATACTGCTACGCCTAGAAGGTAACATTCCCAATTCAAATATAAGGATCATAATAATTGACTCAATTGCTTCGTTATTTAGAGGAGTGTTCGATAACAATTCAAAGATGTTGAGGGAGAGAATGCATTTATTCTTCAAAATATCTGGTAATCTAAGGGGAAATGGCATACAAGTTTCGTGTGGCTGTCGTTGTTACAAATCAAGTGACGGACGTAATTCTAAATTTAGATGTATTCCACGTTGGTGAATGGTTAACGACGTCGGGAAGATATGAACAAGCTGCATTGGGTATTTCTTAGGCAAATTGTGTCAACACGAGATTGTTCATGAGCTTTGTAGAGAAAAATATTGTAGATCGCAAAGGAAAAAATTCTGAAACAAAAATTACTCGTCGCATCCAAGTTGTATTTGCACCACATCTTTCAAGTCTTTCGCTAGAATTTGTAATCAATGGAGCCGGTGTGTACGGTCTACCTTAGCGTATTGAATATTGATAATTATTAGCTAATGTATTGGTGGTAATTGTTTTTCTATTATTATGTTGTAGCAATTTAGAAGATTTAGTAAGAATCTGCCTCAACTTGGGGAAATGTACTAAAAAAGAATGATTCCATGTTGGAAATGTAAAGAATCTAACATGCATGAAAATTTGCATGTTTGGGACCAGTTAATCACATGCATGGAAAAGAAGATATAGAATATTTTGCTTTTACAGTGGAATGATTCCAACTCCAACTACTCCTAACATTATAAATTCATACAAGGAGTCCTCTCTGTAGATATACAATATCACCAAAAAAATAATGAGTTACTCTAAGCAATGGCGGGATTTTTTCGTTGATGAAAATGGCCTATGGACAAAGGAAGTTGAGGCATATTTTCTGGCCAAGAGTTCCCCATTTCTTCATTGTGGCGGAAAGTCGAGGAGTTTAGAGGAAGGTACAATACATTTAATTATTTGATGGCTCATGACGACATCAACTACGACGAGATCACTAGGAAGGTATCAACGAAAAGTAAAATGGGGTGGAAGCAAATATTGAATGTAAGTTTCTAAGTCGTCACTTTCTTTGGCAATCGAACATAATCTGAAATAATAACATAATTTCGACCATATTTAGGATGACATTGCTTCTGCTATGCACGGTGTAAAACTTCTACTTTGGCCATGACTGAATTTATTGTATAGTCTGCAACGTGATATCATCTTTGATTTGGCCATGGATGAATCTACTTTATTGTTTCCAATCTGTGAGATTATTACTTTAGCCATGGTAAAAAAATATTACTTCACCTACGTCAAAAGTAAATTTTAGCATTAAACAAATGACAAAATATGCATATTCAACACCTAAATAATGGACAAACAAGTCTAGTAATGAGTAGTAGTCACATCATTGCTGCAACTTTCACTTTCTTTCAATAAAAACAAAAAACATATAATTTTGTCGAGCTATAAAAATGAATGGATGTATGCCAACAATATGCACTTATCATTTCTTCACAAAAAATGGCACCCATAAGAGCAATCTCACAAGATAAAGTTTTCTACACGGGTGTGTGGTCACGACGCGTGGAGGAGAGGGCTCTATGAGCTCTTCATTTGGAATGGATAAGAGGTTTTACCGGAGAGGAGATGCTGCCTGGAGCAAAACAATCAATGGATGACGGGGGGGGCAGTCATCTCGATAGGAGAATGGCATCGTAAGCTTGGAGAGTGGGAACAACGTTACAATAATTTCAACAATCTTTGGAAAAGGGAGGATGTCACCCAAGTTCATTACGGATTGGTCTGGAAAGTGGAAGCCTCAAAAGCTATATGAAAAAAAAATCGCAAGGGTAAAATACTATACCTTTTTTTATTAAAGGATGCGATATGTTGTGGAATTAATTCTTTGTTTAATATTTGGTGTAGGAAAATCCACAATTAATGTGTTACTGTCATGAAGGAGATGAGAATTGGATCTACTTGAGCCGCATCTTCACCGAGTAGAAACCGCCAAGCCCGACATCGTCGCCAGATTCAGATATCGAATCACAAGCATTTGCTTTAGGGTGCCCAACAACCGATGATGAGGGTATGAATTACTCGGATTGATTAAGGATAACGATATTTAAGAGATGTAATAATGTCTCAGTAAGCATCTCCGCATTCATATTGTGCCATGAAATGGCTTCTACGCCTAAATTTTATGTAATTGCTCAATGTAATGGCATATATTTCACACCTAATATTAAGTATTTCACTTTGAAAATGGTTCAGGCATTTTATCAAACATTTCACGTGCACAAAAAATAATTAATGAAAAGAGAGTTAACATGTATTCAACAACCACAAAAACTCATATTATACAATACTTCTCACATTTAATGTGCATTATTATACTGCAAAATGCTGGAATTACAATTTAAGTTTGCTGCAAAGAAGAAAATAAATGAGGCATTTCATCGAACACCATGCTTGCATAAACAAATAAAGAAGAGAAAACAGCAGTGGCTATGGCATTTTATCGAACACCATGCATGCACAAACAAACATATAATATAAAGAAAGTCACCATGTATGGAACAACCACACAAGATCGATCTTATAGGTACCTAAAATACATAACAAATCCAGAGTGCATTAATCTCCCCACCAATTACAAAAATGAAAATCATTCAAGTTGTCTAAAAACATAGTATCGATATCGAAATAGCTACGTCAAAGTGATAATGGAAAAAAATAATTATCAAATTCATCAATATTGCAATCACCGGCCTTCTTCCTCTCAGTTTTGTCCATGTTGCTTGGCGGCATGAAGTCTTGGATTTTCAGTGGTGAGGTCTCATCCACTTTTGCTTTCCTTGCTGCAATAAAAATTAAAATGAACATAAAGAGACAGACAAATTTCAACACAAAACACAAAACAAGTCTATAAAAACGAAATATTGTTGACCCCTCTTGGATTACCCGGTCTGTCTTTTGCTGTGAATTTTCGACCCCTCTTTTGGCCCTTAGACTCGAAAGGATTTGACTTTCTAACATTGGCAAAATTATGGGGGCAAATCTTTCTCGGATCGCAAAACAGGGGAACTGTAACAGGGGGTTGCTTCACCGGAGCCTCAAAACCAACATGAGCATGAGTCCAGACCATTTGTTTAAATTCTTCAGTCACTTCCTTCATTCGTTGAAGGAATTGCTCACATAGAGGGTCGCACTTCTAACCGGTAGAAACGAGGTCAGACATATGTCTCATAAACTCATTACCAATAGTCATGTGCCTCATCATTGCACTCTCCTCGACAATATTATCTTGTAAAGGAATGTTGAGATCTTTGGCTCTTTTTGTCCACCTGTGGTAAATCATAGCATCGGGGATGTCGTTGACATTTTCAATGACGTATATCCTCAAAATGTGCCGATAAATCAATCCTTCAGTTTCCCACTTCCCGCAATCACATATGGCTATGTGGGTGACGGAATTAAACACCACCGTGCGGTCATAATTAGCTATTTCTCGACATCTAGCAGTATACTTGTTGTTGTTGTCGGGTAGGGCAACGACTGCCTTCACATCAACAACCACGGTGATGCAGTTCGCAAGGTCATGCTCAAACTGCTTATAAATTGTACGATTGAATACGGCTGCAACTTTTTTAAGAAGCCCGCAATGAGTGATGGCCTGACCCGGCTGCTAAATCCCAAATGCATCTTCACTACGCTCCGTGCTTCACCAATTCTTCAAAATTTCTTCATATTGCTTAACAAAATCGACCAACGCGACAGTGTGGCAGACAACATCTTTCAAAACCCTGTTTGTTGACTCGCTCCGCGAAGTGGCAAGGAGACCAGCGGTAAAAACGCCGCGTGAAAAACATAATGCCCACCGTTCTCGCATACTATGCATTCCACTCAAGCCACCCACGGTTGGGAATTTCGTAATTCTCCATCATCTCCTTCCACTTATTGTCAAACTCCTCCACGGTCTCCACAATGTTCATGCATTTGTACCATAAAGACTTGAATGATGAATCCCCATGCAGCTTACCAAAATTTGATGCACAATTCTTCATTATATGCCACTGACAGAGACGGTGTTTGGACTTGGGAACACACATCAATGGCATTCATCATTGCCCTACACTAATCAGAGAGATATTACCTTTGGCTGTTTTCCACGCATGGACTGCAAGAAGGTTTGGAACAGCCACTTAAATGTTCCGGTTGTCTCGTCCGACAGCATAGCCATGCCGAACATGACATTGCGCGTGTGATGGTTAATGCCTACAAAAGGCATGCATATCATGTTGTATTTATTTGTCCGGTACGTGGTGTTGACGGACAGGACATCGCCAAAGACATTGTAGTCCAAAGCACATCGATTATCCCTGAAAAAAATATTTATGAGCCGCCCACTGTCGTCGAGCTGATACTTGCAGAAAAAGAAAGGATCCGAACTGGATTTTTCACTGAAATAATCATACAACAACCTTGCATTTCCATCCTCCACCTTCGTCTCCAATCTCACACAGTCCATGTGATTATATACATCTCTCTTCGTGAATCCAACATTCTGCACACCCCTACATTCTTTCGCCATGAAATTGAACGCAGCGGTAACACCAATACCAGCCGAATTGAGAACTTACATTACGGATTTCTTGGCATAGCTCATGTAGATATCGAAATTTTATAGAGATTTTTATTAATTTTAATATCTTATTTTATTATGGAATCTTATCATATCCATATTAAAGTAAGTTATGTAATTGATAAATATGTCTTTATATTGTGATAAATATCTATTTTTTTGTCAACAAGTAAATGATATACATCAATATTTAAGAGCCAATGAGATCGCGCCACCTCATCCCTCAAGCTCATTATGAAGCCCAAAAGCCCACCAAGTCCACCATATTTTTCCCTATAAATAGAGGTCTCCACACGACTTCAAATCACACCAAAAAATCATCTTCAAGAGCTCAAGAATTGAAGAGAAAAATTCTCTAAGATTTCTCTCTCAATATTCAAGGTGTCCCGACGAGATTCAAGGCGTTCTTCGTGGAAAGCAACGCGTTCTTCGACGGAAATATCTCAAGTGGCGTTTGATCCGGAAATAAGGCGCAAGTCGTCCATGTCAACGTTATAAAGCTTAACGCTCAACGTTTACTTCGGAAACAAGGCGAACGTCCTCTGCATCAACACTATCAACCCCGAAGCTCAAGTCAACGCCATCAACCTCAAAGTTCAAGTCAAAAAGATTAAATCAAAGCTCAACGTTTACTTCAGAAGCAAGGCGAAAGTCATCCGTATCAACGTTACAATGCTTGAAAATCAAGTCCAAGGAGATCTATAAGGTCTACTTCTACAACAAATCTTCAAGACTACTTAAAGACCGTTCGAGAGTCAAAGTGAAGAGAAGAATCGGAGGATCAAATAGAGATTGAACCCGCATATTTGAAATTCTTATATTTGTGTAAAATCTTATATTTATTTGAATAAATACATATTTTGTGTTTACACACCAGAAACTTACTTCCACTTCATCGTCGTCACAATCGAGGTCGGGCTCAACTACATTCCGGGGAAATTCGACGTCGATGGAGCAGGAGGATTACACCACCAATCGATTCGCCATTAATAATAAGCAAAGCATCGAAGCTCAAATTCGACTAGGATTTCGCCAATGATTGACAGATAGAGAGAGATGGATGAGCACATGAAAAATGAAGGAAGAAATAGTGATATGAGCTCACTTTCGCCGTCGCCGGTACAAAAATCGCCGTTCACTCCAACACGAAGGGTTTGAGCTTGAGGAGGAATGAAGAAAGATAGTTCACAACTTTTTTAATAAGAATGAAAAAAAATTACAAATATCTATCTCATCTTCCTTCCATCCTTCCGTAAATCGGAAAATTATGTTTTGGCCATCAACATATTTACAGATAGAATCACAAGATAATACCGATCCACTCTAAGCCATAAAAAAATTTCGTCACCCAAACACATTCCGGCCAAGTTCGACGTCGATGGCCATGCAGATCAAAATCCGGCCATAAAATCAGAAATGGGGAGCACTCAATTGTTGACTAACAAACTGATTTTGACTAAGTTAACTAAGGTAATTTAACTCATAGTTACAATATAATATTAATTTAAACTAAAAATAAAATTTTATTTTTATTATTGATACTTTTACAAAGTTAATGAGGTGTCACAATTTCATGACCACATGTATTGTGCCAACTGCATAATATAGGCACCCTTACCATGCATGAATAGTTTAGTAAAAAAAAAAAATGCATGAATTGTGCGGGTACAAGTGTTAGTTTGTGATGTTTGATCCTCTCTCTCTCTAGTTTTTAGTTTTTGTTTTGTTTCGACCAAAAAAGAAAAGGACGTGACGCATGTATCTTACTCATAATATAGGTCAAAATTTATATTGGCGTACGATATAAAATTTGTAAATTTTCTCGGCATCGGAAATGGAATTTCAGGCTTATGGAGTATTATTAGTTCGTCGTCTCGATAAGTCACAATTCGTGCAATTTAAAGAAATGATAATTATCAATAATTTATAGTACTCTTTCCGTTCCGTTATTCTTATCTTGTATTTCTTTTTGGGTTATCCCATTATTCTTTTCATATTTCCTTTTTTGGAAATAATTAAGAAATAATTAATTTGTTAAACAATCCACTTTACACTTTTCATCATACTTTTCAACCTCATTTTCTGTGTCATTCACTATTCTCTTTCTCTCTCTACTCACTTTATTTTACTTTACCACTTTATTTCACTATTCACTCTCTTTTTACCCACTTTATTTTACTTTAAAAACTCTATCAAACATACTTTCTACTCTTAATTATTACTCACTCTGTATTACATATAAAGTCTCATTTCACACATTTCACATGTATTTTTTAAAAAGTCTCATTTCACTTTATGGACTCATACACCCTCAAGAATCTCTCTTATTTACACTCATTTGTCATTGATGGGCCTACCTTCCAACAACTTTATCACTACTTTTTGTCAATATCACTACCTTTTTGTCAATACCACTACCCCTATTTTCTAACTTTTACCCCACTCAAAAACACTTTACCAATTTTCTTAATACTCGTGCCCATTTAAATTGGGACTTTATAACTAATGCGGAGGGAGTATCTCCTTAAATTCCGTGCCCAAAAGAACTAAGACATGTCTGGTGGGACGGAGGGAGTAATATTTTTGGTGATCATGAAATGAGAATAATTTAAATATAAATTATAATTACCCATACTTATAAGATCTAAGTATTTAGTTTACGCTAGAAATAGTAAACTAACTTCAAATTTTCAAATTTACGAAAGTCGAGTCGAATGAGAAAGTGCTCAATATATATTTTGTACCATTGCACTATATATACTTTTATAGTACTTGTCAAAATAATTATTACCTATTTTAATATATATATATATATATATATATATATATATATATATTCTAAAATAAATGATCTGAAAAAGATTGTCTTACTCAATGTATAGCGATTGTAAGACATGAAAATCTACTTGGTAATCAATTATATACAGGCTCGTTGTCCATATTGGGGTGTCTCATAACAAGTGACTCGTTTCCAAATAAGGAAACAATCAACCCTTCAAAAGTTGTAGGACATACCACTTTAACTAATTTTTACCCTTCACCTTAATACCCATGCCGAAATGAAATGAGCCACTTGTTATGGGACGGAGGGAGTATATAACACTTACTCAACTATACACTCACATCCAAAAACCAAACTTTATTACGTACACTATTATAACAATATTATATTGAATAAAAGTTCACCAAACACACATTTTATCTCTAATACCGTTTACCTTAATACCCGTATCGAAAAGAAAGTGGTCATTATAAATGAAACGGATGGAGTAACAACATATCAAATGGTAAGCTTTGATTCAATTTTATATATAAGATTAAAAGGGCCCGTTTGGTATGCATACTGATATATGTATGAGTATCAAATATTAGGTATGAGTATAAGATTGATAAATGATATTTATGTTTGATATGCACATAATATCGATTAATATCAAGTGAGAGAAAAATAGAAATATGAGTTTTATATTAGGGAAAATTAGTATATTAAATATTGAAAATCATCATACAAAGTATATCAAAATTATTAATTTGACACTCATGTATTAATACAGTACCAAATATAAATGAGCCTCTAGTTTTACGTTTGACTTTTAAATATTTGAAATATATGTTGTTGTTTCATATGCAAAAAGTGACCTTTCGATTTTAGTATCTCCTATTAATTTTAAAACAACAAATATATATAGTGGTTATGAATTTCTCTCATGGTTAAAAAAAATTCTATCATGAAAATGAGTATTTTTAAACACCATGTTATGACCAATATATAAAGACTGAGTCGGTTGGTTTCCACTTTCAACTTTAAAATAGGAAATATTAACCTATATAGTACTCCCTCCGTCCTGATAGCATGATCTCATTTCATTGAACACTTGTATTAAGAAATAAGAGTAAATTGATGAAAAGTGGTGAGTCCTTTAGCTTTTTCAGAGTTAATTATTTCTATTTTTTAGAATGAAATCTTGCTATTGGAACACATTTAAAAGGAAAGCGAAACCTTGTAATTGGGACAGAGTGAGTGCTTAGATTTAGAAGTAAAGATATGGGTATACGTTATGATTTATGATATGAATGAATGGTCACGTCAAAGTATAAAGATTATAAGTAAGTTGGTCCACAACAATATAAATTTCGGGTCATGGATTAGTATTGGAGCACCAAATTCTGACAACTCTCTAAATTATTTGGATCCTTTATCCGTACACCATCTCTTCTCACTTTGTATTTACAGAACTACCCCTTACTCATCTGCAAAATTACACAACTGCCACTTCTAAGTAGTATTCCCTCCGTCCCGTCGAATACGGCCTAGTTTATATGGGTCCGAAGACTAAGGAAAAGGGTATTAGATATAAAGAAAGTATTTAGTGTAGTGTGAATGCACTATTTTATAATCCTAATAAAGTTATACTCCTCTTGTCCTGGTATTGATGGTCTGTTTTCCTCTTTTGGGTGTCCCGGTATTAATGATCTGTTTCCTTTTTTGGACTAAATTAGACTCTAATTAAATTTCTTAATCATCGAACATCATTACCTACTTTCTACACTATTCACTACCTTTTTTTCCTACAACTTACCTAAAATAACTTTATTGGACCAATAAAGTACTTTATGAACCTATAAACCACTTTATTAACAAGAATTAAATATTCTATAAAATTACACTAAATATGTGGGACACTGTTTTTTCATCCTTAATTTCCTTTTTTTAGTCTCCGTGCCGAACTAAACTAGACCATTAATCTTGGCCTCTTGGGACGGAGGGAGTAGATGGGATGGTTGAATGTGTAGTGGGAGTAGGTTAAAGGGGTTTGATGGGATGCTGAGCCATGTATATAAACTAATTGTTTCCTTTAAAGGAAACAAACCAAGTATAGTGGGACATCCCAAAATGAAAAACAGGCCGTATTCAATGGGACGGCGGGAGTACTTAATACCAAATTAGAATTCTTTAACAATACATGCATATATTCCATATCTATGAATTAAACTAGAATAAATTGCAACACAGATTTAAAGAAGAAGAAGAAGAAGCTGGTTAGAGCAGCAAGACAACTTCCCAAGTAATTAATGATTGGGGTAAATGGACCAAACATATGTAACAGACTAGGAGGTAAAAGGTAAAATCAATTTAAGGGTTGGGTAAATAATAAAGAATAAGTGTACTCTAAGGGATGACTAGTTGAGTGGGTATTTTCATGATCATGACATTTCAAATTAAAATTCCACAAATATTATATCGGTCAAATGTAGGGATGGCAATGGGTTGGGTGCCCACCCATTAAGCATTTCTTAAACCCAAATTCATGAAAATTTTCAATACCCAAATCTGATTAAAAAATAATTTTAAAACTCATACCCGACCCGAACCCGTTGGGTAATACCCGTTTATTACCCACTAAAAACTCGAATACTAAAAAGTAAACATCAAATAACAAAATATTATAAAGATGATTAAAACATAAACATCAGCAGAAAATTTCACTAAAATTAATCTCAAAGCAAAGTACTACGAACTTACAAAATCTTAAAACATAACTAAAAGTATGGATTATTGATGTTACGTTGTCGTTGTGTCGTCATATTTTGAAAGTAGATTTACAAAAGTAGAGGAGAAACATTAAAGACTTGACTTTTACGGATGTGTGTGTGAGTTAAGAAAATCAGATAAACCCTAAATCTACTAATATTTATAATTATATAATAAATTATACATATAATAATTTCTTTTATCTTATATATATAAATGGGTTTGGGTAGCGGGTACCCGGAGGTAATTGCCCAAACCCGACCCAAATCCGTGACGGGTATTTGCATGTTTCGACCCAAACCCGTCCCAAAACCATTTAATATTTCCCAAACTCGTCCCATCAAGGTTTGGGAAGTGCAGGTACCCACGAAAATCCGACCCGTTGCCATCCCTAGTCAAATGATTTATATTTCCTACATGATTTGCATGCAAAGTTTATTTCATTACATTTTAAATAATAAGTGCGAGTTATCCACATTATAAAAATCTTCGTAAAGTTCTAAATTCTAGTTTCACCCGAAAATATTTTTATCCAATTAAAAACCCGTCAAACAGTACATAGTAATATTTGACTTTGACCACATCACCTTAATCGAAACCCCATACAAAATGAATAAAAAAGTAAAATCCTTAATTTAATTATGTGTAACTATCGGGACCTTTGATCCTGCATCCAATGCATATGCATCCACAATCACCAGATGCAGCCACGTGTATATTACTTTCATTCTTCTTTTGTTTTAATTTCCATTTATTTAATTAAAAAGGAAGAAACCTTGGTTTGGTTTAGTAGTCTACGTGGCAAATTTCTGATAGTATTATATTGTTGGTTTACGGTTTTGTTGCTAACAAAACTGGGAAAGGGGAGGGGGAAAGTGACTTTACAAAAGTAAAGTAGGTGCCAAATTTCTTCTTCAAATCTCCTCCGCGTCTGCTCTTCCTTCGCTTCTTTCTTCTTCTTCGCTTCCAATCTCTTTGACTGGCTTTTACTTAATTATTCACTCGTTGATTCCGGCGAATTCGTTGATGCGCGGCTTCGTTGACTCCGGTGGCTGTTAACTCCGCCCATTGACGTCGTTGATTCCGGCGGCTTAGTTGATGCGCTCCTATCTATCATCTTCGTTGATACAAGGTAAATTTCTCATCGTCGTCGTTAACTCCTCCCATTCCACTGCATTTCCTATTGAAAAGTATGAATGCATCTTTCTACTCGTACACAGCAGGTTTCATGTTGAATATATATGTGTGCATCTATGTTTGTTTGATCGAAATGTAAATTAGGTTTTTATTAATGTTAGTTGATTATATGAAGTATCTGTTATTAAATTATTTTCTCTGCTGCATACCTATATTTCATGTGAAATTTACAATTTTTATGATTTGTTAATGAACATTATTCGCTGCATTTTGATCAATGTGAATTATTAATTAAGCGTTAAAGTATAATTTGTGGCAAATATTTTCAATGGATGTGGACTTGAATCTGGATTTGGATGATATTGGATCGAATGATGATGGTGAAGGAAATCCAATTACTGAAGATGAGATTGATGGACCGACATCAACTTCTTCACATGAATCTGATGAATCCGATGGAGAAGACTTAATTAATTTCTGTCGAGGTATTGAGAAAAACAGGTGTTGTGACAGAGAAGTTGATAATACTAGTGTTAGTGAACCGATATGTGATAGCGTAAAATTTTGTAAATCTAGAAATGTTAACAATTTTGGTGAAGCGATGGGTGTTGACAACATTTTTGGGGACTTGAGAGGTGATGATAACAATCGACGTGAAGTAGGAGCTGCTGATAGTATTGCTATTCGATCTATATTACCTGAAAGCAATGGTGGGAATTCCGTGGGTAATGGTGAGGATGAGTTGCCTGAAAACAATCCAGTGCCTTTGGTTGAGACTGTGGAAGGTGAAAATCCACCTACTGAAAACAATCCACAGCCTTCGGACGATGAGAATGCTAATGTTGAAGATCCTAAAAAGAAAGAATTGAGAATGATGTGCGAAGCAATTGAAAAACGGTTGGAAGTTGGATCTACTCTATAGGATCTAGAGCAAGCCTATTTAATATATTATGAGTATGGTCGGTTGAAAGGTTTTGGTGTGAGGAGGGGAGAGCAACGATACCTTGGGCAGAGCACCGATGTTAAGTGGAAGGAATACGTATGTTGTTGTACAAGAGTTCCGAATTCAAAATGTTCTGATCGTCGTCTCCCCTCTTTCAAGAAAGTCGTGATGCGAACTGGGTGCAGAGCAAAGATTAGGGTGGCTCGCAAATTGGGGTTACCGTGGCAAGTGACCATATTTGACAGGGAACACAACCATGCTTTGGTGCCGTTTGAACAGGCGTACATGCTTAGGTCTTCCCGCAATTTGACATATGCTCAAACATCAATTCTTGAAGCTTTGCAAGCCGCTGGTATTGGTGTTAGCCGTGCCTGTGGATTTATGGAGAAGGAGAGTGGTGGCCCTCAAAATCTGGGTTTTACACGTAGGGATGCGTATGACCATTTTTTCCGCAAGGGAAGAAAGTCTAAGATCGAAAACGGTGATTCCACGATGCTTCAGGCTTACTTCATGCAAAAATCAGATGAGGATCTGTATTTTTATTGGAGTGCTGAGAAGGATGAGGAGGGTCGATTAATGATTTTTTTCTTTCGTGACGGTAGATCTTTAGTTGATTATGAAGCATTCCCATAGGTTGTTTCAGTTGATACGACGTATAGTATGAATAAGTACAATTTGATTTGTGCACCATTTGTCGGTGTAAACCACCATACATTCACTTGCATGTTTGGGATCGGTTTCTTGTTCGACGAGACGGCTTCATCCTTTGAATGGTTGTTCACTGAATTCCTTAAGTCGATGAAAGGTCGTCACCCAAAGGTAGTCTTTACCGATCAATTTGTGGCCATGATGAATGCCATTGACAAGATATTTCCCGAGTCCAAGCACCGCTTATGTCAGTGGCATGTTAATCGGAATGCTATGAAACGGTTTGGATCACTTAATCGCAATGCTGAATTCAAAAAATTGTGGCGGCAATGTTTGAATGAAGTGGAGAATGAAGATGAGTTTAATGAGGCTTGGAAGAAGCTAATGCGTTTTACCAATCCCCACCGGCAAGAGTCAGAATTGGTTTAAGGCAATGCACAAACTTCGTCATCGGTGGGCATCTGTTTACACGCGAGGTATTTTTACCGCCGGTTTGTTGTCAACTTCGCGTAGCGAAGGAGCTAATCGCTGTGTGAAGGCTGGAATGCGCCGAACTAATACTTTAACGCAATTTGTTGAGAATTATGAAGAAGTTAAGAATAGTTGGCGCAGAAGGGAAACGGAGGAGGACACCTTAGGCATTTGGTTGCCAAGGCAGATGGTCAGCCAGAACGACTTATTTACGCAGGCAGCCTCAACGTACACGCGGAAAGTGTATCAGAAGTTTGAATGGCAGGCATTGTCGGCGTGGGATGTTACTCTATCCGAAGAGCATATTGATCTTGGCGATGGTGATGTGGAGATACACGCCACGATGGTAACACACGGACGTGATCGCAAGGTTGTTTACAACAAGAACACGAACTACGTGAAGTGTTCGTGCCAGATGTGGGAATCAGAGGGCATTTTTTGTCAACATATACTTCAGGTTTATCAGCAGATGAAAAATTTTCGAATCCCTGAGTCTCAAATATTGAAGCGATGGACCAAGACTGCAAAGTCAGCATCCCTCCTTCGAAGTGTATGTTCGGAAAAGACGGGCACTCTTCCTACAATGTTGTTTGTCAATTCAATTGTGAGGCGCGTATATGAAATTGCATGTACTTGTCTAGAGCGCGAGGAATGTCGAGGTTTTTTGAAAGAGAAGGTGGAAGCACTGGGGAAGGAAGTTTTTGATATGACTGGGATGCAACCGTTGAAGAGAAAACGCAAGTTTGTCTCCAGTGAGAATGAAGATTCCGAGCAAACTCCACCATTTTCTGATCCTAAGCGAGTGTTGGAAAAAAGTTTCGTCCACACGAGAGCGCGTCGCACTTTGAATTCCACTCCGGAAAAAGGTTTGATCTCGGGCATTACATTACATTGTTCTCTATGAATGGTTTTTTTCTTTTTTTCTAGTTCTTGTGTACAAGTCCATCTAATTTATCTGAGTTATGACGTACTGTTTTGATTTGGCACTCATGTCAGGTAATAAGAAAGCACGGAATGATCCATGTGGGAGAGATTCGCCAGTCGCAGTGACTCCAGATTCTGCAAAAAAGAAACAATGCGGCACAAGCTCAGGTTCTAGAATTCCTTACCAGATGAACGAGCCGTCTTCGAGTAGACCGCCTTTATTTCAGCAGCATAGTGCTGGGTATATTCCTCTTCATCGTAATTATAGGAGTCTTTCACAGCCTTAGCTTATCAATCAGTCCACCCGAAGAAACACCCTAACATGAAAGTCTCACTGTCTTCACTTTTTTTCCCGTTTTATTTGAACATCGTTAACAAATTATTTTCCATTTGAACTGATGTACTTTATCGAGCACACTAATTTTCGGATCCTGTAACTTTTTTTTTCCGTAGGATTAACCCCTTTTTTCTTGTATGGAATTGATTACTCTATAGTCAGCCTTTACCACATAGTCTATGTTTTGTAGCAAATTTGTGTTTTGTAGTTGCAAATTTCTTATAGTGTTCGTACATGTTTTATTTGCATTGCATTTCCATGAAAGGGACCTTAAGAAAGGCATTTCATTTCCATGAAAGGGTCTTTAAGAAAGGTATTGCAACTTGTGTTGTACACGAAATGAAACAAATCGAATGGAATTGAATATAATGGTATTGTTTGATATTTTAATAAATTGCTCCGTACATGTTCGATTTACTATTTGTTTCGGTTATAGTAATTAATTTGAATCATATTTTGCTGTGTATGAAACAATCTCAAATAGTTGAACCGACAATTGAATATTCGTTCACTTTTATTTGCAAGCCGAATTTGTAAACTTGTGAGAAAATAAGTTTTCGATTCATAATAAACCCCTATTTACAATAAATAGAAGTAATTTATGTTTAGGGTACAATACAGAGGTGCAATATATAAAATCGAGTTATTTTGGTTGACTTAACCTTTATCGGCTAACCATGATCATTTTATTACCATGTGGGCCGCAACGGTTGACTCCGTAATACGGCGTGTGCATTCCTGCACTTAGCGATTGATAGAAATAAATAATATTTTCTGACAAGTTATTTGACAATCTTTTCATTATTCTCTCATTGTTTTAGGACTCTATCCCTCATTTTCAATGTTGTTTTCAATTTATAAGGTTTTTTTTATTATATCCATTTATAAGGTTTTTTTTTTTATATGCGTTACTTTAAAAAAGAATATAAGTGGGTTGCATATTTATGTTTGTATATATACTAGTACACGAAGTTTATCTGGCGCATGGGCATTAAAACATAATGGTCATGCATATTAAAAAGAAGTGAATTCCTTTCAGTAATATGTTTTCGTAATATTTTCCATTAGATGCATAAGTAAATAATACTATTAGCAAGGAAATGAGTTAGAATTTCATTATTTTGATGTGGAATATTTTTTTCCGCATTGCTATTAGTTGATATATCATGTGATGAGCGCTCGTGTGTTATTTGCAACAATGTGAGGTTTAATTATTTATAGAAAATTGAGTTATTATGGTAAAGACTAATGGCCATTTATTTGTCTAAAGTTATAAAGGAATAACGAAACTTCATACATTTTTAACTAACTTAATCCTTTAAAGTTTTAGTAATTTTGTAAAGAACATTTAATCTCCAATTTACATTAATTTTTTTAGGAATTATATTGTAATGACTTAATACCTTTATATTGTATGACTAGTTATTTCACATCTTTTCATTATTCTTTCATTGTTTGAGGATTCATTCCGTGAGGTTTCCATATCTTTTGAATACATAATGGTCAGTTACTTGTTCATTTGAGCCAGCTGTTGTTGCTATTTATACCTGGTAATGATTTGTGGAGCAATTTTCAATAACGAAATAAAGTTTATTATTTGTAACTGGTAATGATTTGTGGAGCAATTTTCAACAACGAAATGAAGTGTTGACTTCACAATATACACAACAATTACAATTATATCAATTGTTAACATTTATTGAAAGTATTTTCAGTCGTTTGCATATTTCAATTTCAATTACATTATGCTAATATGCTAATAAGAAATACAAGAATATGCTCAAATTGTAGGTGTTACTTGCTTTGTTGTTGTTGTCAAATAAAATAATTTGTATTATACAATATGGCAAAAGATTAAGATCTATAAAGGTAAAACTTAGTATATGAAATGTTAACTAAGTTTGGAATGGGAGAAGAAAGTTTAATTACATAATTGAATAGAAAGAGAATAATAATTTAAGCAATAAAAAACATTTAATGTAATTCTGCTTTCCATAGGAATCGAACCATCGCCCCTTACGTGTACTCCAAAGGCGCAAACCAAGTGCACTATATGCCATTTTCTGTTTTAAATAAGAGAAATAAATAAATAACCATAGATTAAAATGCATAAATTTTTAATAGAACCATATATGCCCTACCGTACCCTACCCCAACCTCATAATCCTCTTTATTGACTCATACTAGGGCATTTCGTGGGAGAGGCGTCGTCGCCATCGCCGTCGTATAGCACCGATAAGGTGGCGACGGCCTTATATTGCCATATGTTGTTGTTTTCTTCTCTTAATTTACGTAATAAATTGTAGGTTATGTATGTTTTTTAAATTTTGCAGGGAATTGGGGGCGACGAACCCCGCGAACCGGCAACTCACACCGATTCTTGCATCCCTCGACCTAGGCCGTTGTAATTATTATCCAAATTAGCAGGTATTGCTTTCAAATTATAGTAATGTATCGATTAAGAGGCGATAGGATTAAATTTGGGTTCAGGGTGTTGGTGTGAATCGTTTGTTTCCCATTATTTATTAGTTTTCATATACATTTGATGTTTCAATTATGGAATAAGAATATAGTTGTGATTGAGATAAATATGAGGATGATCCATGTGAAATCGGAAGCACTTATTCTGCATATTTTGATACCCGCCAACTGTATGAACAAATGTTAGAGGTCATACAACATAATTCCTTATACATCAACTTTCCGAAGAAATGTCAAAAATAATGTTAGTTAATTCATGGTAGGCAAGTTTATGAATTTTATGTTGCATAATTTGTATATGTCCAGGTGGTGTTTGTACAAATGTTGCTTCACCCATTCACATGAAATAAAATATATTGTCGATGTCGTACACCATATCGAAGTCATAATTAGTTATTATTTTGATTACGTTGTTTAATTTGTAGTATGAGTTGATGACTTGTGAGTTGTGTAAAATGAATGTGACCTATAACTGCAGTTTCCATTTTCAATGATGCAGTAGAATCCACAGCCAATATGGCATCTTCTTCATCCACGCCGAATCCGACCTCTTCTGAAGTTTGCTGTCTCTCCGGTAAATACCCCTTTTTTGATGTTGTTTTATTAAACGCACATCTCGCTGATCGCTTTCGTTTGGTATGAATTACTCAACTGTAGTCCTTTTTTTTATTCTGTATTTGAATTGTTTTTTTTTTTATATACATATAAGTTATGGTTACTTTAAATCTATCTCGCTCTCTGTTGATCAGGAGGTGCCTTCGAGAGCGAGGGCTTTTGTACCTAGTCTTTATGTTCCTGCTTATTTCACGTATGATGGACATACGAGGACCATCCCTTACCGAGGGAATGCTAGCAGACCTCACTTCGACAGACTTGGTTGGAAACAATTCGTGTTAGATAATGATCTCAAGTGTCACGATGCTTGCATCTTTGAAATCCTGCAATCGACAAATGAGGTTCTTAGGCTCCGAGTTATTATCCTGAGGGAAACTATGTCACAGCCCCAAATCCCGAGAGACGGCAGAAGCCGGGGTGCGACTGGGGTTGGATTAAAGAAGCGGGGAAGAAGGGGGCTAATTGACTAAACATACATGAAAAACATCAATAAACCATGAACAAGACTTGATTATAAAAAGAAAGAGTTAATCCCTAAGGATTACTCGACAAAAGTACAAAAAGAAGCAAGTTCATATGTACAGACTTAGACTACAGAGTATTATTCAAAAGTACATCTCAAAAAGAAATACAGAGTTTGGCAGCGGAAGGGTTCTAACTAAGCATCCTATCCTTTACTCAACATCAACCGTCGCCGCTCACCGTCGCTTCAACTTGCACATTTAGAAAA
Organism: Schizonepeta tenuifolia; assembly: GCA_029490685.1. NCBI lineage: Eukaryota > Viridiplantae > Streptophyta > Magnoliopsida > Lamiales > Lamiaceae > Schizonepeta > Schizonepeta tenuifolia. Next base: position 101,560,902 of record CM055956.1, read on the forward strand.
CAATGCAGGGCTAAGTACAAACGTACTTAGTGGGCACGATGCCGAAAACATAATCATAAATATAGATAACTATGGCATTTCATAAACGTAGCACATCGGAGTTTTGTTGAAAGAATCCGTGTCTACTAAACATTTTCTGACTTTTTCTCATAAATCACTCGCGCGAGCATTTTCTGACTAATGTTACGTTCAATCTTGACCAATTCTAATTCACCGTGGCTAGTACCCCTCAACAGGATATCACATACACCACAGGTTACAAAGTGCACTAACTCTGGAAAGCACTTAGCAGCTAACTCAGAGCCGATCGTTAGTTAATCTAAATAGACTAACTCTAAATCTGGAAAACATGAATGTTGACTCAGATAGGTACAAGAGAACTCACATACATAAAACAGTTCATGCCATAATATCACTTTGAAAACACAGATATCAAAGCGATAAAGAAAGATTTTCCGAGCATTGCTCGTTTTATTTTGTATATAAAAGCCCACCTTGATTTACAGAACTTAAAGCAAAACTTTCAACTTCGGATCTTCTGTCCTTTCTCTACAGTTGGCTTCCTCCTTCATCGTAAAAATAAACATACTTAAAAACGGGTCGTAAAAGATAATCGATTAAAGAGAATCGAAGAAGTTTTAGTTGTTTCATTCTTTAGGCATTTGCACGCTTACTAGATTCGTTTTACTTAAACGGGAAACGAGACTCGTACCAATCTCGTTTAGAACTCGGAAGATCTCATACTCGACTCTCGGGTCAGTAGAGAAGGTAGTCAATATCTTAATACGACTTTAAAGATTAAAAGAAACTAAGTTGGAAAGAATCAACTTAGGCGATTTACGTTTTAGTTCATTGAACGATTTATGAAATTTCTCATTTATTACTTCTTTAATAAAAGGATAAAAGATAAGATCTCGACTGTTTTTCATCACTCAAGGTCCTATACTTGACTCTAGGATCAGTAGGGAGATATTCGTTAGATAAAACGGCTTAAACGATCGAAAGAAACTAAGTTGTGAACTAAACAACTTAGAAAACAAGAAACTGAATTTTCACTGCAAAGTCCAGTAACTCTGGAGGCTGTCCAGAACAGAGAATTTGGAAACAGGGAATGAGCCCTGTACCATTAGAAAGCTTAGGAAGTCTAGTTCGCGCTCCAATTTACGGATCACAAATCCGATAAACGAGCTGGAAGTTATTACAGTTTCCGGCGAGGGTCGCAAAACTGCCGTGAAACCCTAATTGCTTGATAGGTTTGACGTATAACGTCTTAGGTTCGTTCTAAGCTCTCGTATTCATTTTTTTTGGAAACTGGACTCTCAAGGCAGTTATCACGTACTTCCGTACGTGACGAACTCCTTCTCAAAACTCGCTCAAAAGCACGACGTTCTAAACGTCGGATTTCAACTAACAAGTACTAAACCAACAAAATTTCAAAACGCGTTCTAGTTCTCGACTATAACTATAACCCATATTATATTAACTCGAAAGCTTATGACATCAACTAGAAAGTTGTTCTAAATTTCATTATAAACAATAATATTAGATTAGAATTCTCATCCGACTTCTCGATTATTAGATACAATTAAATGTTCGTCTCTTATGCGAGTTTCAAAAGTTGTCGGATTTTATTCAAATTTTACGACGTTAAACTACGTCTAACGTGAAACACTTTCATGCATGCAAACACATCATAACATCATTATAACTCAACTTATAAAGTGATTTTTATCTCTTATGTTTCATTAAACATTTTTAGAAAATTCTCATTTAAATTCTATAATCAACTAACATTATTTGCAACATAATTCAACCAACAATTCATCACTTATATCAAACATGTGGAAACTCTAATTACCCTATAAAATTCTGTTTTTATACATATGTTAAGGGGATAATTTTCTTCCCCAATTAACTACATTTATTTACTAATCAACCTCTTATAACAACTATTAATCACTTGCAAAATAATTATCAACTAACATGCATAAAAACCCCTAAATTCATAATTCAAACCCTAATTGACTTTCACAAAAACATAGGGCTTTCAATTCCTCTTCATTCTAATTACTAATTAAACATCTACTAAGCATGAATCAACCATCAAAAGAAGAAAAAATAAAAATCCTACAAAAAGCCCAAAAATTTCGGCATTTACATAGGTTTTAGGGTTCTTGGTTTTGATCAATTTTAAACCCTAATTAATCTATCTAACACATCTAATTTCATTATTCTAAGATCACAAAATCTATTCCAAACCTCTAAATTCGATCAAGAGGAAAAGAAAAGAAAAGAAAACTAATTGGATAGAATTAAAGAGGAGATCATTACCTTAAGAATTAATGAAAGAAGTGTAGAGTTTGAATGGATGGATTGACTTGTGTTCTTTCTTCTTGTTCTTGGAGGTGTCTTCAATGGTGGATGGAAGTGAAGAAGATGAAGAGATGAGAGAGAGTTGCCGAGAGAGTGAGAGAGAGATGGGAGAAAATTGTTTTGTTCAAGTGTTTGTTATGATGAAAGGTTTGAAAGAATGGAAAGTGTAGATTTAGGTGTCATTAACTTAGACATGGTCAAACATGCATGTCTTCCACCTAGGGAGATGATGTGTCGGCTGCCATGATGGAAATTTTAGGGGGTTACGGGTTTTTCCGGCGCGATCCGACGTTACGGAAAAACGAACGACGAAAAACGTTGATCGGTACAAAATCGTCGCGATTCGATTTGACCTAAAATTCTAACGTATGAACTTAATTGGAAAATAAATTTACAAAATTTATTTTGACAAAAACTCGGGACGACACAGTCCGAGTTTCGTCCGGAAAAACATAAAAACAAACTTTCTCGGCGTGTTCGTATCGCGATTTCGTGATTGTAAAATTAGACGGTTTTTCCGTTCTGAGTTTACGAACTAAAAACTTTTCGTACGCGCTAACCCTAAATACAGTAGTCGTCTAGCTGACTTCTGTAATTTATTTTTAATAACGGATTCGACCGTTAGCCTTAAAATTCAAAGAAAATTGTAAACTTAGGCGTGCAAAGCCATTTATTTAATTAACTTTTAAAATTTTAAGAACGTAAGGAATTTACGGGGCATTACAAACTAATTGGATCCCGCCTGAACTACAAGCAAAAATCGATGCAAACATGCAGCAGGGAGAGACACCAGAAGCACCCATTGTAGTGGATTAATTGCATTAGTGTGTATGATTCTGCGTATTATGTTATGTAAGCGACTTGTTAGTTTTTGGACGGTTTAGGTCATTTTCTGTTGATGTTTAGGGGTAAACTTACCAGGTTTGAACCCTACTATTGGAAGAACTGATTGAAGTTTGGATTTGGAATTTGAATTTTTATTTCTGTACGTGTTGTCATTTTAAATGCTTTTGCAATCACATGAATGGGATTTCCTTTATACTAATGCAAATTAGGAAAAAAATTATACTATTGGTTCACGTTCATTTCGGCTACTATTCAATTTTTTGACCATGACCTATCTTAGTGACTCGAATTATAATTTGTATCAGTTAAATTGGATCTACGATTCCACATATCACTTTTCATTCGCGTCACTTGTTAATGAACAAAATAATTGTGGCCACGAAAATGAGATGTCAATTGTTATTGATTTTACCTAATTTAGTTGATTATATATCTGATAAGCCACGTTATCTTTTCACGTCTACATACATAATATTAGATATCATAGATGTAAAAAATACAATTAACAATTGATTTATGATATTTCGTCATTCTTATTTCTTTTCATTTTTCTCTTAACTAAAATTTTAATTTTTCCGGAAATGTTTATCTTACAATTTTGTTTATACTTAGTTGTATTGATTTTTTTATGATAACGAAATATATGTTTTTTAAATGCAGTGGGCCTTAATTTAAATATATAGTACGGATATTTAAGGCAGATCAAAGTTTGTACAATAATGCTCTGTTTATATTAGTACAGATACATATATGCAGTGGCGGTTCTAGAGGCCAGACACCCTCGGCCGCCGCCCGGTCAATTTTTTATATTTTTTTATTACCTACATATATATATTTATGTGATTTAAAAAAAATTATATGTATGCTGTATATATTTTATGTATACTCCATCTTCGCCCCTTCTCCACTCCCAGATGGCAAAACCCACTCCACTTTATATCATCTAAAATATTATGCAAAATTTTTTCTTAAACAATAAATTCAATCGATCACACTGTAAGCAGTTAGGGTTTAAATGGAAATAATAACATTTCTCCTAGGGTTTATGGCTCCCCAAATAGGGTATATTTTCATTTTCAAAATCTATATTACCATTTTTAATTTGTGTGGTTGGCCACAGTGTGCTAAAATAAGTTTCTTTTAAATCATCTACAATTTCCCTTTTAATTTTTATTTTGTTATATTCTTAGATATTTGTTGTCAAAATAATAGAATATAACATAATTTTATACCTTTTCGTCATTAGTTTGATATTAATGAATGTGTTGTCTAGTTCTTTGATGATGTTTATCAATATGAAAATTGTCCAAAGGTGTGATGTCGATTATATTATAAATGAATTTGATCTCATTCTCATGAAAATTTGTAGATCACAATTTAAAATTGGTCGCATGTGAATGTGTAGTTCAATTATTCATTTTGTATAATTGTATAGTTTTGAGATGCTTTTAAAAATAAAGTTGCATTATTTCATATTTTTATTGTGTAATTTTCAAATAATTATTTCAAGACCCGACCCGTTTGATTTGCTAAAAATTTACAAAAATCATCCTTTAAAATCTCGCCCGGTCATGATTAAATTTCTAGATCCGCCCCTGTAGATATGGATATGTCATATGTTTCTATTGTTAGATTCAACGTAATCGTAAAAAATAGATAGGTTTAACTTTGTAAGACAAAATTTTGTTCCTTGTAAATTAAGATAAGAGAATATGTTTATCCATCCGCGTGTTGATAAGTTGATAATCAAAATACTAGTACACTATATTTACCCAAAAAAACATATGAATATACAAACAAGAAAAGGTAGAAATTTCACACCATGCAATCTTATATGAAGATATATATATTCCGTTTTGAATTATAAAAAATAACTAGCGGATGGATAACATCAACACCTATTAGAAATTAAGATTTTGTTTATTATTTATTGTTAATTACGGTTGGGTAGCAGCGGTTTTCAACTAACCGTCTTGCTTCATCCATTCCCCCATTCTGCCTATAAACACAAGCCGATCATTGCAATTTCATTTAAACCAAATAAATTGTCAAGCATATTACTAAAACAATGGATAGCAACTCGATGTGCCCCGGCTTCAACGCGCCTTGGCACCACAAAGAAGAGGACGCCCTCATCGATTGTCTGCACCGTCGCATCGGTCAGTTCTCCTTCACCAACAGAAGGCTCGTGAATAATGAACTGCGTGCAATATCACAAGAGACTCAGTATGATACCAACACTTCTCCTTCGAAGACCGGCACAGATATCACGATGAGGATGGTTCATCTTCTTGCCCGACTCTGTCTACTTGAAGCATTTATATCGCTTCCCGGGATAACCTATAACTCCGACACTATGGACGTCACTGCCGGCCGTCCATACACGTGGGCATGTCCTTCGGTAAGAATTGAAACTTTATCTCATTACTACATTCATTATAATATAAATTATCATGTGATAAATTCCGCTGCCCGCATTAACTTATCTCTACACACTGCACTACAATATAACATGTCGACGATATCTTGATGCAGGAAGACCCCCTCTTTAACTTCTTCCGACAAAATGGACTGGTCAAGCGTGATGAACTCCGCGCGATCTTCTTCGACCACAGATTGAGCGAAGTCGATTTTGAATGGATTTACGATGCACAAGTCAATGCGGATCGTGGCACTGTACCCTTACTTTGATGGAATTGTAAAATTTATGTGTGTTTGCTGTAAACAATTAAGTATAGGAAAAACCTAATTTAATACTTCGTCTAGTACAATGTCACTATAAAAATAGGTGTGTTACGACTGAAAATTGTGGATGTTGTCACTCAATAAATATTGTACAATTTCTCGTAACTAATACTACTTATAGTCCAATTGACCAATCGATAAAGTTGTAACGATATATGCATCAGATTGTTTTGACAAAATCAAACATGTTGATATTTCAAATACTTTGATGATTTGTCAATGTGTTTTAATCTATACCTTTAATCAATCCATAAACGTTTAATCAAATATCAAGCGGATGTTTTTTACAATCCTGTAAACATGTTGAAACTTTAAAGACTTACATGAGTTAATTATAAATGTGGTTTATTTTTTAGTTTTTATTTATCAAGTGTTAACAAACTTATTATATCGAACATGAACATGCAGCGAAGTAAATGTTTTAAACAAAAAATAATTGTTATTATCTTGTCAGTACACAATACCTTAATAATATTTAATCTACATTACCCATAAGCTTAAATGCAAGGACCTTATCATTATTTAACAAATCGCTATATTACTAAATATTAAATAAAACAAGAAGTCTGGCGGCTACAAGAATACAATCATGACATACAACTGCAACGTTTCCAACAAATCATAATATACCTAGCAATAATTGCAACCAAACGTACTCTTAAATCCTATCTCAGCGAAAACTCATATAATATGACCACGTTAAAAAAAAAAAACATATCAACAGTATGTATGGTAATACCTGACAACTAATCAATAAAAAAGGAATCAACTACATAGTACAAATATATAGAACTAATCCATTTGATTCAATCCAGTAAATTGAAAGACAACTAAGACTCAATTCCATCTGACATTCATGACGTAACCTTAACCAAAATTACAAGATAATATATAAAGTCGTTAACACCAAACAAATTTGAGACCACACTGTCCACACCACAAATACGATATTATATATATATATATATATATATATATATATATATATATATATATATATATAACTTATTTTAGAAATCAATCATGCACATAATTTCTATCACATAGTACTAAATTCACCTTGCAAACAAGAGGTCTCGTATAAGCATAACAAGGGAAATAAATAACCATTCTCACTTTTTTTAAACGAAAGAATAATGGATGCAACAAAAATAATTTGATAAATCTTGTAATCAATTTGAGTACCAATAGACGTGAATTATTATCAAATATCAATCTCATCTCGTAATCTTCAAAACTAAAATTGAATACTTGCATATAAGATAATATATGAAAATCATAATCAGTAAAACAATAATTCCTAACTAACTAAAGTGTACTGTACGAAAAATCACAGCAATGACTTATCAATTAGACTAGTATATCTTGAATCCTTACTAATTGAAGTAAACCAAATAATAATTAAATCCTTCAATTAGATCCCACGCGAGCGGGATTTGTTATAAACGAGTGGGATTTCAAAATCTTAAAACCAAGTATATGGTTTTGTGTAATTTATGATATATTATATATGTGTATATATATATATATATATATATATATTAAGTTACGATTGTTTAATCGTATAAACCAGTCTTACTAACAGAAATTTGAATGAATGAAATATATTTGTAATAAAAAATACATTTTCCAACTCCAATAAATTATAGAAATGCAATTTTTAAATATCCCGCTCGAGTTACTTAGATCCCCTATCGAGCGGGATATCATAACAAGTAGCCTAATTACGAGCAGGATCTATTGGAAATGAGTGCGATTTACATATTGGAAGCGAAAATATATTTGTGCTGAAATTTATGAGATAATATATTAAGTGGCTCATTTTTTAATAGTATGAGCCATTATTTTTCAAAAATTTAATCATTCAAAAAAAAACCATATCACATGTGAATAGTATATATGTCACATGTGAATAGTATATACTTGTATTACGTGACCAAAACTTCTGAAATTTAATTGATGGGGAATTGAACCATTCACTCCTCTTTTATTTTTATAAATAGGGGCGTTACATTAAGTGAGGTGAGAGAGGGGAGGTGGGAGATCAAAACTCTAGATCCCGCCCCTCTATATAAGCAATGCTTTGAATCCGCTCCTCTATCCGATATCCCGCAGTGTCAACCCAAAAAAAAAAAAAAGAAAATACCTAATTCCATTCGCGTTTAAGGAGGATCATCCGTTCGATTCCAAAAAGATAATTGAATTCCACGCCCACATTTTTTAAGCCATGTAATGTTTTTATTTTAATTTTTAACATACACTCTTGATCATATCTACTGCATATATATTTAGTTGTGCAATTAATAAAAAATCCAGCCACACCTCGTTTTGAGCCATTACATGGCAGTTACAATGTCATGATTTTTAATTAACTGTGTACATGTTCATTTGATGGCCTTTAGTGTTGAGATTTTAGATAATACTCAAAGAAAAATTATGAAAAATCCATGTAGGATAGAGAATGATTGTAGGTTTAGCAATCCATTCTCCTATTATAAAGAAGATACTATTTCTTTCAGTCATGCTAGTTACCATAATTAGTTTTTTGAAAAATCAAGAAGGATAAAATAAAGTGTTCATCTGTTATAGTAGTTAACTACAGTGGACATGAGAGGCTAATCGCACTGTTTTGTTGCATCCAACAATTTCGAGCGTACATGGCTACCTTACAAACCACATCATACATCGTGTATGATTTATCTAGCACTTAAAAGTCACTATTGAAAATACAAATTTTAATAGATTCAAACTACTAGAAAAAAGATTAATACAAAAACATCCAACATCGTCACATTTGGTTTGTAGCTCAAGCATTTTGTAACGATTTCACCACTACTTAACAGCTAAGCCTCAAACATACTACTACTATATATTAGGTTAACACTGCGGAAAATTACATGCAAACACCATGCAAACATAACATGAAAACACCATCACCATTTCGTCGTTGTCCATTCACTCAAAATAATATAAAGGAACCCTTAACCTACTCCGTACAACCCTCCTTCAGCTTCCAAATCTGTGTGAGGTAGCCATCTCTGTATTTGGCTGTCATATTAGGTTCGACGTTGTCAAGGGGAATTCCACAAACCATGCACTCAACATATTTGAGTGCCATGATACCGCTGTCCGCGTCCTTCTTCTTCCAAGGCACATCGCGCACTCGAACCTCCCAATTGAACTTGTACTTCTGAACCAACCCCCGGAGTTCGAAAATCTTCTCCTTCTTGAGGATCACTGGAATATTCGTGCGTACATTTAGGAAGCCATTCTCCACCGTGATACGATCAACTTCATCTACGCATCTGGAGGCATAGACGTCTATTGCTTCGCCCAATATATCAATTCTGTAAGCAACCCATTCCACATCATCATCAATATATGCAACGTCGTATACATAATCCACCGCAATCCAGCTCCTTGGGCGCTCTTCTGGGCGCTCACCTCTCATGAATGGCCCTATTCTCCTATGCACGAACTCGTCGTTCATATCCTTCAAGTGTTCCTGCAAATAAACAGACATCAGGGCCAGCGACCTAATTGATCAATTGCGATATGTAGATATAAATGAAAATGCATCATATAAATATTAGAAAAAATTAAAGTCGTAAGACATAATTATTACTCACCCAAGAATCAATATCTAACATCGACCAACGATTCTCGAAGATGCCACTCTTAGTTCCCGCGAAGGGCATTATGATGTTAAATACAACATCACAATCCTGTATGAAACAAGACATATTATTTAATCATTAATTTGTCCAATTTTGTGAAAATAAGTTCACAATTATTTGATAAAGAAGGAAGAATTGTTAGCCAATTTTTCACTAGTTTCGTCAGCACTACTTCCTTTTCAAGACCCGGGATCCGCCATGAGTGCATCACTTCATCTCCCACAAACGGTATATCCAAATATGCATTGCTACACACAAAGACATCCATTATATTTGTACAAAATTTTAATACGCAAACCACTACTTCTTAATTAAATATAATGCACCACTTACTTCCCATTTTCTGCTGCGTTCTTCAACCACGATCTGAATTCCCTGAGTGCCTTATCCTCCCCAACCTGCAACGGATTGTAATCCACATTCACCGACATTGATCGTAATCGCTTACAACCGCGGGCATCTTCATCTTCCATCATTTTACCTTTCCCCTTTTTATTCGTTGAATCCATACCGCGTTGCCCTGATTTTTTCTGTTGGGGTTGATGAAACGACACAATTTCTTTTGCCATTGTGGCCACCATTGATGCAGAGGGTGGTGTTGGAGTATTTTGCACTTGGGATGGACCCGGCGTCATCGACATTTCGTTCAACCACGGCAACTCTTCCGACCCACTATTTTCTGGGAATGGCCCTGTCTCGTGGCAGCGCAACGGCCCTAAGTCATGATGAATTTGTGCCGCCTCCTTGTACTTACGATGCTCATCAACCAAATATACCACCATTCCATAAATGAGTTGAATTGTCTTTCTCATTTCCCGCTCAAAGGATGAAGGATCCTGTCACATCAAAAATTTAACAGTTACTATGGGGTTTATGTTGGCCGCATGCAACATAATTTGCCAAGAACGATTTATTAATGACATATTATAACATATTTATACCCCCTTCACTTGTTCATGTCCTCTACGCCGGCGAAAAACGGAAGAGCTTCCTTCCACACCGACCTCACTGAAGGTCAATTTCTTTCTCAAACGACTTATATCAGGTGACATATCGCTTTGCAGTGGCGTGTTCAGGTCGATCCAAGCAATGACATCTTGATCTTTGAACAACGGCAGCTCCTCCTCACACAGCATCATTGGCTCCTGCGTTTAGGAATAAAACCCTCACTTACTCATCATTGAATGATGTTGGATGCGTAGATACTTATACATATAGATTTTAATGAATCGTATCAAGTTGAGTACTTACGTATTGAACCAATCCTTCGTCACCGAACACTTTGCTGATCTCAGCAAATGTAGGGCTCATGCATGGCATCCAACGAAGCACACGTGGCAACCCTTTTACCCACTTTGGGCAACATTTCATCCAACTTGGAGGAATATTCCCACAGGTCTCGAAGACCCAACACTGCATAACCGGCGTAAAGCCGTATATATCGCAGGAAGGCAATGATCCCTCCCGAATTGCAGCACGGGCGGCATCAAATGAGTCATACATTCGTTCTACGAGGAATTTGTAAGCAAGCGCCTCCCAACCACATTCTTCCCAATTCTCCATGTCATCCATTGCATTCATATACCTCAAATCCAGCGGATTATTAGATTTTCCAGAATGGTTGAAAAAATATCCGTATATGAATAGCATGATGGCAAGTTGGTATGCAACAGTGCTGTTACAGTCTCTGCGGCATTCCTACACGAATTTTTCTTCTATATCCGGCAAGGAGAGCGTTATATTTGGAAAGAAATGTTCGATATGAAACAAGGAATTTTTTGGTAGCTCCTTCGTCGGCGAGAATGACAGTCCCGTCAAAAGCAGGAAATCTTTGTGGCAAAATTCCGCTGTTGTGTTACGGAAACGGAATTTCAGCTTCCCCTGCGGGCGCACATCAACCATATGTAATAACAATGCACAAAACATTTGAGGTTGAAATTGGAATTTTCGTAAATTCCATAATTTGCCAAAGCATGACTTCTTAAGCAACTCCATTTTCCCCGTGCTCAAATTATTCCTTATCACCTGTTTCACGTCGAAGCCCTTATATGCATTTGTAAGATGAGCGTGACCTGGACCAAAACAACGACAGTAAACATAGTTAATTAATATAATAGTTGGCTAGTTTTTAGGGTTATGTACTTCTATTAATTAATTTGTAAGATGCGCGTGTGGAGTTTGAAATTTTCTTTTTTCAGCTTACTATTGGGCTACAAATATTAATATTGATATTGGGCTTTCCATTGGGCTGTGTTTGGGTATCAACTAGTTTATTAATATAATAAAATAATTAGAATTACGTATATTAAAGTATTTCAATCTTAATGATGGGTACTTAGAGTTGAGCGTGACTTGATTTTCAAATCTTAACATAAATTAATCATCGTTAACTTATCATCTATGACAAATTTTACTAATGTACCTTTGCTATTTAATTATGATCGATTTAGTAAAAAATGCACTCACTCAAATAAACATCTTTAGTTGTGCAATAAACAATTATGTGAAAGTTGAAGAAATAATTAATTAATACAATATAATTAATATGGTTAGCTCAAATATACGTAAACGAATGTATACAACAACTAACAATAAATACAATAAAAATACATGATAAATTAGTGGACGCATTACGTGCAACTGAATTACAAATCTTTATTATCCTACGATGGAACTATTTGATGCTAAAAAAAATATGTGGACACTCTATAACACTTTGATGCTCAGAAACCTAATTACTTAACTTCATCACAACATTCTAACACGCTGAATACGATTACTCCACTCGAACAATGTATTTTTATCGAAAAAAATACTGTACATTTTTTACCTGAAAGTAGTACCGATCTTCCCAAATAAGATACACTCGATTTTCTGTTGTTGCTCTCCATTTCGCTATTTGCCTTCGATAGAGCTGTATCCTGAAGATATAGGCAACTTCTCCTACCGAAAAATATAAATAAAATAGCAGATTAGCAATACACAATGTTCCAATAAACACAAAAAACCATAAAAACTACCAATGATGCAATTTAACTCAACTATTACATAGTTTCTCACCTCAGATGTCGGCTCGCTCTTTTTTTTTTTTTTTTTTCAGCTGCACTTCCTCACTTGAAAGCTAATACTCAAGATTCTTTCTTACTACTGCAATGAACAAGTTTGTGAGATGGAAGTTTTTTGGCAGAAGCTTGTGTGGGGATGTTCATCAACTAAGCCACTAACTCTTTAAATAGATTGGCGAAAACGATAGGAGTTTGGGAAAGGATCCCCTTGATGTGGGTGTTGTGTAGATGTAATGGCCAACTACAATGGTTTACCACTTTTTTCTTTGTTTTTTATTTATTTTCATTTTCATTACAAATGTCACTGAAGATCAATATTAACTTACTTATCTACAATTACTTTAATATATTAACTCATACTAACATCCAAGGCTTATTTCTAAAAGTTGCAATCAGTTTTCGTATAGTACCTTTTAGATGAAGAAAACTGAAATTTAAAATACGTCTATTATTATTTCCATTTAAAAAACAATTATGCTATGTCATGCTCCTATGTAAGTGCATCCATGCATGCATGTGCATGCTACCTTTCGATGGAGTAATACACACCCTCTTATGCGCATATGTGTCAATAAGTAATGGATTTGTAATTCTTGGCATTTCTTTATTATTAATGCATTTTATATGCCCATATGTAAGCGATTGTTAAGTATAACTCAACCGACTTTTTATTTTATATATGATTCATTATAGGAATTATAGATTCCTATTATATTATACCAGTATTTGTTGGTAATAATAAGTACTCCATATTACTTTTCTTAATGTCTTTGGTACATTTACATATTAGCAGTATTGACGTTAATGTATTAGTAATTATAGTTGCAAAATGGGACACATTATGATCATTTTCTTTCATATATAATTAAGACTTATACAACTCCATTACACGTAGCATTACCAAATAATATAATATTATTAATCCATACTCTGCTTAATAAAGTCGTCCAAATGGCTTATGCATTGAGTATGTGATCAAGCCTAAGGAAAACGACTTTTTAGGCGGCTAGGGTTAAAGTAGTTTTATGGGACGCCTAAGAATTGCGATAGGGGCTGTAGGATTAAGAGTTTTTGTTGACTTGCACAAGGCATGTCCCAAGTTGCGGGTTCTGCATCTTGAGGATCGGCATCTTCTTATAGAACAAACACTTTAATCTACCATTGCAAGAGCTCGTGGAGTTAATATACCATATTCTTATAATAAATATAAGTTACATTTTTTCAATACATCCTAATTTAGAAAAGCTTGGTGTTTTCATTTCTTAACCGGGATCCTCTCTAAGTCCAACACGTGTTGAACTATTTATGATATTCGACATTATATATATATACTCTATCCTTGGTTCATATCTCGCCAATTAAAAAAATTTATGAATGATAGTAGTAATAATAATTAGATATATATATTTGATTACGCTCGTCGTGTTCTCGAGCTTATTACAACCTGTTCGCAAATCAACGGGAAATATTGCCATGTAGGTATAGATTTATCCTAACATCTTTACACATGTTTAAATAGTATAAAAACAAATAAAACTGTAATGCCCCGTAAATTCCTTACGTTCTTAAAATTTTAAAGTTAATTAAATAAATGGCTTTGCACGCCTAAGTTTACGATTTTGAATTCTGAGACTAACGGTCGAATCCATTTCTAAAAATAAATTACGGAAGTCAGCTAGCCGACTACTGTATTTAGGGTTAGCGCGTACGAAAAGTTTTTAGTTCGTGAACTCAGAACGGAAAACCGTCTGATTTTTTACATTCACGAAATCGCGATACGAACTCGCCCGAGAAAGTTCGTTTTTATGATTTTCCGGACGAAACTCGGACTGTGTCGTCCCGAGTTTTTGTCAAAATAAATTTTTGTAAATTTATTTTCCGATTAGATTTAGTACGTTAAAATTTACGGTCGAATCGGATCGCGACGATTTTGTGTCGAGCGACGTTTTTCGTCGTTCGATCTCCGTAACGTCGGATCGCGCCGGAAAAGCGCGTATTCCTCTCCTTCTCCCACACTATGACCGACATCACCCTTTTAATTTGTTAGATTTTTATGTTTTAAATGATTTAATTAGAGGACACCTATGGTTTTACTATTTACCTTTACACCTTGCACTCTTATCTCCTAAGTTAAACAATTAAAACAACTCCCTCCCTCCCATTTCATCACCAAATTCGGCAGCCACCATACACCATTCCATCTCCTTCTTCATTTCATACTCCATTGAAGAGAAGCTCCAAGAACAAGAAGAAAAACACAAGTCTCAATCCTTCCATTCAAACATCTTACTCTCTTCATTAATTCTTAAGGTAATTCCCTCCTCTTAACTTCTATCCAATTGGATTTCTTCTCTTTTATTTTTTCTTCTTGATCGAAAATCAAGGTATTGGATTAGATGATTTGATCTTGGAATAATGCAATTAGATGTTTTAGATAGGTTAATTAGGGTTTAAAATCGAACAAAAATAAGAACCCTAATTCTATTGGTAATACTGAAATTTTTAGGGCAATTAGTAGGATTTTGGGATTTCTTCAATTGATGATGGTTTCTTGCTTAATAGATGTTTAAATAGTGATTAGAACGAAGAGGAATCGAAAGCCCCATGTTTTTGTGAAATTCAATTAGGGTTTGAATGTTGAATTTAGGGGTTTATGCATGTTAGTTGATTTTAGATTTGCAATTGATTAATTGATGATATAAGAGGTTGATAAGTGAATAAATGTTGTTAATTGGAGAAGAAAAACACCCTCTTAATATATACTTGAAAACCGAAAATTATGATAGAATTAGGGGTTTTCATGTGTTGATGTTAATTGATGATTTGTTAATGGAATATAGTTGCAATTGATGTGAATTGATAATAGAATTAAATTGAGAATTTTCTAAAAATATTTGTCGTAACGTAAGAGACGAAGATCATGTTATAAGTTGAAATATATTGATGTTATGACATGATTGCATGCATGAAAGTGATTCACGTTAGACGTAGTTTAACGTCGTAAAATTTGAACGGAATCCGACAACTTTGAAAAACGCGTAAGAGACGAACTTTTAGTCGTAACTAATAATCGAGAAGTCGAATGAGAATTCTAATTTGATATTATTGTTTATGATGGAATTGAGAACAACTTTGTAGTTAACGTCATAAGCTTTCGAGTTGTTTTAATATGAGCTATAGTTATAATCGAGAACTAGAACGCGTTTTGAATAATTTGTTGGTTTAGTAATTGTTAGTTGAAACACGATGTTTAGAACGTTGTGCTTTTGAGCGAGTTTTGAGAAGGAGTTCGTCACGTAAGGAAGTACGTGATGACTTCCTTGAGGGTCCAGTTTCCAAAGAAATCAAATACGAGAGCTTAGAACGAACCTAAGACGTTATACGTCGAACCTATCGAGCAATTAGGGTTTTCGCGGCAGTTTTGCGACCCTCGCCGGAAACTGTAATAACTTTTAGCTCGTTTATCGGATTTGCGGTCCATAAATTGGAGCGTAAACTAGACATCCCAATCTTTCCAGTGGTACAAGGCTCATCCCCTGTTTTCAAATCCTCTGTTCTGGACAGCCTCCAGAGTTACTGGATTGCGCAGTGAAATTTCAGTTTCTTGTTTTCTAAGTTGTTTAGTTCACAACTTAGTTTCTTTCGATCGTTTAAGCCGTATTATCTAACGAATATTTTCCTACTGACCCTAGAGTCAAGTACAGGACCTTGAGTGATGAAAACCAATCGAGATCTTATCTCTTATTCGTTCAAGTAAAGAAGTAGTTAAGTGAGAATTTCATAAGTCGTGAAATGAACTAAAACGTAAATCGCCTAAGTTGATTCTTTCCAACTTAGCTCCTTATAATCTTTAAAGTCGTATTAAGTTACCGACTACCCTCTCTACTGACCCGAGAGTCGAGTATGAGACCTTCTGAGTTCTAACGAGATTTGAACGAGTCTCGTTCCCGTTTAAGTAAAACGAATCTAGTAAGCGTGCAAATGCCTAAAGAATGAAACAACTAAAACTTTTTTCGATTCTTTTGATCGATTATCTTTTACGACCCGTTTTAAGTATTATTGTTTTACGATGAAGGAGAAAGCCAACTGTAAAGAAAGGATGAAAGATCCGAAGTTGGAAGCTTTTGCTTTTAGTTCTGTATATCGAGGTGGGCTTTTATATACAAAATAAAACGAGCAATGCTCGGAAAATCTTTCTTTATCGCTTTGATATCTGTGTTTTCAAAGTGATATTATGGCATGAACTGTTTTATGTTTTATGTGAGTTCTCTTGTACCTATCTGAGTCAACATTCGTGTTTTCCAGATTTAGAGTTAATCTAACTAGATTAACTAATGATCGGCTCTGAGTTAGCTGCTAAGTGCTTTCCAGAGTTAGTGCACTTTGTAACCTGTGGTGTATGTGATATCCTGTTGAGGGGTACCAGCCACGGTGAATTAGAATTGGTCAAGATTGAACGTAACATTAGTCAGAAAATGCTCGCGCGAGTGATTTATGAGAAAAGATTCAGAAAATGTTTAGTAGACACGGGCCCCTTTTCAATAAAACCCCGGTGTGCTACAATTATGAAATGCCATATTTATCTATACTTATGATTATGATTTCGGCATCGTGCCCACTGAGTACTTTTGTACTTAGCCCTGCATCGTTTTCTAAATGTGCAGGTTGAAGCGACGGTGAGCGGCGACGGTTGATGTTGAGTTAAAGGATAGGATGCTTAGTTAGAACCCTTCCGCTGCCAAACTCTGAATAATCTTTTGAGATGTATCTTTGAAACAATACACTGTAGTTAAGTCTGTAAATATGAACTTAGTATCTACTGTGTACTTCTGTCGAGTAATCCTCAGCGATTAACTCCTTCTTATTTATATTCAAGTCTTGTTTATGGTTTATCGATGCCTTTCATGTATGTTTAGTCAGTTAGCCCCCTTCTTCCCCGCTTCTTTAATCCGACCCCAGTCGCACCCCGGCTTCTGCCGTCCCTCGGGATTTGGGGCTGTGACAAAAACACTTTAGTGAAATGAAAAATTGCATAAAATAAGAAATTCAAACTAGAGGACACGAGTGTGTAGTTGTGAAATATAAAGATATAGTCACAAGATTGTAATTCATTTTAAGGTTCTTCAATTAACAATGTAATAGTTGATGACATACATAACTAACGCATTGTAACTCGCTACAAATTTGTATGTTTGACTTAATCAAATATGATTTACTCACTCAATTGCGTCGCTTACGATTGGGCAAGTCGTAGAACTTATAGTATATACTTATGGCATACAACTTGGATTTATATTATTATACTGTGTATGATCAATTGACAAATTAGTTGGCACAGCGGTCAGAGAGGGAGGACAAAATTTGGTAGATTAATCTTTACTATTATTGATAGACACGTGATGATGAACAAACATCATATTTATTTGCCATCCGCAGGTACTACATGGCATGAAGTAGCATCATGGTTTGTGGTAGTATTTTTGCATACGTGTATTTATTGTCAAAATGTTACACTTGGTTGCTTGTTTCGTCCAAATTTTAGAAAAATTAAAAGACCAGGATGGAGTACACGTTCCGTGATCATACACGAGTAGTAGTTGGTTACGACTTCGTATCACGAAACACTGGTCCAATTTGAGTACTAATCTTAAGCTTCACTTTGTCTATTTTTGATTAATTATTTATTCCAAATTTTCATTATATTCTGCTTAACGGGATAAATTTATTGTCTTTATAATAAATTCAATACGAGGGGTATATTAACCAAATCATTTATAGATGGCATGATGCCAAGTTTCTTAAAAATATCAACTATAGTATCTAACTTAATTGAGGTGGGTTTAAGTATACGCTAAATTAACGATTCCACAACTTAATCAGTCCCACTTTAGGTCTGTTTAATTTTTCCAACTTTACTCTAAGCCCTTCGTCACCAATTAACCAAAAGAACCAACTACTAAAAAAATCGATACAAAAAAAAAGGTAGCTAGGGTTGAGCTTTTTCGATGGCTTTGCACAAACTAGGGGTATAGGGCAAGGTTTTTTTAACACTACATTAACATTTGGAATATACTATTGAGTTAGAATTGTGCACGTTCAATATTCAATTTTTTAAACAAAAATTATATTCTACCACAGCCTCAGCTCCATTTTGATTGTATCACCATTTCATTCCATTATGCGGCTAGGTTTGTACGACGTGATAATATTGTCGTTTTTTGCTTAATTTCTTGATTAGTTCTGCACAACTTCGTCTACACGGGGTTACACTTAATTAAATTAATCGAAACATTATCATAAAGTACAACAAAATCATATTTTACTATACCATAAACAAAAACAACACGCTTTTTAACAACCTTTTATCTTAAAATTGACATATTAGGCAAGTATATGAAATCCATATTAATATTAATTTTATCTATCAAATGTAGCATACTCTATTAGGAGGATAATTCTTAAGTAGTTATATTAAATTAAGAATTGAGGTGAGGTGACACCACTCAATCACTCATCTTCACCATTATGTATTATTCCTTTCCCCTTTCTTTTATGTTCCCCCATTCGTCAGCATGTAAGCAAAAGAAGCAACATGAACGATACGGTAAAAGGGGAAAAAAAGAAATAGGCGGCTAGGGTTCAGTAGTAGGAAAAGATGGCTAAGCATGATGAAGCTTTTTTTAACACTTCCCCAAGCTTGAAAACGATTTAGAATTGTGCACATAGGTTTTCATGTATTCAACATATAAAACCAACATTACATTACACATTTATAAATTAATATCATAGATTTAATTTATAAATACATCAAATTGCCGTTACATTTCACTTTCATAGTATACTTAGCTTACACTTGCGTGTGGAAATTATTAATAATAAGCATAAAACATGAAAGGTAGTGCTACGGTGGCAAAATAAGTTAACTCATAATTACACCAAGTTAATGAATTAATCAATCGTATGCAAATTAAATGACTAATCGTAACCCTCAATTAAAAACATGCTTAAATTAGCATATATAACTCGTGCTTCAAAATATTTTCTGTACATCAAATTCATTTGGGCCTGAATTTCGTCAATATTTTGAAGTAGATGCATAAATAAATAACAATATTAGCAACGAATTGAGTTGATAGTCATGCTATTTTGATACGTACAACGCACTGTATATGTCTATATATTACTACACTAGCTTTTTATAGTCTGAAATTTAGTATATATTTTGAATGCCCAAATTTAATATGAATGCTCATTAAGTTGTACTCTGGATATAAACAAATTTAAATCAAGGACCAAGTTAGTAAGTAATTAAATAACAGGTGCAACGCCATTAATAAATACCTAAAATATGTTGTTAACCTTACTATTTCAATGAAGTTTAAACATTTTATGCATACATACACTTAACAGAAGGCACATAGAAAGCTCCCACCTTCTTACACTATCACATATTTCACGCGAAATAAAATTTGCCTCATTGTTATTATTTCATGAATCATGTAATAAGTGCTACCAATTGGACGTTGATTTAAATGTCGTTAAAACCAAACAAATTTGAGACCACACTGTCCACACCACAAATACGATATTATATATATATATATATATATGTAACTTATTTTAGATAATCAATCATGCACATAATTTCTATTACATAGTACTAAATTCACCTTGCAAACAAGAGGTCTCGTATAAGCATAACAAGGGAAATAAATAACCATTCTCATATATCGTGATGCCTTCCGTGTATTACGATGTGCTCTGGACAACACAACCATAAAATCCGAAGTATTTTCCGCAACATCATCCATCTGCGCCACAAAGATAATGATTACTCGCATGAAACAAAATACTTAAAGGAAAGTTATGTGATGCGAAATGTATTCATTCCTTATCTTCCGTACAGTCAATATCACCAAAACAAGGGGCCTCGGAATTTTCATGCCCGTTTTCTGATCGGGGATTGGAGTCTGAGGGATCACTACTCAAGAAATTCTCTACATAAAAAACACGGACACGTTCAAAAAATTCACCTGCATCCTCAGGAGGAGGGACATATGCGAGGACCGATGATAAACCATGAGCGGAATTACTGAAATACGGCCGCTCCCTCAACAATATTGAATCCTCCAACGGAGAGAGTGCTAAATTTTCCTACATATTACACACATATTAACTTACGGAATTTATACATGCAGCTTACCCAAGTATGAAGTTGGATTAAATCTATTTCTACAAGAAACCCTATGTAGCTCTAACAATATTAAATGAAATTTGTTAAACCCCATTGTGTCAAGCCTGTGCCAGGGATCCTCAGGGACAATATATGTATTAACTCAAGACTGGTAGAAGCATTTGTACTCATAAAAAACTACAGATAAGACCATGTATGATCACTGAACTAATTTCCAGTAAAAGCATTATTACAGCAGACAGCAATAAACACAACAAATTTCGGCAATCTATTTTTTTTCCCAAACCTGTTAGAAGATAAAGTATTTTCTAGTATGAATCAAAACATCAAAAGTTTCTCCTACAATGAATCAAATATGATAAATTTCTCCTACACTCATCTGGGAGACAAATAAAAAGAGAATTTAAAAATTACCAAGAAACGATGTTAAAGTAAACTGTAATGACCTAGTTAGATACATGAAAACAATACATTACTTACAAATGTGAAGGGTGATGGGCCACCAAGCTGAAAATACTTCACAAGCTCTTTGTATTTCATCCTCCGGACGATGCGTCGACGCAACATACGAGGAAATGCATACTCCTTTCCGGGGACAATTTCAGAAAATAATGACCCAAGTGCAGGAATGCTTTCATAAACAAATGTAAGAAGTGCATGACTTAATCCATAAAGATTAACAGTCGGCTTTCTTTCCAAATTAATCCACTCGGTTTTAATTTTTTTGTAAGCCAAAAACAACATGCTAACTAAAAACCTGTACGAGTCGCGACCCCAGTGATAAACATTAAACAAATCTAAGTTATCCACAACATGGATATATCTACTGTCAACTCTATTGCTGGTACTATGAAAAGCAGGAAACAAGACCTCATAGATAAACATCAAATATGCAAGTTTCAAGCTATCTAAACTCTGCCCAACACGATTTACACCTAAAGACTTATAATAAGCCTCCCTTACCTCACCTGCTGTAATCTCAGATCTACCACCAAAACAAGAATTACAAAGTGTAGAGGTTTGCGGCAGAGAGACTACTGGAGGTCCAAACTTAAGCCCCGTAGCCAAAAAATAATCCTCCGGTCTAAACTCAAAAGATAGGTTTCTAATTCTAAACCAAACTGAGTCTTGTGCTTTTTTAAAATCACACATATGGAGAATCATTAAGTAGGCCACATTTCCACGCAATTCAAATGGGGGTAAATGCAAGAAATGACCTAAACAGGATTTTTTAAACTGATCCAGATTCTCACTAGACAAGGTTGATTTGATTATACGAACGACCTTGTGAGGCGTAGACCTACAATTAACAATTACAGCTGCAAAAAAAAGGACATTTAACAATATGTCAATATGCAATGTCAATAAAAACTGATACAAATATAAAATCAAATAGAACCATCACAAAAGAATGCATCTAAAGCTTCCTGATATAGAAAAAATTAAGCATTAGAACACTGTATCGAATATTAGGGTTAGAGGGGTGCTAATTACAGTTCCTTGCCACACTGTCTTATTTCTACTCTTTTGTTTGGAAAAAAAATTAAACAATGGTGTTCTTTGTAATGAGGAGCTGGTGATTGGGAGGATGAGTAAGAGTAGTTGCTCACCTCTGTGCATGAAAAAGCAGCAACCAAAGAATTTACAGGATGATTGCTAATATTGTGTTTTATAGCTTATGGAGAGAAAAGAAATACTAGGGGGTTTCAAGACATTAGTTCCAGAACTCCATTTATCTCTTCATTATGCCTACATTATTGAAATAATCATGTTGTTGACACATAATATAGAAGGGTTCAATGGAAATTGAGAGGAATTTTGGTATCTTAGAAGCTACAACTAATCAACTTTCCATTGCATTATAGTATATTATTGATCATACAATGTGTCTAGAGAAATACTAGTATTAATAGATACATATATATATACATAATCAATGATCCAGAGAGCAAATTTCAATGTCACATCATATCATATCCCACATTCAAATTTGCTACTAACTAGTAGTAAATATGGAAAGAAGAAGACATTTAATACAGTGAGAAAATAGTAATGAGTTTATTATATATTTATCCCATAAAAAAACTGCAACTCAATGTTTAAACAACAAATAAAAACTACCGTCGGAAGATAGGCCCTTTTGGATCAATCTCTTCATAGGCCGACGAACAATGTCCTCTCGATCCTAGACAACAAAAATTAGCTTATTTCAGAACACATGAATCATAGATTCATCACATTACAATTTATTAACCAGCATACTTCTTAACAATTCGTTAAAAACTTTTTTCACTTCCACAACTTAGGAAAAAATCGTAGTACATAATGTTGCACCGTACTTCTTCACAAACACGAGTTTCTTTTCACCTAAATACTTTGTATGAATGCAGTGTAGTGTCTCATTTGAGAAATGCAGTTATCCTCTATTTCAGGCAGGCAGCTAGGATTCACTTGCAGTTTTTTTCTATCACACTCCAACTTCTATAAGTTTTTACATCACCCTCATACCATCTTAAACAGCTCCCTCCAATGAGTCATGACTAAACTTATTCCAAACCTACCTCAAGAAATGGTGTTCCAGCTCCCAATCAAATTGTACAATTATAGCAAATCAACTTGTAGTATGATAGCTCTAAATCATAAATTCAACCAAATAGCTATCATTTCACCATTTTGGGTCATTCCATCATCATAAAAAAGCTCCAGTTTTGCAACTCTAAGTTCAATGATCACAAAATTCCAAACAAAAACTAAATGAATTTCAAGAATTGCAAATTTCTGGGAACCTAAGGAAAAGAAAAAACTTGACCTTTACCGAAGGAGACAAACGCTTCTACTCTGAAATTACTATTCAGATTTTCTCCACTCACCAAGCAGCATTATAACTTTAAATACCCCTGAAAATATCGTCTTTTACTGCGATTGTAGTAATACAGCATCATGCCATATTTATAGGTTGTAACTACATATAGAAATTGCTCCTAATTCATGATTCAATCCAAAAAAATTAAGCAATTAAAACATGAAAGAAGGCACATGCGCAGACCAAAATCAACAATTAGTATAGTGTGTATGTTTATTATCTGTAAAAAATCGCGCAACATAATAAACAAAACGAAGGGGATGGAGGTAATATGAGAAACAAAAACATTACCATATTATTCAAAATAGGGCGGATAAAACAAGGAAACTAGACTGGAAATGAGACGGTGGGATTCACCGGAGCGGTGCCGTCGTTGATGATTGGGAAGAGGCGGTGGAAAGACGAAGAAGAAGAAGAAGCTTTCTTCTGACAGCTTCAAAATCGGCCGGAAAAAACACGAAATATTCAGGTGGAACTGAGACAGTGGAGTCACCGGTGCGGTGCCGTCGTTGATGGTTGGGATGCGGCGGTGGAACGACGAAGACGATGAAGAAGAAAAAGCTTTCTTGTGACAGCTTCGAAATGGGGTCGGAAGGTGGAAACGAGACGATGGAGTCACCGGTGCAGTGTCGTGGTTGATGATTGGGAAGCGGCGGTGGAACACGAAGAAGAAGAAGCAGCTTTCTTCTGATAGCTTGGAAAGGGAGCGGTAAAAACAATGGGGATTAACAGTACAATATACCACAGATAGAAACTCTGGTCAGTTCAACATTTCATTTTCATTTTTTTTTAAATTGTTGACTTCCTAATTTCCACGTGGCAGCATCTTGGCATAGAGATGCATATGCATTTGATACAGGTAGTAATCTCGGGTAACTATCCTCCTACCAACTAGGTAGATTGACCATAAAGCCACGAGATTATCATTAATTTATTCAATGGAGCTGCCATTCGGATAAATTAATTTGAGCCGGATCAAATACATTAATTAATCAACTTTTAAGATAAAAAGACATTGTTATCTTTCATATATTTTTCATTTCATAATTTGAATATAATAAATATATGTGTTGGAAATAAAAATATCAATAAATATTGGTATTTTCAAAATAAAATTGACAATTAATTTAAAGTCATGCATTTGTAAAGTCTCACTCTTATACCATTACCTTTCTTATTGTATCATATATATTTCTAAAATAGAATTGACAATTAATTTAAGGTCATGCATTTGTAAAGTCTCACTCTTACCATTACCTTTCTTGTTGTATCATATATACGCATGCACTTGTTAAAACAATAGTAGAATGATAACTTAAAGGTACGTGTATATATTTATATGCTTAGTTGGATAATATTTTATCATTAAATTAAAATTGTTAATTTATATTTTCATTTAACTAGAAAACCAAATAGAAATTCTGTAAAATTTTAGCTTTAAATTCGAACTGAATCTAAAAATTAGAAAATTTTTATTATCGATAATTTTCTTTATCAACATTTTTTTTTCGGTCTACTTATAAGTTTTTTTTTTTTAATCTTATTCTTAAGGCTCATGTATGAAAATGTGCCCAATTTACTTTAATTAATTGTATCGACATTTAATTGTATATTAGTGTATTGCATAGGTAAGTTTGAATGGATAAAATTTATTAATTAATTATTGGGAATTTAAATGGTTCATTAAAAAACTACAAGTTTAATTCATTTTTCAATATATAATTTTTAAACACTCATAAACATTAATGAGAACATTTTTGATAATATATATTTTGATTTTTGATAATCGGACATAATTAACCCATTGATCCGGATCAATTTGATACATATAGATTAATCCTTTATTCAATTATCAATAATTGACGGCGGCACAAAACACTTTGTTTATATAATTCCAACGTAACACCTAGAGAATAACCTTCATTTTTCTTGCACATTTAAGTAATGGAATATCTAGGTATGCGTGCGTAATGCATAAATAGACTAAACATGATTTTGATTTGTAATGAATTCTTTCAACAAATATTGCATGACCGTCCCGTTTGAACTATTATTGTAAAAAATTAAAAAGTAAACACTGAACTCGGAATTCAAAATTCCTAAAGTATTGTGTTCAAAATTGTGAATCCTACTATATTCTAAAATCTATAGCATGGATTTTATATTAGAAATCGTGAACTAATTTAAACCAAAAAGTACAGTGTACACACCTACTACTGTTCAGTGTATACTAGATTAATAAAATAAATTAGAGAGGAATATTATTTTGAAAGGCAGGTATATACAGACAACAATATATCAAGTTGGATTTTAATTAAATAAAATTTATATTTAAAGAGTGCATGTGTCAACTTGATCAACATCAGATCGACCTTTATATAAAAATAAAATAGAAAATGGAAATCGTGAGTATAAAGGAATTCGAATCTCAAATTGTGAATGGAACATCTATTAGAATGTCATCCAGTCCTAAGACTATGGGCAGCAGCGATCTTCACGATCGCGCGACCATTAACCACGTCAAAGCGAGCTCGCGCTCCTAAGGATTGCAGTAGCGAGCTCGCCCAATTTTTTTTTTAATGCATTAAAAATTCTGAAATAATAAAATAATTTCATTACATTAAACTTAATATATTACATTTAAAAAAAACTACATATAACTCCACCCCCACCTTTTTTAAGCTGAGCGACATAGACCTTGTGGAAACTCTTCCTTTCGGGATCCATATTGGCAGTACTTCTAGTGATGTAGTGGCATATCCACTTAAGAACAAGGGGTACAAATGTACCCAAAAAAAATAGTAGTTATATATATATATATATATATATATATATATATATATATATATATATATATACTAAAATATAAATATTTAATTAATTTTACTACTTTAATTATTACTAGTATGTATTTTTTTGTACTAGGAAATAATAAAACAAAAAAATCATGAGGAATACTCTAAAATTGTTTATCTAATTTGTTGTGATGTGTAACTATTAACTACGATGTGTTAAGTCATATTCTTGCTACAGTATTATTTTTTCGAATATAATGAAAAATGCACCTGAATCTAAAAACAGACCCTATGATAGGTCACACAAATTCTTCGGGGGCGAAGCCCCCGAACCCCCCACCAACTCTCCATGTTTCTTACTCATTTCGCACCCCCAAATTTAAAATCCTGGATACGCCACTGTCGTGATGATATGATAGTCTTGCGTCTGAGCAAATTCCGTCATCGCGTCGGCAGCCATAGCAAATTCTGCCTGTGCATTTCCCAAAGCCGAACCAGAACCCGAGCTCGATCCCGCCTTATTCTTTCATCTTGCCGTCGTCTTTGTCTTGTCTCTACCCATCGACGGCTCCAGCCGACTAGAGTGCTCCGAGCCAAAGTCGCTGCCGAAAAGTGGAGTGATGGACCGCGGTGTGCTCCCGCTCGGATTTCTCCCCACCGCTGAATCGTGTGCCAAAGTGGTGTGCTCCCATCTTCGCCCGTCATTGTTCTCTTTGGCTCCATTTCGATTTGGTATTTTGCGGAGTAGACCGCAGCGAACTTCGGCGTCTCTCTTACTACCGCTACGTCTCCAAGTGCTTGAAGGCACTTTTACGCGAGCTTTGTCATTCAATGAGAGCTTTGGCTAAAATGTACTCACCATTCTCGCCACTTCGCTTGGCATCTCGCACTCCTTGTAAACTTGTTGGAACTCCGTTAAGACGATCTTCACTCGATCCCTATGGTTGCAGAGCTTTGCCATATTCCTTTTCGCCAATCCGGCGGGGCGGAGCTCGCGGTAACTTTGCCATCTATCTTTTGGTCGTTGCCAATGATGGGGTCTTGGCTAATGTCGACCCAACACCGAGTCAAGATTTCTGTCTCGGCCTCAGTGTATCCTCTGGGCCCGTCGTCACCTTCGGAAGACGAATCCACCAACTCCACCGCCGTCGTACGGCCTCCACGACGGCCACCGCGGCTGCCACAACCGCCACCACGACGACCACTACCGGAAAAAATTGAGGCACGAAGGCTTGAGACGACCATCGAGAATAAATCTCGTTAGGGTATTGGAGAATAGAAATTTTGTCGAGGGGATGGACAAGATAGGTTGGGGCAATTTGAATCGACATCCGCGGCGTATGACCAATTGGAGTTGAAATTGGTGTTACCGGCCTTTTTTTAAAAAATTGACCGCCGGTTGTGTGAGGAAAGTTGAGAAAGAAGAGTGTAGAGAGTGTAGTGTATGATATGTGGGTGGAGGAAGAAATATATATATAATTTGAATTAAAAAAAATTGAATAGTGACCGTTGGCGATCGCAACGACTATGTCGGCGACCAACTCGCGACCACCACGTAGCACCGAGCTCATGAAAGCGTGAGCTCGTTCAATCGAGCTTGAGCTTGCAAGCGCGGAGCTCAGCAATGAGCAGCGAGCGCGCTATATACGTCCACTTGGGTAGCGTGCCCATAGCCTAATAAATTTTACATTTTGTTTCAAGAAATGCGACGACCGACCGTGACATTGATTTTAGATCGCGTTGGCGTTGCGGGAATCAACTCAAGCGAAGCTGGAAAATGCTCGGGCGAGACAAGAAGCTGTTCGGCAGAGACAATATGCCACCGACGTGGAAGTTGTCTCCAGGGATACGAGATTTATGACGCCGGAGTAGCTCCATGTTCACAAGATGATGGTGGAGGAGGTGAAGCAATAGCGGGGATGGGCATAGTTTTTTTCCGTAATCTTTAGTTTTATGTAATTTTTTTTTAATTATGTAGTGTTTTTTTTTTATTGTGTGCGGCATGTAATTTTCTAATTTTCAAATATTAATGGAAAATTCGTATTATTTATTAATTAGTGTATTTAAATTTATTTACAAAAATATGAATTAATTTAATAAATGGAAATGAGGAATTGTTTAATATAGTGTGCTAGAGCACCTCTTAGAAATTGTTGGAATGCAGGGGTAGAGGTCTCTAAGGATGCTCTAGTATTGGAGCACCCCTTGAAAATCACTAATAATCTCCAAGGGATGCACATAGTATTATTAATTAGTTAGATGAAATTCCGGAATTAAATTGGTTATATGAAAATTGACCAAAACCTGAATTTTGACGCAGACAAATTCTGGGATATAGCTGCAATAGAATTTAGCAATGTCAGCTCTTCTCATCTTCGATATCAAGATTCTCAAAATAGTTTAACTTGTAGTGTACATAAAAAAATAAATTAATACAGAATGGCCTCTCCCTCCTTCTCTCCTTCTCTCCCTCTCATGTACTATTGTATTCCCAAAGCTGCACAGACAGCCTGCAGGCTGTACCCTCCACACTTGCTAAGTCTTTACTCCTTTTCTATAAATTATACTCATATATATATATTTCTATCCTCATATTTTCAACTGTCTTGTCTCACTGTTTATTTCTAATTAAACTGTTGTGTTTTGCTTGCTGGCCTATTTTAACACCAAGATGCACATTTCTTTCTTAGGGACAATTAATTAATCATTTTAAAATAGCATATCCTATTTTATTTTCATTTTGCACGCGAATAAATCTTAGGCTATCTGCATCCCTTATAAACATTTAGTATCTCTAAGAGCACATACAACGGAGGTCGATCGTCGTGATCGATCCCCCTCCTGCCACCACCATGCATCGACCCCTTGGTGTCTAAACCACTGTGCATTGCTCGGCCTCGTGGTGTCGAGTGGCAGAGTTGTTCTCTCAAACCTAAGTGACACGTGGTAGCGTATGATTGGTCCATTTTTTTTTCAGAAATTTAAAAAAAAAAACAAGAAATTTGTAGTTCGTGGCAGCGTAGGATTGGACAATATGATTGAAGAAATTTAGACACGTTTCGCTCCACTCAACTAGTAGTTCTTGTATTTTTTTTATTTCTTAATTATTATATCTTTTTGTTCTTTCATTATTGTATGTTTTTTATTTTAATTCAATGAAATTGTCATTTTTAAATTTTTCTATTTGATTAAGTATTTTTATTATTATTTATTACAAATACAAAAAAAATAACAAAATAAATTCAATTCAATCATTGTCAATGATTATAGACTCTGGGTTTATATATCAACCTCATTATCGAATTTTCTACCGGGGTCTATCTAATAATTGGGATCCCACCAAAATTACACTTCCCGACGATAGACCTGAGGTCTAAAAAACAACCGTACTGAATGCTCTAAGGTGTCTTTAACTTCAATTTCTCCACTTAGAGACACTATACCTGCAACTCAATTGTCATTGCCATTGTTTTCTTTGGTAGAAGGTTGTGGCGGCGGCAGCATGGCGGCGCATCCGAGGCCGGGCTTTCGGTGTCGGCGGTGAAGGCTGGGTACGACTTAGCGGAGGCCTGGGTGTTGAGGTTGATTGAATCAAGCCCCGTCGGCGTGTAAGCGTCGCCGGACATGTCGAGATACCACCCCGACGAAAAGGGATTGTTGGGACCCATTTTCACAAGAAATGAAGAGATGAAGAAATGAGGGTGAAAGATTTGAAGAAATGAAAATCGTGTGAAGAATTGAGGGTGGAGTGGTGGTATTTATAGTGGAAAATAAGAAGAAGAAGAAAATCTACCGTTGAAATCGAGCTCTTGCTGGCTTTAAAATTTTGCCTTTAGGCGCATGTCTTTCACGCGCACGTCTTTTAAATTTTTTATTAAGATAGTGCGTGTATTACATGCACGTCTCAAACCGATCTCGAAACACTAAAGCCTGCATCGCGGGGGCTCAAACTCGGGGGCATCTCGAAGTAGTGTCTCGAGACCCTCCGATGTGGGTAGCCTTAGTACTAGACTTCTTTTGAAACTTAACATATATTGCATTTTCACCTAATGTAAAATTTTTTCGGCACGTGTATTAAGAAGAAGAGTATTACTAGTAAACGTGGTGATTAGTGTAGTAATAAAATAATATAAAATATTTTTAAAGTATATAAAGTATTATTGATGTAATATAAAATAATTTTATAGTGAATAAATTGAATAAAATAAATTTTTAATTATTTCCATAAAAATAAATGTTACAAGATCAATGAACATTTCAAAAAGTAATATGTTATAAGATAAACATGACAAAAAGAGTATTATATAAACTTTCATGTGGACATCGTAAACGACACATTCATCTAAATGAACATCTTTCGTCTTCATTTTCAACAACTCCAGTCATCTTAGGGCACTTACAATGGGTGTCGATGGGGGGGTGTCGAAGGGTATGTCGAGTGGATCGACACACCCCCCCACTCGACTCACCCCTATGTCGAGCTGCTGTGGGGTTTCGACACACCCCTATGTCGAGGGGTGTGTCGATGGTGGAGTCGTTACTTCGACACTCCACTCGACCTCAAGCTGATGCAATATGGGGACACTTGTCGTGTCCCCATTGGTCCCTTATTTTTTTTTTCGTTAAAAAATAAAAAAAAAAAAACGTTAATTTTTTCAATTTCCCAACGTATACATTTTCATCTCCAACGTCTATATCCCATTTTTTCCCTATATATACCCATTCATCTCATTCATTCTCCAAACTTGCAAGGGAATTCAATTGGGAGGAGTAGTTGTCTTTTTTTTTTAAATTATTGTAATGAAGTAGTTTTTTGTTATTGTATTTTTTTTTAATTAGTGTATGTTGTAGTTTTTTTTAAATTCAATAAAATTGTCATTTATTAATTTCTGAATTTAATTAAGTTAATTTTTATAAAATTTATTACAAATAAAAAAAACAACAAAATAAAATCTATTCAATCATTAAAATCACGTTTCCCAGTGCTTAGACCTAGGTCTTACTCAACCCCATTGATGTGGAGAAATCAACCTATGTCTAACTCAACACCACCAATCATTAAAATCACGCTTCCCAGAGCTTAGACCTAGGTCTTACTAGACCCCCGCTGTAAGTGCTCTTATAAATTAGAAAACTTATAATTCATGTATTAACTGTTCAAATTTTTTGGATTTCATGCAAATTAAAAACGATTCGAAATCCTTATATTTTACGAAAATTATCCAGAATTCTTTTTTCCTTCCGACGTTTAGGTGCGTTTACTTTGATGAAAAATGGTGGCAAAAGAATATTTTCTCTTTTTTTCTATTCTTTTCACATATTTACTTTGATAGAAAATTTTCTCCGGGTAGGGTGGATAACTTTCTCGGGCAGCCCCTTTTCCATCATTTTCTCTCCAATGTTGGATAATATTTTCTTTGGTTATTGGTGTGAAAATATTTTCCAATGAACAAAAGGCATAAAAATGGGGAGGAGTGAGGGGCACCATGTAATAATTTCTTTTCCAACCTAGTAAACATGAGATAAGAAAATGATAAAAATGTTAATATTTTCTCACCTTTTCTTATCCATCATTTTCCAATGAAAAATTTTCCATCAAAGTAAACGTACCCCAAAAAGTAGAGCGAGGGATTGTTTAAGGTATATTTTAAAAACATTATTCTAATAAAAAAGTAATTTTAAGTTATATTTGGCCGGCAAAACCATCTTATTAAATTATCCGATATATATATATATATATATATATTTTTTTTTTTTTTTTTTTTTTTGCGATGAGTAGAATGTACGTTAATTTATCTTTGAAAAAACTACTACGTCAGATTGTTGGTTGATGATAATTGTTGAATAAATTAGAGTAGAACGTACACCTTGATTTCCCAAATTAGCGAGGAATGATTGTAATCTAATAACTAAATTATTTATGAGTCTTCCCTACGGATTTTGATTATCACCAGATTTCAGGGTTTGATTTAATTATAATCTTCAATTTTTTTACCAGATTTATTTGATAGTTTAATCAAAAGTTAGAAAAATTTAAATTTAAATCATCTCTCGCTAGGGGTGCGAGCGCGCTCACACGCACGCTGATGCAGGCAGCCTTAGTTACAGAGTTTAAAAAAATAAACTTACTTCCAAAATTTATTTTAATTTTTTTTTGGTGGATTATTGGTGTGCTAGTTGAAGTTGTTGGTGGATTATGTTCAAACTTAGCATGCACAAGTTCTTCAGCATGGATTGATTATAATTATAACTCAATCTACAAAAAATATAACATAACTTATACTCATTTAACTTATACTGATAAAAATTAACCTATGAAAACATAATTTAAAGATGCTAAAATATTGCGTTCAAATAAAACATTCGTCAATTTACTTGAAGAATGAAGATAGTAAAGATAAAAATTTGAGAACTGAATAAAAATAAACTTAATAATTGAAGGACCAAATCATAAAATTTTCCTGAATAAAATTACGCATTTGTTATACTACTATTTGGGCATGTGCACTCTATCTAGCAAATCAAGACAAACATCAAATGATCAAGTGACATAATAATATAGAAAGTGGAGAGAGAGAGAGAGAGAGAGAGAGAATAAAGTAAGCATAGTGAAGTGAGTGAGTGAGAGAGCAAAAGCTTCTGTACCAACTTTTTCTCTCCAACATAACATGCTCAACCAACCAATAAACAGTTACTACAAAATCCCATTTCGCTCCGACTCTTTTTCGCTGGTATGGACTTCGATCTGAAGCAATGGAGGGGGGATCATGATCATCACTCTCACTCTCAACCAACATCACCTTCGCCTAAGCTACCTTCTGCACTCCCTTTGTTTCTCTCTGAACCCAACAGAAATATGTCAGCATTCCCTTCAGGTCATTCAACCAGACTTCCCAGTACTCTCTCTCTCTCTCTCTCACACACACACACACACGCGCGCGCGCGCACACACACACGCACATACAGTCTCCCTGCTGTTGAAAAAAAAAGGACTTTGTTGATTTTTTAGCTTCAAAGATTCAACATTTACCTGTAAAAGATTATTAATTTTTTGCATGTACGTGTTTGTTATTTGTAAGGGATGGAGAGCTATTTCAGCTCATCTCAATGGCAGGAGCTTGAGCTTCAAGCCTTGATTTTCAGACATATGAGTGCTGGAGCTGATATTCCACCTGAACTTCTCCATCTTGTCAAGAAAAGCCTCATCACTTCTCCTTTTTACCACTATTATCCCCATTTCCAGCCCTCTTGTAAGTCCACCTTCTTTCATTCATTTCTCTCTCTTTTTTCTTGACATAAATAGATTAAATAGTGAGATTTTAGAGAGCGAGAGAGAGGGCTTTTGAGTTGGGCTGTTTGTGATTTTTCTGTTTAATTTCTTGAATTATATTCTGTTAGTGTTAGGCAAATGTGCAATTAAAGAATAATGCGGGGCGGGGACATTTTTTCTTGATTTGATATATATGATATTAAAAAAAAGGGCTCTTGAATTTGGCAGTGTTTCTTGAGATCTATGTTTGTACTACTACTAACTGAGGGTACAAATGGGTTGCATTTGGATCAGTGCTGCAGACGGGTTATTGGGGGCGGGCGGCGATGGATCCGGAGCCGGGGAGGTGCCGCCGCACCGACGGCAAGAAGTGGCGGTGCTCGCGGGACGTGGTGGCGGCGCAGAAATACTGCGAGCGACACATGCACCGCGGCAAGAACCGTTCAAGAAAGCCTGTGGAAAATCCCACATCCGCCACCTCCCCTTACGGCGGCGACGCCCTCAAACCCACCAACTCCCTCACTAGGCAAGGCCCGGCGGCCGCGCCTCCTCATTTCACCCTCTCCGTGCCCTCTCATTCCACGGATCTTCTTCACCTCAATCAAAGGTAATTTACCATTTCTTGAATATTGAGATAAAAATCCACTCTTTATTAGTATTTTTCTTTTGAATAAGCATGAATGGCAACATTTTCTTGGAAGTTTATTTGATTTTTTAGCTGATTTTCTTTCTTGATTAGTATTTTGAATATTATATTATTACCTTTAATCCCTGAGAGAGCTGGATACTAGAATAAATTAATGATGCAAGTACACAAGATTAATGGAGTTTGAGGATTAGTTTAGTTGTGTGTAATAAATGGAGAGAAATTAATTAATTAAACTGCATCCTTTGAAGATAAACAAGAAATCTTGTTCCCCAAAAGGAAGAAAGTCCCAAAATCTTGATCCATGCCATCATATTTTCAAACCAAACTTTTGCACATGAGTTGTAATTGTTAGATTGAGGGGTCCCCAAAAATGAATTGAATTTTGATTCTCAATGTCTTGATGGAGCGTGTCTCGACCCACCATTATCATTTATCATCTTTGGTAGGACCATTTCTTGATATTTTTCACGAGCATTTGCCAGAGCCCTTTTGATTGTGCTGAGATTCACCCCCAACCACTTGTTTCTATACCCCCACCCCCTTATCTAAACCTCCCTTATTAATGTTTTCACCAACTTTTCTTTTTCAACACACTGTCCTTTTCCTAACTTTGGCTCCAATCTGATGCTTCTAGGCCTCTACCCGACTCAATTATGTGCGCCAAGGGCCCGATCGACGCCCACAATGATGGTCGGCCACCTAGCGGGAGGACGCTACGCTTCTTTGATGATTGGCCCCAGCCACTCCACGAGACGGACAATGCAGCTACCTCTGTGGCCTCGCCTACCAACTTGTCAATCTCAATGCCCGGAAACCCGTCGTCCGACTTCTCTTTGAAGCTTGGAACCGGCAATGGGGGCGAGTCTAGTGCTCAACTTGGGGGTGCTGAGAGGGACAAACCACAGTTGAATTGGGGGGTGACGTGGGAGACTCATCCGGTTGCTCCGATGGGCGGGCCCTTGGCTGAGGTGTTGAGGTCGTCGACTTCTTCCCATTTGTCACCCACGAGTGTTCTACACCGACCGGTACGGGCCCCGGCCTCCGAGGCTAGCTATTAGCTAGCTAGTTCCGGTGTCGGGGTTCTCAAGGTCATAGGAGTGAGAAGACAAACGGGGTCTCCGTGTATGGTCCACTATCGCGACCATACACATTGGTATTATTTCCATTCTCATTCCGTTGTCGTCCCGTACCATTAATTGCATAGGACTCATTCCTTAAGTGATGTATTGGTTTGTTTTTCTCTCTTTCTTCACTTCCCCACATGCTTTCCTTGCTTTGTTTCTTTCTTGGCATGTTATTTTCTCAAGCTCCTTTACCGGTTCCATTCTCTTTACCTTTATTAGTATTATTTTTATTTAAATTTTATGTGGTTTCTTTTTGCAATCTTGAGAACCGTTAAAGTGTGATTGTACAAATTTGGATGGAAGTGTGATGTACGAATGATTCTTGAAGAGATTTCGATGCCTGAGCTGTAATTTTCAATCATGTTTTTTAGTTGCAATATTATCTATCAAAATCTAATACCGGTGCAAAATAGCCGTACCAATTCTGTTCCTTTTTAAAATTTGCAACCACGTCCCTCAAATATATACATTTAGCAACCATATCCTTACATTATTACCTCACCCTAACTTGGTCACTTCCATACCATTCAATTATAAAACCCAGACACACCCACACACTAATTAAGTTTTATTATTATTTCGAAATCAAAATTTGATTCCAATCCACTTTTGATATCACTTACTTTACAAAGATAGAGGCATTGAGCCCACCGTGTCATATATATCATTTTTAATGAATAGGTAGCAATAGAGTCTCGAGGTAAGTATTTTTTTAAAATAAAGTAATGAAAAATTAGTTGAATTTACGTAACAATAATTTGCAGATGCAGTAGTACTTTTTTTTTCTTTTTTTTTTTACGTCTAAAAATATTAGTTTAGGGATGGTAGTAGTCAGGAACTAACTTTGACTGAGAATGGAGCAATTTTATGCTAGAGAGCTTTTTCACGTTTCTCATCTTTTCCTGATCTGCTGCGTGATTTCTCTCCATTAACTTTTAAATCTGATTTCATATTCTTCTTCTTGGGGAATTTTCGCTCAAGTTTGCCTTTTATTTCATTAAAATCTGTTCAGTTTTGAGGGAGTTTCATTCGTTCGGAATACTAGGGTTAGGGTTTGCCGCTGTAGCGATTCCGCCGAGGTTTTCTCGCTGGGATTTGCGCCGTCGGGGGCGGGGGCTCTAGGGTTTGAACGTCGACTTCTTCATGGTGGCTGTCTCTCCGAGTTCGAAGCCACTACCTCCTCTTGCAGCAGCAGCAGTTGCTGCAACTTTATCTTCTCCGATTAAAAGTCCACTTCCTTTAGGGCTTGGTGCAGATGCTTTTCCGGAGTTGCCTTCTCCAGCGCCTGATTCTGTTCGTCATCTTGTTGAGGCTTTCTCACCTGAGGCGGCGGCTAGGGTTCAGGTTTCAGATGACTGCAACGTGATTTTACCGCAGCAACAACAGCAACAAAAGTCTTCTTCGGCTACTTCTCCTATTCCGGCGGCTTCTTTTTTGTAGATTTCAACGACGATGCCGACTTCTCCTCCAATAAATTTAAATCATGGGACGCAGCATCCCTCTTACGTGGCTGTTGTGGCTCCGAAGCAGCAAATTCAAAATATACCGCTGCATAATTTCTCTAGTTATTTGCTCTCAATGATGAAAGGTGACCGTCTCTCGCTTTCGCTTCCGAAGACTTTGTTTGAGCGAAGGGAGAAGCTTTTTCGGGAAACACCGATGATAGGTCGTATCTTCTTGGAAAAAGGAGAACAAACTCGTCCTACAATGCATATTAAGGCGGAGTTGCAGCAAGCTTGGAGTTTGAAGAAGCCATGGAAGTTAGTGGCGATGGGGAGTAGGCTGTTTTACAGTTTTTTTCTCAGATTCTGCTGACTTTGGGAGGGTGAAGTGTCCTTCGACAACCGCTATTAAGGGAGGTAATTTTTCTCTGCGTAAATGGGTGGAGAATTTTGATCCTCATAATCTTCGACAGCATGTGGCGCAAGTTTGGGTTCGAATTAAGAATCTTGCATATCACTTATGGGAGGCGGAGACGATTGCAACTGTGGCTCGTGCGGTGGGACAGCCTATTGAGATCGCTGGTATCTCAATCAATGGAACTATGGGACTTTTTGTGCGTGTCCTCGTTGAGTTGGATATGAAAGAAGACAAAATTTTTGATCTTTGGATTGATAGGGGCACAATGTCTTTTAAGGTGGAGTATGAATATGAGAATTTACCTCCATTCTGCTCTATTTGCCAAGTTGTGGGGCATAGAGTAGAGAGATGTCGCATAATTCAAAATGTAGACAAGCGGAAGGAGGAAAAGGTATGGGTGGAAGTAGGTGGCAGAGAGTACAGCAAAATCAGTTTCATGCTGCTTCCTCGAGTGGGGTTGTTGGTAAAGTTCAGTCTACGCCTGATAGACGGGCTGGTGGTGA
The DNA here is from genome assembly GCA_029490685.1 of Schizonepeta tenuifolia. Lineage (NCBI taxonomy): Eukaryota > Viridiplantae > Streptophyta > Magnoliopsida > Lamiales > Lamiaceae > Schizonepeta > Schizonepeta tenuifolia. The sequence continues at coordinate 101,598,866 of CM055956.1, forward strand.
TGATGTGTTGAGGGAAAATAGTTTTGGGCAGCTTTCAACCCATGGTAGTGATGACGAAGATGTTGAGGAGCTGGAGATGGAGCCTCCTCCATCACAGGAACATAATGCGGTTGGTAAAATACAGTCTATGACTGATAGACGGGCTGGTGAGGATGATGTGTTGAGGGGGAATAGTTTTGGGCAGCTTTCTGTCCATGATAGTGATGAGAAAGAGGTTGAGGAGCTGGAGATGGAGCCTCCTCGGTCACAGAAACAAAATGAGGCAGCTGCTACTCCTCATGAGCAGTTGCAATTTTCACATCAGCAGAAACAAAATGAGCAGCGGCAATCTTCGCATCAGCAACAAGATGTGGGTGCACCTGTTTTTTCCAGATGGGGTACGAAGCTTAACGCTTAATGCGGACGGGCAGGTTCTTGAAGAGCATGTGTTAGCTGGTCATGCAAGCGAAAAGGCTGATGTTGATTCCTCTTCGGCACAGCAGCAGCAACGGGTAGGGGGCAAGGTTACCTCTTCCACTACACAATATAGACAACGAGGAGCCCTTTCACAACAGAAAGGGCAGCCTAGTAGAGATGATGGAAGGTTCAATTCTGCTAAGAATTCACAGCAACAACAGCAAGATATGGCAGCTGCTGCTCGAGATGCCGTCGATCTTGGTCAATTTTTACAGCAACAGCGGCGGCTGGAAGATGAGGCAGCTACTGCTCGAGTAGACAAGGCTTTGGATGATGCTTGTATGAGGAAAAGTGTTGCGAATCAGCAACTAAACAACATATCAAAGGAGATTAATGTCTCTACTGATTTTTCTGCTGCAAATGATGAGTTGCAGCGGCAAGGAGAAAAGGTGGCTGGGTCTGATCATGTGGAAGCCTCTCCGGTGCAGCATACTAGGAGGACAAGGATTAGAAAGCCTCCGGTGTCCTTCAAGACATATAATACTAGAGGCAAGGTTGGGGTCTCTTCAAACATTGAGATTGTGGATGCTTCGGCGTCAGATGCTTTCAAGGCAATGGATGCAGCTATGGATAGCATATTCCCTTAGTTGTGAAGTATTTTCTATAACGGAGACATTTCGTGGTCATCGCTTTCATTGAGGATTGTACCTCTTTGGGTTTTTACAGTGGCGGTTCCTGTTTAGATAGTTATCTGATCGTCTCTGTGGCAAGGACAACTAGATTTTTTCTTTCCTTTCCTTTTCTTGTAATTTTTGTTTATTCCCCTTTTAATAAAATTTAAATTGGCAGTAGTCAATTATTTTCAATCAGTATAATTTTATTTTATTATTGTTGTACCGAAAATAACATAGAAAGATTAATTAACAGGAGTACTTTCCAACATGATTTTTTTTTTCTTTTTTCATTATTGTCGTTAGATATTGAGATTCATGACACAATCGAGAAAAATTCAATAGTTTAGATATCGAGTTATTATAGTATTATTTTAAATTAAGACATACTCGTAAAAATGTCAATTATCAATAATATGGGTATTAATAGAAGACGACTGCATAAATATAGATCTCACCACCTTAATATATTTTTAGTATACGCCATCAAATAGTAAGAGAAAACAGACGAAAAATCCCGAAGAAAGCTCACTCCTAAATTGCCGGAGATATTTCGATCCATCATATTTATGGTTATTCTTCACATTTCTGTTATGCTAAAACCATTAACGTTAACATAATAAACGAGAAATTCTCCGAGATCAACCTGCAAAATTAATTAATTAATCATCACAATAAAGATCGAAAAATTAATTAAAATGGCTTCGGCTTTAGCCGGCGATGATCTAGCGCGTACACTAAGTAGACAGAGTTTCTCAAATGTGTGGCAGCAGGAGCCGGACGTGTTCTCACGCTCCTCCGGCAGAGAGGAGGAGCAGGCGGAGCTGCGGTGGGCCGCCCTCGAGCGGCTGCCGACGTATAAACGGGCAAAGAAGAGCGTCATGACGCAGGTTCTTGAAGATGGGACTGTCGAAGCCTCCGAAATCGACTTGAAGAAGCTCAAGCCTGATGAGAAACGCCATTTGTTGAACACCATTCTCGAAGAAGTCGATCAAGACAACGAGACGCTCCTCCAACGCCTCCGGAGTCGAGTCGATAGGTAATTCATCCACCCGTTAATTTATTTCATCAGGTGTAGTATCTGATCAGTTAAAGTGGGACTAATTTGTCAATTTGCATCTTTTCTGTCGCTAGGCGATGGCGACGGAATATGTTCCGGTCGCTAAATCCCATGTTTTTTTTAGTGTGTGGACTAATTAATTAAATGTGTGTGTGTGTGTGTGTGATTGAGGGTGGGGATTGAAATGCCGAATATCGAAATAAGGTACGAGGATTTGAGGGTGGAGGGACAAGTGCATGTCGGATTCAGAACTGGTTTGCCCACATTGATTAATGCAGCCATCAATACTGCTGAGGTTAAGTTCTTTCTTTCCCTTTCTCAATTTGGATTTTCACTTATTGTTAACATCATGTGATTTTGTAAGGAATGCAATGTGGTAGTATTAGTCGAGTTCGATTCCATCCATTTATTTTTTAATACAGAAAAATGAAACAAAAATTATGTTGGTGGGGATTAGACTTGCCTTTATATACGCAGACAACGAAAGTTGGAAATAGAGTAATTTGCTCGGGCAACTAATTTAAGTAGTAATTTCTAAAGTACGTTAATTAACCAGGGGCTATATTAGGGTTTACTTTAGTATTTTAAAATTCATGATAAAAAAAAAATTATATCCTACTTTGGCTTAAGGCACCGCAAGTCTATATATATCCTACTTTAGTTATTTTAACGTCGTGGAACTCGCAGCTGCTACTTTCGCTGTGCACTGGGTAAACTTCCATCCCTTGTGCAATAAGCCTGCAAATTGTTGGGTAAATCTCCGTTCCTTGTGCAATACCCTACAAACTACACAGGATAGGTTCGAATCTGAGACCTTTCAGTTTCAGGCTCCCACTTTTACCACTAGGTCATCTCCAAGGGGAATTGTAAGAGTTTGTTATAGTCTATATAGTTTGGTGAGCGATCATGGCTGATATAATAATATAACAACAATAAGGAATCATTGGTTCCATCATGAACATATATATTTTGACCAAGTCACCATTATTTATTTAATTATTATTTGAACATATTAAACTTCATCCATAACAAGCGATCGAAATTATTATCAGGTTGGGTCGGTCTGGTCTGGGCCCATCGAGTCAAATGAAGAAATTGAATCAGAACGATTTGGACGACATACATTTTGAATTGGCCCGGCCCGATCCATCCTGAGCTGGGCTGGGCCTCAAAATACCAGCACACTCCAACTCACAACAGGAGTGAGTTTGGGCTGAATGAAACCTCCTCGTTGGCTAATTCTAAAGACGCGGGTCATTTTACTCTTTGTAGCCCATTTAATAAAAAAATAATTAAAATTAATGGTGAGTATACAATTTTATCTTTATAGCCCCAGTAACTATAATTGATTTATTCTAAAAAACACGCAAAGCCTGAAAAATATGATGAACAACTGCAAAGTATAAAATCTGACTAAATTTCTCCTCAAAAAAAAAAAAAAAAAAGGGAAGAAGAAGAAAAAGTCGAAAATAACTAAAGGTTAATAAAAAAAAATATTCTGACTAAATCCTAATCTTCATAATCAATCAAAATAATATTACCTACATCTAATTTTGTGTTTTTCCTAGGCCTAAAAAGAAACAGGGATGCATATGATGCATCGAATTGAAACCAGAAGAACAGCACACACTCATGAATAGAGGTGGCCAAATTCGGTTTCGATTTCGAACCGGAATCGGAATCGACGGTTCTCGGTTCTACTTCGGAGGAACCGGAATCGAACCGCCTACCTCTTTGGTTTCGGTTTTAAACCGGAACCGGCAGTTTCGATTTCGGTTTGGTTCTTCGGTTCCCGGTTACAATTTGGAACCGAAGTTTTAATTATATGTATTTTTTCATTTTTTGCTAACTTTTTCTTCTATAAATGTATATTTATGCATTCTAATAATAGTATTTGGGTGATATAATATGAATTATGATATAAATATAAATAAAAATAAAAAATATAGAGGAACCGTCGGTTCGGAACCGGAACTGAATTGAAATCGGCGGTTCTCGGTTCCACATTCTTGGAACCGAAACCGAACTGCCTTAACGGCGGTTCTCGGTTCCAAAAAGGAACCAGCGGTGCGGTTCCGGAATCGGAACCGCCAATTTCAGTTCGGGTTATTTTGGCCACCTCTACCCATGAAAGATTAATTATTTGTTAGTGTGGATTGGTGGAACAACTAAACAATTGAGTGTGTTGAGGCCTTAAGAGGATTTTTGTGTGATGTGTAACGAAACCATTCTTCAAGAGCTACAAAAAAATAAAAGAATAAATCCTCCAAACCTAGAAACAATCCAAACGCTTATGTTCAATTGTATTGGGGATTTTATGATGTCGCTGTTGTTCTTTATCTTCATTACCTTCGTTTTCGCCGTTGTTCTTCATATTTTGGGGCTACGTGAGTTCTTATTTATCCCGATGATTTTTGTGTGTTGAATTTTTTTATTTATTAGAATTTAATTTGAGGGATATGTAAATAAAAAAGGGGTCTATAAAAATAAAATTGTACAATTATTACAATTTTAATTATAATTTTTTATTGACAAAAACTTCCGTGGAGATTCTCCATGGTGCAATGCCTGACCCGACCCGACCCGGTTGATCCAGATCAATCCCCTTTGACCGGTTTTTTTTTAACCATTCTTTTTTTGTTTGCCACTTCTTTCATTTGTTTGCCGCTTCTTCTTTTGTCAAGATTCGAGCGAGGGGAGCCGAAGGCCTCGCAACGAGCTGAAAAAATTCAAATTTATTGTCCGTTGATTATCCTTATATTAGTAATCGGAGCGAAGGCGGAGCCGTAAAATCGGAGCCAAATGCCTTGTTTTAAAAAAATTGAAAATTAAAAAAAAAATTTAAAAAGAGTTACTGTAGGCGCGGGTCGGGTCGGGCACCATTTCCACTTTGTATAGATCTGCGCACCACAGTGTTTCTCTTTTTTTATTAAGGGGCATGACGAGTAAAATGGGGCGCTGTATTTTGAATTACCCCTCCTCGTTTTGGCGAATTTGTGAAAAACAAAAAATACCTGCCAAAAAAATTCATATTTTCAAATACACTATGAGAAGGAATTGCCACTGTGTTTACTGATTAGTCATGCAATGCATAGTGAAATCAAATCAGAGATGTTTATGTATTTAAACATGATTTTTTTCTTTTTTCTTCTTTTAATGGCTTATTCTGATTTTGGTTCTCCATTAACGCGTAACAGAGTGTTCTAGCACTAGTGAAGCTCGCGCCTGCGAAGAAGAGAAAGATTCGCATACTTAAAGATGTCACCGGAATTATCAGACCGTCTAGGTTTGTAATTTTCCCTTGAATTCTTATTTCGAATGTATTGATTTGTGCTTTGTTTCGACTAACTAGTTTGTGATTAGGATTTCGCTGCTATTGGGTCCACCGGGATCGGGGAGGACGACATTCATGCGCTGTCTTTCTGCGAATCTGGATCATAATTTGAAGGTATGATTATATTGATGGGTATCATACTTAATTAATGGTATGGATTCTAACATTTTCGATAGTTGATGAGAAATTGGGGTGCAGCGAACGGGGAAGATCACGTATCGTGGGCATGAATTCAGTGAATTTGTTCCTCAGAAGACTTGTGCTTATATTAGCCAGCATGATCTTCACCTTGGGGAGATGACAGTGAGGGAGACTCTTGATTTCTCGGCTCGTTGTTTGGGCGTTGGCCCGCTGTATGAGACGTTGGCAGAACTCTCGAGGCGTGAGAAACAGGCAGGGATCCACCCTGACCCTGAGATTGATGCATTCATGAAAGGGATATCAATCTCTGGTCAGAAAACCAACATGGTCACAGATTATATTCTTAAGGTTTTTTTTTTTTTTATTTTTTTATTTTTTTTTTTATTTTTTTTTTTTGCTATCTATCTCCTGTTTCGAACGAGAAGCATGTGAATTTTGATAAGAAACTAACTTGGTGTTGTTTGAATGGTAGATACTTGGTTTAGATATCTGCTCAGATGTTATGGTTGGAGATGATATGAGAAGGGGAATTTCGGGAGGGCAAAAGAAACGTGTCACTTCCGGTATGTCTTCAGCAGACAAACTATAGATATTCGATCTAATTTTTGTCAGCTTGAATATTTCTGTATGTTTTAACCTTTCCTCAAATGACGTCATCACTTCTTGTAGCTATACTGTTAGTTAGTGTTATCTTGTGGTATTTTGGTTGAATTCATATTCTTACACAGCCCGCCCCTCTTAGAATTTTGATTAGTGACCATGAATTTCACTAGATTATAATTTCATTGAGAAAGAGGCAATTCAAGAGACAAAGCATGTAATGAGTTTTCATCTGATACTGTGTCCATGCGGTCTGCATTTCCTGTATTGATCGATTGATGTTGGAACGTCAGGGGAAATGTTGGTTGGGCCAGCCAAAGTTCTTTTCATGGATGAAATATCAACTGGATTAGACAGCTCTACCACCTTTCAGATTGTCAAGCACATGAGCCAAATTGCTCATATACTTGGTTTAACCTTGATAATTTCTCTTCTACAACCACCCCCGGAGACCTATAATCTTTTTGATGATATTATCTTGTTGTCAGAAGGCCACATTATCTATCAGGGTCCCCGAGAAAATGTTTCTGAGTTCTTTGAGTATATGGGCTTTAGATGCCCTGTGCGAAAAGGAATTGCCGATTTTCTTCAAGAAGTAACTTCGAAGAAGGACCAAGAACAATACTGGTACAATAGAAACCAACCCTATAGATATATCTCAGCTTCGGACTTTGCGGAAGCCTTCAGTTTCTTCCGAATAGGCCAAAAGCTTGCTGAAGACCTCCGTGTTGCCTATGATAAATCTAAAGTGCAGCATGCAGCGTTGGTTAAAGAAAAGTATGGTATATCCCATAAGGAACTATTTCGTGCATGCTTCTCTAAGGAATGGTTGCTGATGAGACGTAACTCTTTTGTTTACATATTCAAGGCTTCCCAGCTTACGATAATGGGTATTGTAGCCTTCACATTGTTTCTTAGAACAACAATGCACCATGGAAAAATAATGGATGGAGGACGATATTTTGGAGCACTTTTCTTTAGTCTTATGATCACAATGTTCAATGGAATGGCTGAACTTTCAATGACTGTCAACAGGCTGCTAGTCTTCTTTAGACAAAGAAATCTTTTGTTCTATCCAGCCTGGGCTTTTTGCCTACCCATTTGGATATTAAGATTCCCCATACATCTCCTTGAATCAACAATATGGATCTGTCTCACGTACTACACAATCGGATTCGCTCCTGCTGCTGGAAGGTAAAATCTTGGTTCAGTCAACTAACGAAATGCTTGACTTGAACTGTAATCAGAATGTGATTCACTTATTTTTTTTCTTCATGCTTTAGGTTTTTCCGTCAACTTTTAACTTTAATCTCCGTAAAGGAGATGGCCGGTGGCCTGTTCCGGTTCATTGCTGCAGTTGGGAGAACCCAGGTTGTTGCAAACACATTAGGGACCTTCTCTTTGCTTGTGGTCTTCGTCCTCAGGGGTTTTATAGTTGCCAAAAGTAATTCCTCTGTGATTCCAACCGCAAAATTTTCTCTATAGCCACCTGAACTGCTTAAATGCTAACTTAATAAGAAATGTCATGATAACATATTTAGTTTTTGGGATATTTATATCCTTTCTGGATGACAGATGATCTGGCGCCATGGTTAAAATGGGCCAATTATTTTTCACCCATGAGTTATGGACAAAATGCTATAGCCATAAACGAATTTCTTGCCAAACGATGGAGCAGTGTAAGTCTTATCATTACTTTACCAATAATAGTGACTTGCACCTCGAGTTTCATGAGCCTTGCAATCATCCATTTCTTTCTTCCTGCAGCCTAATACAGATCCTCGGTTCCCTCAACCAACTGTTGGGAAAGTCCTCCTGAGGTCGAGGGGGTTCTACACGGAAGATTATTGGTTTTGGATTTGTATTTGTGCACTCTTAGGATTTGCAGTTCTCTTCAACTGTTTATTCATTGCAGCGCTAACTTTCTTACACCGTAAGCCCCATTTCATAAGTTCCACTTTTTCATCTATGTAAATTGGAAACAGAGGTTAATTTGCTAGCTGACCAAATTTTTAGCGTTGGGTGATTCAAAGAATTTAACATTGGATGATGATGACAGCAAAAAGGATTCATTTGGACAAGATGTACAAGGGACATCTAAAGGTAGTAGCTCTTTGGATCTCCATCAATTTAGATAGTTTTAGTTCTTTCCATCTGTGTATACAAATAGAGTATAGTTTCCATACTTCATTAAGTAGCCAGAATTGAGAAGTTAATAAATGTTCCATCCAACTTTGTCTAAAGGGAGGATTTAGTTATTTAGTGGGAAGTGAGAAGCTTTCCAGAAGTTGCCGATAGAGACCCCTTTAGCTAAAACACACATTTAATCAGCAAACTGGTGTATCAAGTTTCCAAAAACTCATTCCAGGACTTTTAAGACACTATAAGTAAAGCCAATTTTTATGAAGTTTTTGACAAATTGCTTAACTAATACAGGAAAGGATAAGGAAGTCCAGCAAACCAGTTCAGGCGAAATTGTTGGTACTGTTGATCATGCACCTAATAAAGGAACACTTCTATCTTTTCAGCCTTTGTCGCTTGTGTTCAACCATATAAATTACTATGTGGATATGCCGGCTGTAAGTGTGGTTCTCTTTATTTTTCCATTTTGTACTTTGGTTATAATAACTGAACTTTCAGTTATTTTAATCATTAGAAAGCTTATCGGTAGAATACCTATAGTAATTATATATTGTATATTGATGAACAATTAAATATTCTGTTAGTTTTAGACTTTTAGTTCATCTAAGAGTTCAAAGGGACTGTTCGCATCTTTTGTTTTACCAGGTTATGAAAGCTCAAGGTGTTGAAGGCCGTCGTCTACAACTACTACGAAATATAAGTGGAGCTTTTAGACCTGGAGTATTGACTGCACTTGTTGGGTCTAGTGGTGCTGGAAAGACAACCTTAATGGATGTATTAGCTGGGAGAAAAACGGGCAGATACATTGAGGGAAGTATCAGCATTTCAGGCTACCCAAAGAAGCAGGATACATTTGCGCGAATCAGTGGATACTGTGAACAGAATGATATTCATTCCCCTAATGTCACCGTGTATGAATCTGTATTATACTCTGCTTGGCTACGCCTTCCTGCAGATGTAAAGAAAGACACTAGAAAGGTTGTGTATTTTGTTTTTATAACTTGATTTTCCTCACTTATTCCTCGTAATATAAAATAATATTTTACCATCTATTCCTGGTATACTGCAGTTGTTTGTTGAAGAAGTAATGGAATTGGTTGAGCTTAACCCTATAAGAGTTAGCTTGGTTGGACTTCCTGGAGTTTCGGGCCTTTCAACCGAACAAAGGAAGAGACTAACAATTGCTGTAGAGTTGGTGGCAAACCCATCCATCATCTTCATGGACGAACCGACTTCGGGTCTTGACGCAAGAGCAGCTGCGGTTGTTATGCGCACAGTGAGAAACACCGTGGATACAGGAAGAACTATAGTCTGCACAATTCACCAACCGAGCATAGATATATTTGAAGCTTTTGATGAAGTATGCACAATTCAGATCCTTAATATGTTTTTCCTTTCTCTCTGAACCTTTTCTTGTAAGTATCTACTTATCTATTCAACTCCCTCTCGTATTATTCTGACTAAATATTTGAAGCTTATTGCAGTTATTTTTAATGAAGAGAGGAGGCCGGGTTGTATATGCTGGACCTCTTGGTCAACAATCTCAGAAACTGACAGAATATTTTGAGGTGAGCTGTCTCCAAAAGTTCGCTTTCGCTCTCATGAGTTCATGAACGCTTCCGAATTCCTGCAATGGAAAACTCTTTTTTCCTTATATTTTAAATCTTATTACTATCATCATAGGACAGGCTATTCCCGGGGTTCCTGAGATTGAAGATGGAGACAATCCAGCAACCTGGATGCTGGATATCAGCAGTCCAGCAGCTGAGAGTGAACTTGGAGTTGATTTTGCTGATATTTATGCTGAATCATCGCTTTATCAGTGAGTTGAAAATGAATCTTGTACTTCTGTTGGTACTAGCTTTTGTGTTCTCAGTTTCTTAAGCCGTTATGGATCTCATTTCTTCTTCATTACACAGGAGGAATCAAGAACTTATTAAAGAGCTCAGTAATCCTCCGCCAGGTTCCAAGGACCTCTGTTTTCCTAGGAAGTACTCCCAATCGTTGCTTGAGCAGTGTAAAGCTTGTTTCTGGAAGCAGTTTTGGTCATATTGGCGGAATCCACGATATAATGCTATCCCGTTCTTAATGACGATATTAATTGGTCTTGTATTTGGGATCGTTTTCTGGAATAAGGGAAAAAAAATGTAAGTTTTACGTACAGTTTCCTGATTTAATATCTTTCAATAACATTAGTTTTTGAAACAACAACACAGACATGCAAGATACTAGTTTCTATAGTCTTTGAGTGCTAATGTAATTGGTATATACTTTTAAATAATATGATTGAGGTTCTGCAAAGAAAAGATCTACGATATGTTTTACTATAAGACAATTTTGTTGTAATTGATGGAAATTGAAGTTACTTTATTGCTGCTTCCATCAATATTTTATCTCTGTTGCTTCCAGTATGATGCTAGTGTGAATCTTGTATTTTGCCTACGTAAAAGCTGACGTTCACATTTTATTGACAGAAAAAATCAACAGGATCTTCACAATATTTTGGGATCAATATATTCTGCTATTCTCTTCCTTGGAGCCTCTAATAATACTTGTGTGCAAGCTGTCATTTCTATAGAGAGGACAGTTTTCTATCGTGAAAGGGCAGCTGGAATGTTTTCAGCACTGCCTTATGCATTCGCTCAGGTATTTCGGTCTACTTGAATACTCTGATTGTACATGCAACATCACAACAATATTCATGTGAAGCTTTTCAGGTGGCCATAGAGATGATCTACGTAGCAATTCAAACTATGATATACGCTCTTCTAGTGTATTCGATGATTGGATTTGAATGGGAAGCTGGCAAATTCTTTTGGTTTTTCTACTTCTTTTTCATGTGCTTAGTCTACTTCACTCTTTATGGGATGATGTTCATTTCACTGACCCCTGGCCCCCAAGTTTGTGCTATTACGTCATCTTTCTTCCTCAGCTTTTGGAACTTGTTCTCTGGTTTCCTCCTTCCACGACCGGTAAGTCAGTTTGGCCCACGGGCTAATTCTCAATATTCTTTCCTAAGGCGTGTCGTGTTGACAGAATTATGATTGTATGGCAGCAAATTCCAATATGGTGGAGGTGGTATTACTGGGGCTCTCCAGTTGGTTGGACCATTAATGGGGTTATGACTTCGCTATTCGGTGAATTAAACTCTCTAGTGGAGGTGCCCGGAGTTGGTTTTAAGACAGTGAAAGCGTTCCTCGAACAAAACTTTGGTTATCACCACGATTTTCTTCCGGTTATTGCTGGCGTTCATTTGGTTATCGTCTTACTCTTTGCCTTAACCTTTGCCCTTGGTATCAAATTTCTTAACTTCCAAAGGAGATGAAGATATTATCATCATCGTGGAGGAAAACTCTCACGTACTCTTTCTCCAAGTTCAAGATTTGACGATGAAACCAGTTTTGAGAGGTTAGTATAATATGATAATATGTTTGAAGTTTTTGGCAATCAAAACTGAGGTGTTTGAATCAGCGACGATGATGCTTGGGATTCTTAGCCTTGTACTGAATGTGAGATATGGAATGTGAGTTTACTAATGTCATTTTCTTTTCAATGCGTCACTATAGAATGTCTATAATTTAATTTTTCTGGGATAATTCCGTAAGGCTATGTTGGGGAGAGAGTTGTTTGATTTTTTATTTTATTTTATTTTATTTTATTTTTGGTAAAATGAAATTTTTTATTTCACCAATAATGAAGACAAAGCCAATCTTACAATCTCGAAAAACCATGCAGCTACACAACATAAACAAAACCTAACTTTTCAACATTCGCATCAACTTGCTATCTTTCACACATCTCCCTGCAAATTGAAGTTGGCATTGCCTTATCACCAATTCAACTGCATTCTGTTTGGCTTGAAATCGTCTCTGATTCTGCTCCTTCCAAAGGAAGTAAACTGTCGTGGCAAGAGCAGTTCCATACATATTTTGTTTACTTGTTTTTGATCCACATTGTATCTCCAAAAACCTCAGTTCCAGTTACCCACTCAGTTGGCATTCTTGGTATACCTGCCCAATCAGTGACAGTCTGCCAGACTAGCGCTGAGAATTCACATCTGAAAAACAAGTGATTCATCGTCTCATTTTCCTTTGTACAGAAGCTACACATAGGCTCCACATGGATCCTCAATTTCAGCAGATTTTCATAAGTGCTCAATCTTCTCAAAACGGCTAGCCAGGTTATGAAAATGCTCTTTGGTGGTGGTGGTGGTGCTGCTGCTGCATTGCTCGTGAGAAGTTTTTGCCATGCAATTTTCTGTACTTCTCCTCTCAATTCTAAGTATAATTTTTGATTGAGCGAGATATTCTCTAGCATCAATAATTTTCTTAATATTCTGGGAGTTGATTGATGTTTAATACTCCCTCCGTCCCGTTATTCTTGTCCTGTATTCCTTTTTGGGGTGTCTCATTATTCTTGTCTTGTTTCCTTTTTTGGAAATAATTAGGAGATAATTAATTTGTTAAACAATCCACTTTACATCTTTCATCATACTTTTTTACCTCATTTTTTGTGTCATTCACTATTCTCTTTCTCTCTCTACCCACTTTATTCCACTTTATTTCATTATTCACTCTCTCTACCCACTTTATTTTACTTTATTACTTTATTTTACTATTCACTCTCTCTACCCACTTTATTTTACTTCAAAAATTTCACTAAACATACTTTCTATTCTTAATTATTTTCTCCTTAAATCCCGTACCCAAAAGAAACAGGACAAACCTGGTGTGACGGAGGGAGTAGTAGTTATTGAAATGGATAATAACAGCATGTGACATAACCAAAAGTAAGTCCAAAGTCTGGACTGGTACTATTTGACATGATGAGTTTGTATGATTTCTGTAGAACTAGTATAAGTTTTGGTTTAATTTCTCTAGATATTGTCATGGATTTGGATTCTGAATATTTTAAGCCAATAAGATGTCTCTTAAATTTAAGAATTTATCTTTCGAGGAGGTGTTTCTTGTAGCAAGTTGTGAATGTGATCAAGGATGAATGTTGTGTTTTTCGAATTCAAGATTTCAAAGGGGCAATTTTTCTGCAATTTAGTTTGGTGGTACGGTTATCGCACAAAGTGCCTATAATTGAACGAATTTTATAAGAAAAACAAAAAATTGTTGCTTGGTGGGGCTGAAGCCTCCCCTAACTCTCCATTGATGATATTTTTATAATCTTTATTTTGTGATGGTATCTTTCTTACCAATTTTGAAACTGTGTATAATCTAAAAATTTGCGATGGAGTCAACATTGACGCAAGTATAGCTGTGTAAATTTTTTTGATTTGGCTTAATCAGTCCAACAAATCGATTTTGTCACCATATATAGTCTCTTATAAACTCAAATGCAAAATACAAGAAATAAAGAGAATACACGCGAGTAATACAAATAATTTGACTTCACAGAATCATACAAAGCAAACATACAAGAGAATCGACGGACCTAAAAAATAAATTAGGAAAAGATAAAAAAATTCTAACCCATACGATTCTTGATCAAAGAGTCTATATATAATGTGTAATGAATATTAGTCACAAAAGAATAAATGGAAGAAAACGCTACTAGATTCAACAAAATATTTCACCAAACAAGCATAATTTAGATACATTACAAGAAGATAATAACACCTTCATCTCCTTTGAAAGTTGAGGAACTTGATACCAAAGGCGAAGGTGAATGCAAAAAGTAGGACAAAAACAAGATGCATGACAGCAACAACAGGAAGAAAATCATGCTCATATCCTAAATTTTGTTTGAGGTAAGCTTTCACTGTCATAAAACCAACTCCAGGCACCTCAACTTGAGATTCAAATTCACCAAATTGAGAAGCCACAAGCCCATAAATCGTCCAAGCCACCGGAGAACCCCAGTAATACCACCTCCACCATATTGGTATTTGCTGCCGTACATGTCGACAACAACACACCTTAAAACAAGGAATCTCGAGAATTAGCAGCACGATGAGGAATTTGACTTACCGTTCGTGGAAGTAGGAAACCAGAGAACAAGTTCCAAAAGCTGAGGAAGAAAGATGATGCAATGGAAGCAACTTGGAGGCCTGGGGTCAAGGCAATGAACATCATCCCGTAAAGAGTGAAGTAGACGAAGCACATGAAAAAGAAGTAGTATAACCAAAAGAATCTAACAGCATTCCATTCGAATCCAATCATAGAATAGAGTAGAAGGACGTATGCTGCAGTTTGAATTGCTATGTAGATCATCTCTATAGCCACCTGAAAAAATTTACATGCACATTGTTGTCCAGAGGTGATGATGATCAAGAAAATTTGCCGAAAGCTAAGACATTATGGCGTTCAAGTTGAACGTACAATTACCTGAGCAACTGCATAAGGCAATGCTGAATACATTCCAGCTGCCCGTTCACGATATAAAACTGTTTTCTCTATAGAAACGACGCCTTGCACAGAACCCATACTTGAGGCTCCAAGGAATAGAACAGCAGAGTATATAGCTCCCAAAAGATTTTGAAGATCTTGTTGCTTGTCGCTGTAAAAAAAATCCACAACATAAAATAAATTAATTAACAAAGAGTAAAACATTAATGTTTCAATAACCGATGCTGCTGAAAGACATTAAAAAGAAATTATATAAGTGACTCACATTTTTTGTCCCTTCTTCCAGAAAATGAGTCCGAATATCAGACCAATCATTATCGCCATTAAGAACCGGACGGCATTATATAGTGGATTTCGCCAGTATGACCAATACAGCTTCCAGAAACAAGCTTTGCACTGCTCGAGAAATGGTTGAGAGTACTTTGTACGAAAATAGAGGTCCTTGGAATCTGGTGGAGGAGTACTGAGCTCTTTAATTAGTTCTTGATTCCTCCTGAATAGCACATAACAAATGAGATCCGTTATGGCTTCAAAAACTAAAAATATAAAGCTAGTAAAAAGACGAACAAGCTTCATCTTCTACTCACTGATATAGCGATGATTTGGCATAAATATCAGCAAAATCAACTCCAAGTTGACTCTCAGCTGCTGGAGTGCTGATATCCAGCATCCAGGTTGCTGGATTGTAACCATCTTCGATCTTAGATACTCCAGGAATAGCCTATCACATGATGAAAGTAATATGCTTAAAATATAAGACGAGCTTCCAATGGCAGGAGATATACTAGTGTTCATGGACATGATGAGAGCGAACATAAATTGTTGGAGACTGCTCACCTCAAAATATTCTATCAGCTTCTGAGAATGCCGACCAAGAGATCCAGCATATATAATACGGCCTCCTCTCTTCATTAAAATTAACTGCAGTAATCTCCAAAGATTTAGTCTGATTGATAAATCAGTAAAGTAGACTTAAGTAAATATTCTGAGTAAAAGAAAAGATTATTAGAATCTACATTGTGCATACTTCATCAAAAGCTTCGAATATATCTATGCTTGGTTGGTGAATTGTGCAGACAACAGTTCTTCCTGTATTCACCGTGTTTCTCACTGTACGCATCACAATAGCAGCAGCTCTTGCATCAAGACCGGAGGTTGGTTCATCCATAAAGATGATGGATGGGTTAGCAACCAATTCGACAGCAATTGTTAGTCTCTTCCTTTGTTCAGTTGAAAGACCAGAAACTCCAGGAAGCCCAACCATGGAATCTCTAATGGGGTTAAGCTCAACCAATTCCATTACTTCTTCAACAAACATCTGCAGTATACGTGGAATAGTTAGTAAAATGGTCTTCCACAACGTTATAGCAATTGAGGAATATCAAGAAAACGAAGAACAAATCTCACCACCTTTCTAGTGTCTCTCTTCACATCTGCAGGAAGGCGTAACCAAGCAGAGTACAATACAGATTCATACACGGTGACATTAGGGGAATGAATATCATTCTGTTCACAGTATCCACTTATTCGTGCAAATGTATCCTGATTCTTCAGGTAGCCTGATATGCTGATAGTTCCTTCAATGTAACCACCTGTCTTTCTTCCAGCTAAGACATCCATTAAGGTTGTCTTTCCAGCACCACTAGCCCCAACAAGTGCCGTCAATATTCCAGGTCTAAAAGCTCCACTCACATCTCGTAGTAGTTGGAGACGATCTCCCTCAACACCTTGTGCTTTCATTTCCTGATAAAGACAAAAAGATAAAATAATATTCAATTGTCAATTCTTCGTATTCTATGGGAAAATATATGCATGATAAGTAAAACCACTGCATTTCAGTTCTTATCACCAAACTACAAACTAGAAAAAGTAAAGAGAAGCACGCTTACAGCTGGCAAGTCCACATAGTAATTTATATGGTTGAACACAAGAGACAGAGGCTGAAAGGGTAGAAGCATTCCCTTTTTAGATGCATGATCTACAGTACCAACGATTCCCTCAGAAGTGGTTTGGTGCATGCTTTTATCATCTCCTGTAGTAAGATAAGTAATTATTGAAAACTGCAACAGATAATATGAAATTAAAATTGGTTGTATTTTTAATGTGATGCAGAAGTGCTTGAATGAGATTTTGGTTCACGAGTTTAAGGATTATTTTTGTGGTGTTCTTTCTGAAGGCACTACAACATTTCATAGTTTACTTAGACAAATTGGATGATTTTTTTTTTTCTTAATTTCTCAATTCCTGGATCATGATACACACGAATGATGAAAAAGAACTAAAATCAATAATTTAAAGGCAGGGCTAGTACCTTTCAATGTCCCCAATACATCTAGTCCAGATGAATTCTTTTTGCTGGTATCGTCATCCAATATTAAATTGTTTGATTGGCCCGAAGCTATATATTTGGTCAGCCAGCAAATCAACTCTATTTCCATTTAAAATCAATGAAAGTGAAACTTATCGATTATGACTTACGGTTTAAGTAGGTCATTGCAGCAATAAATGAAACGTTGTAAAGAACCGAAAATCCTAAGAGTGCAGAAATACAAATCCAAACCCAATAATCTTCTGTGTAGAAACCCCTTGACTGAAGGAGCTCTTTTCCAACAGTAGGTTGAGTGTATTGGGGATCTGTATTAGGCTGAAGCAAGAAAGGGATGGGCACAAAGATAATTGCAGGAAATATGAAAAATAAAAAATGGACACGAGTCCAAGCCAGTATAGTATCATTGGTAAAGCATCAAGTGACTTACAGTACTCCATCTTTTGGCAAGAAATTCATTTATGGCTACAGCATTCTGTCCATAACTCATGGGAGAAATGTAATAGGCCCATTTTAACCACGGCGCCAAATCATCTGCCATCAGAATATATAGATGACACTAGAGTACACTTACTACTCATATTATCATTAGATTTCATATTAAGTTCACATATAAGAAGCTCAGGAGACACGCAGTACTTACTTTTGGCGACTATAAAACCACCGAGGACCATGATCACGAGCAAAGAGAAGGTCCCTAATGTGTTTGCAACAACTTGGGTTCTTCCTACAGCAGCAATGAACCGGAACAAACCAAGTGCCATCTGCTTTATGCTGAAAAATGTCAAAAATTGCCGGAAGAACCTAGAAGAGCACACAGACAAAAACTAAGTTAGCACATTTTGATTAGTGTTCAGGCCAAATATTCAATTAGTTGATTGAACCAATCAACCAAGAAATTACCTTCCAGAAGAAGGAGCAAACCCAATTGTGTAGTATGTGAGACCCATCCATATTAATGATTCCACCACAGATAAGGGAATACTTAATATCCAAATAGGTAAGCAAAAAGCCCAAGCTGGATAGAACAAAAGATCTCTTTGTTTGAAGAAGACTGGCAGCCTGGAGACAGTCATTGAAAGTTCAGCCATCCCGTTGAACATCATGGTCATAAGACTAACGAAAAGTGATCCAAAAAATTTTCCACCATCTGTTAATTTTCCATAAGGCATTGTTGTTCTCAGAAATAATGTGAAGGCTATTAAACCCATTAATGTTAGCTGCGCAGTCTTGAATATGTATACAAACGAGTTACGTCTCATCAGCAACCAGTCCTCAGAGAAGCATGCACGAAACAGTTGCCAACGGGATAAACCATACTTTTTTTTCACCAAAGCTGCTCGGTGGACTTTAGATTTGTCGTATGGAACGCGGAGGTCTTCAGCAAGCTTTTGGCCTATTTCAGAGGATTTGAAGGCTTCCGAAAATTCTGAAGAAGGGATATATTTATAGGGCTGGTCTTTCTTGAACCAATATTGTTCTTGGTCCTTCTTTGACGTTACTTCTTGAAGAAAATCAGCAACTCCTTTTCGTGCAGGGCATTTGAATCCCATGTACTCAAAGAAGTCAGTAACACTTTCTCGTGGACCTTGATAGACAGTGTGGCCTTCTGATAACAAGATAACATCATCAAAAAGATTATAGGTCTCTGGGGCTGGTTGTAGAAGAGAAATGACCATGTTTAAACCAAGTATGTGAGCAATTTGGCTCATGTGATTGACAATCTGAAAGGTGGTAGAGCTGTCTAATCCAGTTGATATTTCATCCATGAAAAAAACTTTGGCTGGCCCAACTAACATTTCCCCTGAAGTTTCAGCAGCAATCAGTCCATATTTTTGTTCCAAAGACATATTGTAGTGCCCGATCTACGAGCTGGAACTCCTATTTGCATAATCAATACAACTAAATGCAGAACAAATAGCCACAAAAACGGATGAAAAACCATTACATGCTTCCTAATCCTCTCTAGAATTGTCTCACTCTCTCTCATTGAAACTAAAATCGAGTGAGATTCACTATCACTTTTCAAAATCCCAGAAAGAGGGATGTGCAAGAAAATGAATCCAACTAAAACAACATGAGATCGCACTAACCAACAATTCAGCTACCAGAACTGATGACAACATTTCAACACATGTAAAAACATACAAGATAACAAAAATTAGATCGAATATCTTCAACTTTCTGTGTTAGAAAACATACCAGTTGTGACGCGTTTCTTTTGCCCTCCGGAAATGCCCCTTCTCATATCATCTCCAACCATAATATCTGAGCATATATCTAAACCAAGAATCTATCATCATGATAACACTAAGTCAGTTTTCTATCAAAATTCACAAGCTCAAAGAAGAAGTTGGTTATAAACAGAAAATAGCTAGACAGGAACCTTAAGAACATAATCTGTGAACAGGCTGTTTCTCTGACCAGAGATTGATATGCCTTTCATGAATGCATCCACCTCAGGGTCAGGATGGATCCCCGCCTCTTTTTCACGCCTCGAGAGTTCTGCCAACCCCTCATATCTCGAGCCAACGCCCAGACAACGAGCTGCAAAATCAAGAGTCTCCCTCACTGTCATCTCCCCATGATGAAGATCATGCTGGCTAATATAGGCACAAGTCTTCTGAGGAACAAATTCACTGAATTCATGCCCACAATAAGTGATCTTCCCCGTTTGCTGCACCACATTTTCTTATCAACTATCACAATTTTAGAAGCCATACCACTAAGTATAATACACAATAATAGAAATCATACCTTTAAATTATGATCAAGCTTTCCACCAAGTGCAAGCAAGAATGTTGTTTTCCCTGCACCTGGAGGACCCAAAAGCAGCGTGATCCTGAGCACATAATAATTACGTGAAACAACAAGGCAAATCTGCATTCCCTCAAAAAAAAAACTATATATTCAATATAATACAAGAAGCAAAAAATTGGAAAATAAAATTGGAGATTTTTTTTTAACCTGGATGGTTTGATAATTCCAGAGGCATCTTTAAGTATCTGAATCTTTCTCTTCTCGGCAGGAGCGAGCTTCACTAGTTTTAGAACACTCTGTTATTGATTAACAGAATCAGAATCAGCTCTTGATTTCCTTTTTTACTTTTTCTTCAGACAAATTGTATTATAACCGATATCAGTTAACTGTATAGTCTGTATTGCTATTTGCTATCATAATGTGTAAGTCCTTTTCACGACGAAATCGATAGTGTCAGATAGTCTCGATCAAATGTAATTTGAAAACAAAAAAAATCACAATTTTTTTTTCTCTATAATTAATACGAACAGAGCTTAAGTGATGTTTGAAGCAACGATTATGCACGCATGCCATGCATTTATCCGAACTGATTGTCGAATTTCACACTTAGAAAAGAGACGTCTTTTGTACTGATTTGAGAGAGAATTTAATTCTGAAATTTATAAATAATAAACTCCAAAAAGAATATTTATATAACCCAAATGACACCATTGATAAAGATATCATAGTCGATACCATCGCAAGTCATTTTGACTATTCATTCTCAACGATTCAAAACCCACTATTAATTAATTATCCAAAAATAAATACACTAAAACCTCAATAAATTAATAACCTTTGGACTATAAAATTTTATTAATTTAGAGAAATATTAATATATCAATAAGTTAATAATTTTTAATTAAAAGAGTGATTCTCTAATTTTAATAATTTATACAAAGATTATGAGTAAAAATAAATTGCGCTTAATTCTTAAATGTATTGAAAATAAATAAATTTATGTATTTTTAATTGAATATATTCATGTATCGATCAAATTATACAGTGAATGAAATTATTGACAGCGGCAATCACACTTAACTTTTTTCATTTTAGTTGAAGAATTTGATATTGAATTTTCAGATACAATTAGAAAAGTTAAAGATGTACTACCTCCGTCCGTTTCAACTTATCCCATTTTGCCATTTCGGGTGTCCGTTTCAACTTATTCCATTTCCTTTTAAGGAAATAATTAAGAAATCACTTTATTCACTTTATATCACTTCAGCACCACTTTATATCACTTTATGTCACTTCAACACCACTTTATATCACTTTATCAATTAAAAAATACTTTAATGGAGAAAACTCTTTTCTTAATTTTCGTGCCGATCCCAAATGGCACAAGTTGAAACGGACGGAGGTAATACTAATTTACTTAGATTTAAATTTCAATGGAGAACAAGACAACTATTGTTTTGAATGTTATTAGTAAACTTAAAGATGAAATCACTTTACTCTAAATTTCGAGAAAAGCATAGAACAATAGATTCATATTTTAACAAATTATCATAGCAAATATAATTGTAATAATTGAGACTTATTAATTTATAACATATGATGGATTATCATATTACTATAATACTTATAAAAGGGAATATGTAAAAAATATTATATTAATTTTTTTTTAATTTAATAATTTTTTACAAGGATCCGAGTGGGGTCCGAAAAAATTTATTATATAAAAAAGTTTATTAATTTATAGAATATTAGTAATATTCATTGAGGTTTTAGTGTAATAATGGATACGCTCCCTAAAGTAAGCCACTTTTCCGGTTGGTTACTCAACAACTTGATGTAATTAATTCATTAATTATTCTTTTTGAATTAATTTATTCATGGTACTAATAATTGGTAATTACAAAAAATACTTAAAGTAGTCTCATGCATGCGCAAACTATTCTACTTATGATCACTATTATTTATCAAACTTTATTGTGTGCATGTATTTAGCAAGTGAATTCCCCTAAGCAATCGTGTTCGTCATTTTGTGCGGTGTATCATCTTTATCACATGTGATGTAACCTCCTAAATAAGCGTGAAACTGCCTTCAATTTCAACTACACTCAAACATTACATATACTTTTCCATTTCCAATCATATCATCTCATCTCATCTCATCTCATCTACATACTATACTATCGCCACGTGTTAGAAAAAAAATTAAAAAAAAACAACAGAAATTGAGATCCAGATGGGAGAAAAACCTCAATTGCATTCATCGTCGCATTAATCAAAGTCGGCAACGCTCTGCTTCCGACGTGCACTTGTCCCTCCACCGATAAATGCTCGTACCTTATTTCTATTTTGGGCAAATCAAGCCCCACCCTGAACCAGTAAATCACCATCACCATCACTAACCCCAAATTGAAGCAAAAGGGGCAAATAAAGCGACCGGTTACCTGTCAATCCGGTCTCTGAGGCCGCGGAGGAGTTTCTCGTTGTCTCTCTCAACATCTTCAAGGATTCTGTTCATGAAATACCTTCTCTCCTCACCACTCAGCTTCTTCAAGTCGATTGGATCGGCTTTCACGGTTCCGTCTTCGAGAACCTTCTTCAGGAACCCTTGGCTGATCCTATCATACGTCGGCAGCCGCTCCAGTGCGGCCCACCGCAGCTCCTCCTCCTCCTCATCCTCTCTGTCCGAGGCGCGTCGGAAAACGTCCGGCTCCTGCTGCCACACATTCTTAAAACTCCGGCTGCTCACTGATCTCGCCAGATCATTGCCAACCAAAGCCAAAGACATCGCTTCAATTTGTTGTCAACCAGATTTCAAGTTTCTACAACAAATTTTGCTCATAACACAACCCCTCCATCTCATCGTTGGCTGTTTGACTTGTTATATTTCACTGCCGCCGTAGTGCATGGGTTGGTTGGTGTTGCAGTTGTAAGCCTCTTCTGAAAATGCAGTGTGGACTGGAGTAGAAGAGAGAGAGAGAGAGAGAGAGAGAGAGAGAAAACCAGATATTTTGTTAGTAGAAGTTGATTAATGATTAGTTTTTTCTACAGAAAGGGGGGAAAAAAAGGTATCCATACTTTTTGGTTGTAATGTTGTGAATGGTTTATTCAAATTCAGCTCATATTTAGTTAAGAATGTCGCGTGTCAAACATTAAGACCACCATTTAATGATAAGAGTGTAATTATGCTTAGATTTAATCAAGAGAAAATACATAAAAATAATTATTTTATTTTTGTAAATTCAATTACTAATTATGGCGCGTGTGAACTATGGATGTAACACTTGTTATTAGTCCACGCCAAGTCATCAATTTACAAAATATATAATCTTTCCGTCGTCCACGATAAGTGCGGTTTGGAGAGAGTGACATATATTTTAAAAAATGTAGAGTAGGTGAAAGTGAATAACGATAAAGTAGTGTGAGTAGAGAATGATACTCACAATTATTATACTAGGATTTGTGGTTGAGAATGAACTAATTAAATGTTATTTGGTAAATAAAGAGACTTTTAAGAATAAAAAAAGCAAATGTTCATGTTCATTTTTTGCTGGACCACACGGCTAAAAAAGGAAATCGGACCACACTTATAGTGGACGGAGAGAACTATTTTTTTGGTTATTTATATACTTAATTGTAAAATGATTGGTTAGTGTTATCAATATGCATACGAGAGTAAATCACTATCTGTAATTTCTGGGATGATTACTTATAATCAACAGTATTTAAGGATGTTTAGTTATGTGCTTTTATGGTAGAAAGAAAAATAAAAAATTGTTTTTCATTCACATGGCAACTTGGAAATAATATCTTTTTTTAAATTTGATAGATGAATAAAAATAACTGTTTTTACTTTTTTTTTTTTTTTTGGCGAAAGTTGGTTGGCTTGCTTAGGATTCATAATTTTTCTTTCAGATGTACATAATAAACACTTTGGCTGATTTCTCAAGTCAGGTTTATTTTTCGAGTTGTAAGTTGTAACTTTCAGTACCTATCAATATCTATAACAGAACGTCGAGATCAATCGAAAAATTTATTACTTTATTAGTATAATTTAAAACAAAATAATTTTTTATAAATATGGGTGTTTTTGAATTATTGATTTAAGATGGTGATTTTATTTAAGATGCTAAATCTGTTAGGGGGGGGGGGGGGGGGGGACGTTGGAAGTTGGCACGGCACCATTAGAGGTGTTCACGGGCCCGGTTCCGGGTCGGAACCGGCCCGGAACCGTCGGTTCCGGTTCGGGAATGTTGGAATCTGAACCGACCCGCCATAATCACGGTTCCGGTTCGGAGCCGGCCCGCGTAGTCACGGTTCCGGTTCCGGTTTCAACCCGCCGGTTCAGGGCCCGAACCGTTTAAATTTTTATTTATTTTATATTTTTTTTAATCATTGAAAATATAAATTATATTGTATTTCAAACTCATAATCTTCAATATAATGTATAGAATCGATATAAAACAAAATATATCTTCATTTATACAAGTGTGATAAATTAAAAACCTTATATTTTCATACGGTTCAACGGTTCCGAACCGGAACCGCCGGTTCATATTTGAACCTTATATAAATATTTATTTTCTTTTTGGTCTTTTTCATTCCATTTATCGTTATAATTGTCATTTTTGATTTCTAAAACATACAATTAACATGAATTAATACAAAACATATTTTAAAACTAAAAAAAGAAAGAAAATAATAAAAAATCGTTGGAACCGCCGGTTCACGGTTCCTAGCCATTTGAACCGGAACCGGCCCGTCCTACATACGGTTCCGGTTCGGAACCGGCCCGTTGACTACGGTTCCGATTCGAAAACCGTTGACCACGGTTCCGGTTCCGGTTTGGATGAACACCTGATATGCTGTACATCCTCTTCTCTTAATCTACCTCACTTGTCATTGACTTTTTTGACATTAAAACTAATTGAAAATTGAAAAATGCAAACCATGGTTGGCTATTAATCTTTCCATATAGTATATTAAATTACTAACGTGTTATTAAAAAAAAAAATCGGAATTCTCTCTCCCCTTCACTTTTGCAATCTGTTCTCTCTTTCCTCCCTCACCCTTCTTCTTTCCACTCCTATTCTTCGATCACCATACAAATTCCAGCGGCAGCGGCATGATCGACTTTCTTTTTAGATTCTTATAGGAAAGTTTTCACAATTGCTTCTCCATGGCTTGACGCGCCGGAGATGGGCCGTAGAAGCAGCCCATTAGGGAGAGCTGGATGGGGTTGAAGGTGGCATTGGCTGCGGAGACGGCAACGGAGGAGATGGAGATGGAGATGGAGATGGAGATGTAGCTGGGGTTGTTGAATTCGAAATCTTCGAAGAGGATGAAGGGACGACGATCAGATGTGGTTGACAAAATCTCTTTTCTCGTTTCATGTTTTATCCTTCCTTCCATATACTGGAAGCCATCTCTTTCTAGCATCTTATTTCTGAAAATGGTCCTTTTCCTCCATCTGTTGATATTAAACACCAAATACTCTAATACTGTAATTTTTATTCCACTATTCAGCAAATTATCAAACAAATAATTTTTTGAAGCTTTGAATATCTGATCGTATTGTCAACGCCGGAGATGGGGGTGAATTAATTGGAGCTATTCGTCATCGTTGGAGATGAGGGACTGCTGATTGTTGTCTGCTCTCTCTCAGAAGGGGGTGGACCGGGTGGTGGCGGCGGCGGCAGCGGCGGCGGCAGTTGAAAAGAGGGTGGTCGTGGTGATCGGTGAAGAGGGTGGGAGAGAAGAGAACCGAGACGAGAGAAAGGATATTGAAATATTTATTATTAATTTTCTTAATGCAAAATATGTTGGCACCCGATGTGTTTTATTTATTTACTCATGTTTTTTTTTTAAGTGATGTCATTAATTTGGTAGATTTTGATGGTCACGGTGGCAATTGGGAAATCAACATAGGATTTAACTTGGGAGAGAAATCGACCGCCGTTGCAAAATTAGAGAATAAAAGAAAGATCTGGCCACATTTGTACTCGTACATACTTAGTCGTAACCAATTTATCATATAATCTTAATAATCATTTTCTAAAAGAAATAATATCTTAATAGTATTATTTAAACACTAGTTTTGGAGTATTTTTATTTTTCAATAAATATATGTTCTTAATGATATCGTAACATTTTAACTAATATATATATATATATATATATATATATATATATATCATAACATTTTAGCAGAAAAAATGAGGGTGACGGTATATTGGAGTAGGGTAATGATATTCGGCCACACTGTGGCCAGCCACACGAACTAAAAATGGTAATATATATTTTTAAAATGGAAATATATCCTAATTGGGAAGCATAAATCCTAAAGGGGAAATATGATTATTTCCATTTTTATAGTTAACTTTCCTTTTTTTACGCGTGTGGCTGGCCATAGTGTGGCCGGATATCTTTATTCATTGGAGTATTCAAGATTATAAATAAAAAAACACTTATTCACTTCAATTTTACTAAAGACGAAGATCAATATTGGAGTATTCAAAATTATACCCCCTCCGTCCCCAATTTAAAGTCCCATTTGCTCTCCAAAATCTGTCCCCAATTTAAAGTCTCACTCTATTTTTTGGACATCTATACCCTTTTTGTTTTTTTCCCTAAATTACTACCCTTTGCCACTACTTAAACTAACCCACCAGATTTAATCCACCTTAATTAATCATACTAATTTAATGTGGGCCCATACCACTAATTATACCACCCACTAAATTTACACCCCATCCATATCATTATTCGGCCCACCCACATTGCAATATACATTCTCTCTCTTGTTTCTCTGTGACTCCACCATTCTCTCTCTCGTTTCTCTGTGAAAACCCTAGAACTGTGCCGCTATCCTCTAAATCGATCTTCATTTTAGATTAATTCTCTTTGTGATTTTTGATCTCTCTCATCTTCTCCATGGAAAACCACTCCCTGATTCCATGTCTCTCTCTCGATTCTCTGTGAATCCCAAATCTCATCGAAAACCCTAAAACTTGAGTTCCTTCGTCTGAATCGATTTCCTCTCTGATTCTTACTCTATCTCATCTTGAACATGGAAAACCACTCTCAATGGAAGGACTCTGAAATGGAGTCGAGTTCCTTTTCCGTTTCTGAAGCTGGTTGCTCTTCTGTGACGCCGGCCAAATCGGCAGATCTCAGTTCCTTTTCGCCGGAGAATTCAGTGGGGGAGATCGATTTTGGGGCTTCTCTAGAAATTTTTGCGATCTTCGATACTGAATGGTTTCAGCTTTACAAAAGAAGGAAAGCTAGAGCACTGAATCGAGGATCTGTCAATTTGGGTTCCTTGGTGCCGGAGAAATCAGCGTCGGAGGCCGATTCTGAGATTCCAGATACTGACTTGGGGATCTTCGATTCTCAATCTGGTGTGTTGGCTGATTCGATGCCACTCTCTGAGACTCTTCACATGGTGCTGGAAACGCTTCCTGAGGATTTCCCGATCATGGTTCCTGAAACTCCATCGCCGCCGAGTGAGATGGAGAATGTACTCTTCTCTGGTGATGAGGTGATTCTGTTATTCTTCTCTGGTGTTTAAATGGGTGGGCTGGTGATGCCATTTGTCCCTGTTGCTCGATTATTTACTTGATGATGCGTGATGTGATGATAATGCTCCGATTGATGATGCATGATACTTGTGCGAGGATGCATTCTGTGATTATTTACTTCATGATGCTTCATGTTCCTTGGTCCCTGGATGCATTCTGTGACTTATGAATCCCTGTGATGCTTATTTACATGATGAGGCATTGTGAAAAATGAATCCATATGATGACTAAATCGGTTTATTTACTGGATGATGCATTGTTTACTGGATGATGCTTTGTGACTTATGAATCCCTGTGATGACAATGCTCTGAGGGATGATGAATGCTTATTTACATGATGATGCATTCTGATTGTTGCCTTGATGAATCCTGTTGTGATTGGAATTTGTGAGTCTCTTATGTGATTGCCTTAATGATGCCACCACTAGCATTGCCTAGTTTTGGAGGTTGAGTAAGACAGCCTAGAGGTAAATTGCTTTAGTCAATGATGCAATGCTGAGACTTGTTAAGCAAAAAATAGCTTACATTCCAAACATGATAGATACATGAGTCACAAGTGTTTGTCCCTGTAAACTAAAGCAAAAAACTGACCCACTATGGCCTTAATTCTAGATTTTGAATTCTTGCAGCCCTAACACCATGTCATCCAAAGTGTAGCTTGTTGTCCCTTCAACCCTTTGACTGTTTAGGAATTCTATGCATTCCTCAACCACTTCCTGTTCCACTTCTATGCATTCTGGCAGTATTCCCATCCTCCCCAATCTTTCCTTATTCATGTGAGGAATCTTGTACTTGTTGTCTCCCTTAGTCTTCATGATTTTCTTGTAGCAGTATTGAAGGGTAAGGAAAACATGATTGATCTTCTCTGGTTCATAGTTGTCATATGCAGCCTTCACATTCTGGATGAGGTCTTCTAGATTGTTGGTTTGTTGTTGATCCTTCAAAGATGTATAGCTCTAAAAAACCTAGATCATTTATATTGGTATCTGGGGAGTTTGGGGGTTGACATACTAGTTGGAAATTGAATCCATCAGAATTGGCAATTACTAGGAAGTCTGGATCATCAGGTTTAATATGTGGCTTCGCATTATCTTGTTGGATAAAAATCTGGTTGCCTAACAGCTGTGTTGGCCACTTAGCCTTGAAAACTGGTATCATCTGCATGAAAACATTGGCAAGGCTACATGATGAATCTGTTACAGATTCTGATAGCATTAAAAACTTAGAAAAATCTGACCTGATTCAGTAGACTGCCTTTGGTGATTGGTTTTGTGATTGCTGCTATTGGCTTGACTTCAATTGTGCCTGCTGATATATTTTTGGAGTTTCTCTTTGTTGGTTCATGTGTGATAAAGGGAAATATTCCAAACTTTCCATCAAACAACACATTGATGTCCCCATCTATTATTGGTCTGGAAACTGCACAATTGAACATAATCTTGGGAATATGTCTCTTGGATTTACAACTCCTATGTGGTTCTTGATCACCTTTTACAAGGTAGTATCTCTCATTCTCCTTCTTTAGGTAAAACCACTTCTCATCTATGTGAATTGTGTTGAACATGGACTGAAACTTGAAACTCCCTACCCCTGCATGTGTTTGAAGCTGACTAAGACTCCACTTGAGTCTAGAAAGCTTATTCTTCTCTGTTAAAAACGGTTTAATGGCTGATGTGTGTGGTGTAAGTTTCTCTGCTTTGACAAATCCGTGCAGTGCAGATTTACTGATGGTCCCGATACGAGTTCTGGTGTATGGGGGGGAGAATACACCAGTTAAGAAATTTAAAAATAACCCCCGAAAATTATCACAACTGAGTAATACGACTCAGCTGGAATCACAACTGAGTAAGGATACTCAGTTGGAAGTGTAGTGCTGTGCGGAATGTGGTAGATAAAAATAACTCGTATAAAATAACTCACGCTCAGATATGCAAGGTCGGTCAATAACCAAATCAGTTGAGAATGTATAAAATGCAGTTTGAGTGATGGTTAGTTGGTCAGTTGGATATGCAATAAATAACTGAACAGAAAACACAAACACACAAAGATTTACGTGGTTCGGAGAGAACTCCTACGTCCACGGGGAGTTGTGAGTCCACACAACTCAGTCCAAATTCCTTAGGACTGGAACCACAAAGCTTACGCGGGCTTTGCAACCGTTAAGATAAGTTTACGGGTACTTATCAACCTTACAGATAAGTTTACGGATACTTATCAACCTATCAACTCAATTTCGGAAAGAGTAGGGTCCTAACAACCTTTTAGAGGATGTGTGTGTGTGTGGGTTTTCCAACTATTAGCTCGAACTAAGGAGTGAGCTAAGATCTAAGGTTTGAACAAATGAAGACTCAAACTAAGATAAAAAACAAGAAGACAAATTCTAACACTCTATGAACTCTCAACTAGTGATGTTCTTAGAGATTGATTGTAGTTTAGCTCGTTTGCGATATGAACTCTCAACTGGTGATGTTCGCTCGTCTATCTGCTCTCGCACTTGTCTCGTAGATCTCTTGGTGAATGAATGAAGGCCTCTATTTATAGGCGGAGAGAATCAACTAGCCGTTGGATGAACCGTTGATCTCTGTTCTGTGAAAGCGATGGCTTGTCTCTCATCTCTGCAGATTTTCCCGATTTGGCAACTGTGAACTTCTGCTTTCCATCTGAGACAGCCTTGTGTTGGGCCAAATAAGGTAATGACAGAACGTCAAACCTTCACGTGACTTCCTTTTTGAAATTCAAATCTTCAACCTTTGACTTTCAACCTTGTTTAGTCGGTTGAGAAGTTTTGGTCTTCATCCGAGTGGTCTTCAGCTGATGTTCCATCTGATTGCTATCTTCATCTGACCTTCTGTCTGAATTGGAACAGTTGAACTCTCAGCTGCCTTGAACTTCATGTTGTCGATCTTATCAGTTCGAAACCTGCAACTGATGTTATGTATCTTGAACGCTCAGTTGTCTTTCACATTTGATGTTTTATCTCTTGAACGCTCAGTTGTCTTTCTTACATCTTCCCCATTGAACGCTCAGTTGTATTTCTTACAACTGATGTTCTATCCGAGTGTAGTCATGATGTCATCTTCAGCTGGAGACCTGTAAAGATAAAATCTCAACATTGCTCAAACAACGAGCCTAAATACTAACATTAGGTTATGGCAACATCTACTCGGTTGGGGTCAGTTGGTTTTGGAATCAATCAAAACTTTACTTAAATTTCCCAACATTTACTAATGCCAAGATTAGGTGCCATAACCCTCAGGGAAGTTCTGAGCTGCAGAGGCAGTGCCTTCACTTTTTCTTCATCCAATTCTTTCTTGTTTTTGTAATGCATACCTAACCTTTTTTATTGCAGGTGCACAGGAATTCCAAGGCTTAGTTGAGCTTGAACAGCTTGCCAAATCCTCCAAATGGTTCTCAAAGAAAGCTGGAATTTGGAAGTTGCCTCCTGTTTTGCTCCATACTCGAGTTGACCATCTGAGTTGTGTTGAAGCAACCATTGTGCCACCAGATTTTTGCCTTCATCTGTCAGCTTTCTAGTAGAATTAGAATGAGACATTTCTCTGTAACTGTTGTTGCTCCTGCTGATTTATGGTTGAGACTCATGAATGAGATGTAAATGTTGTATTTATTGATGTTTTAGGGAGTTGTGTAGTTTGAAATTCCCACCAAATTTTTTGATCAAGTCATTGTACTTTATCTCCTTATTTTAATTAATGAAAAGTTGTTTTGCCTCCAATTTTGTTTCTGGTTCAATTTCTTCCTGTTTTTGGCTCCATTTTCCTAGTTCAATTTCCAATTTCGTTTCTTGTACTGCATTTCTTTTTTTTTTTTTGGTCTTGGCAGATTTTAATTGAATCAACAGGAAGAAATAATGCACTTCCATTTAATTGAAACAGGTAAATGAAGCACTAATGAAACAAAAATTAAATAAAGGAAAACATAAATAAATAATGTCATCCACTCACCAAATAAATAAAGAATAAAAAAACCTACAAAGATTAGCAAAAAGTAAGCAAAAGATTAACAATACCCCTAATAGTCATTTTATCTCACTCAAACCCACTTTTTCAGCTTTTCTTAGTTTCCGTGTCGAGCCCACAATGGGACTTTAAAATGGGGACGGAGGGAGTAATTTTTATGCTTAATATATCTCATTTTTCCTTTTTATTGCTAAAAATCCAGATACCTAAACATGAATAAAATTATCCAACATTAAGAAATGTTTTAATGACTAATACTAAAAACTTATTTGTATTGTGCACCATATGCATTCACATTACGAAAAATTGTTCTAATAGCTTGATTTTACTTATTTACAACTTACAAGTAGTATAGGGCAATTAGCCTAATATTTACTTGATTTGGGATGAATTCTTATCGAAATTCATGAATCGAACAATAAAGTACTCAATTATTGATTATTCTTATCAAAATTCACCTATCAAACTATAGTTCTCTCAGTTATTTAATATAATTATTATGTATCAATAGAAATAGAGTTTATTTATTATTTATAATTCTTATTGAAATTCATCAATTGAGACTGTTAGGAAAATTAGTATCCTAAAATCCAACTAACCACAACCGAGTAGATGAAAACGATCAGTCTGAACTTAATTAGAGCTTAGTGTTTGAGCATAGGGATTTTTATCTTTACAGGATTCAAGCAGAAGAAGTCACTCAGAATGAAGAAGTCAGTTCTTGAGGAACTTGGTCAGTTAAACCACAACTCAGTTGGCTCCATAAATGAACCATGCAGCTCAAGCATGAAGAGAAGTTGTGTTGAAATCACTCGTCACAAAGCTGAGAAGAGAAGATTTTGGAGACATTGAAGGCACAAGAGTTGAAGTCCAAATTCAAATCTACTCGGAAGCACGAGTCAGCTTGGAAACTTACTATAAATGGACCGACAACAGAACAGAGATGCGCAAAAAGCGAAGGTCATAGTTGCCATTTTAGGAAAGTTTGTAGTGAAACAGGTGGAGTGTCATGCTTTTGGCAGAGATCAAACGACTCTTTCCAACGGCTAATTAGATCTCCTTTATATAAATAGGGTCTCCCTATTGAAGAAGAAGAGAGAGAGAGAGCAGAGTGAAGAAAGAAAATATTCAAGCGAAGCAGTAGACAACCACACTCTCCAGAGCAAGAACAACCAAGTTGAAGAATCAGTAGAAGTCGAGTATCTACACCTCCTCATGTTCCTTCATCTAGCCTCTCAAAAGGTCCTTTCTTTAATTGAGAGTCTAGAATTTAGGTTCTTGCATAATTGTTCTAAGCAGACTCTCTCCCAAAAAGATCGAGTCTCTAAACCTTAGGAAGAAGCTTCCAGTTCTCTCAGTGTAGAAGGCTTCATAGTTGGAAAAATCCTCAATCCTCAAACCTTAGGTATGTCTTTGAACCCGCAATCAAAGACCAGATAGTATACTTGCCCGAAAAAGTGCTGTAAGGTTTGGTTCAAACCCGTAATCGAACTGGTTAGGTTGCTTGGTACCCGCAAACCAAGTGGAACGTTTGATAAGCACGCGTAAGTTTATCTAGTGGATTACTTCTCCGAAAAGGAAGTCGTGGATGTAGGAGGTCAATCTTTGAATCACGTAAAAATACTGTGTGGTTTACTTTCAGTATTTATATTTCAGTTCACTAACCAACTGACTATGCATACAAACTGCATATTTACAAATTGTACTAAGATTTGGGAACTTGACATTCCTCGTTTTCATAAAAGTTTCAATTTAAGTAACGAGCTTTAATTTCCACCAACTTCAACATAGTTTAACTCTTTGAAACCTCAGTTAGATTACACAGCTGACCCTTAGTCTAAGAAGTCAACTGTGCATCTGATTGTATGATCAGCTCCAACTGACTTTCTCAGTTGTCGAGCGAACTGACCTGAACAGTTTCCTCAGTGAAAAGATTTCGAATCAAAAAATTGCAACTAGTGTATTTCCCCTACACCAGATACTCGTTATCAGGACCATCAGAGACTATAATTTATGTAATAATATTAATATAATGGGGACTATAGTTTATGTAATACTCCCTTCGTTCATGAAATGGTTGCCACATTCTGGACGACACGAGTTTTAAGAAAATGGTAGGTAGTAGTAGCAGCAAGTATTATTGTGAGTGGAGTAAGGGTCCCGCAATAAATGTAAGTGAAGTAGCAAAAGTGGCAATCATTTCGTGGACAAACTTAAATAACAAAAGTGGCAACCATTTTCATGGACGGAGGGAGTAATGAATATTCATTAATTATAATAAAGTTTAATCAACTATCTTAAAATTGTTATAAAAATTCATCCATTAGGCTGCAGTTTTTTTTAATAATTTTATAATCTTTATTACCTCAAAAAAAAAATAATCTTTATAGATATTCTTTAATCGTAGTGTCGTCTTAATGGCTGGGAAAGGATCCTTTGCTTGGCAGGGGAGCACAAGACCCCTGGTGCATTTTTTTTTCTTTTCATTTTTAATAGTATTGGTTTAATGGATGTGGGTATATATATATATATAGTGTTATTTTTTTTATTTCTAGTTTTTATTTTACTTAGTTAAGTTATTTTTAGTGTTCATGATCTATAATCAGAGCTTATAAATATTTTTCAGTTCCAACATTTGAATTTTATAGTTAATCATTTTTTATTGAAGGATTGATTAAATGATAAATTGCATGTAATCTATATTTAGATTTAACTAAAAAGATAAAAATGAAACCTATCAGAAAAATGATAAAAAAAATTGAATGATACTAATAAAATCCTATTAAGGAAAAAACCAACCCTCTTAAGAATGATTATAAACCAAAAACTAAAACTATATAATTCTAGTTAAAAAAAATCAAATTTACTAAAAATTAGTATTAAATAAAAAGGAACAACAGGAAAGGAAAAAAAAAGAAAATGAAAAAGCATACCAAATGTTGACGTGTTGGTGGCTATTGAACTAAACTTGGCACTTTAACTCTACCTAGTAAATAAACTTTTGATTAAACAAAAAACAAAAAGTAAATGCAGTAAATTAAATGAAAATTAAAAACATTTTACACATGTACTGTTGATATGAAGGGAGATGCACGCTGGTGATAAATTTTATTGCATTGATTAATTAAGTTATCTTTTGAGAAATTATGAATATCATGATATCGGCCGTGATGATAAACGACGCATCATCACTTTGAAAAGTCAATTTAAAAGTCAGTGCTTTTGCATGTGTATGATAAGGATTGGTAACATAAGCAAATTGATAATGAAATGAAATAAAAAAATAATTCAAAATTACTCCACTAAAATAAATCCAAATAAAGCATTTGAAGTTAAGATATATTTTTGAAGCAGAACGTAAACTGCTCACATGATGTTGAGCTAAGTTTATTTAAGCTAGGGAGAATTCAATGAGCTAGATGCTTTTTTAGACACTTAAATAGAGAGTAATACACATTCAGGACACCTCGTTGCGGGCATTCGATTTGAGGATAATAAACAATTAGTAACTCCTCCGTTATACATTTTTCGGCCCGAACGGGCTAAATCGCACGTTTTGAGCACGTGATGGCCCGATCGCACAAATTTCTCTGCGGCATTTTAGCAGACATCTGGCAGGCATTATTCATTTAAACATGTTCTTCTTAGTTCTTCAATCAAGGATGAATGAATCTCATTTAAGCCGGAAAACGACTCGCATGACTTGAATACATAAGGGAAAGTATGCTCATTGGGTCCAACTCCCAAACGCCGCATATCAAGAAAAGCCGTCATCGCTTCTCGTTGCGAGCCGGAATCAGAATCGGAGGTGGCGAAGGCCTTAATCACACTGTTCCATGATGAGGATTCTAACCTTTGATAGTAATTGATAACACGACGGCACGAAATTTGAATTATGGTTTAAGCGGTTGCAGACAGAAGAAAGGGATTTTTGATTTGGGAATCTGGATCTTCCATTTAAGGTTTTATTTTGTGAAATTGACGGTTGGAGAGAGTAGAGGGCTAAGATGAGATGAGAAATGATGGCGGTAGCCGCCGGCAATTTTCCCGTCGGCGAAGTGAGAAAGCGGAGAAAATATAAAACTTGTTTTTCTTATGTAGATAATTAAAATGTGACGTGAAGCTGGAAGAATTCCCTTAAGTTCAGACTTCAGATTTATTCTTTTAGATCCCTTCAACAACGTGCATAAAACGACATATGATTCAGAAAAGTTTGGGCACAATCCTTGGTTGAAGAACAGAGAAGAACATGTTCAAATGAATAATGACTGCCGGATGTCTAAAATGCCGCAGAGAAATTTGTGCGATCGTGCCATCACGTGCTCAACACGTGCGATTTAGCCCGCTCGGACCGAAAAATGTCCTACGGAGGGGTTACTAATTGTTTATTATCCTCAAATCGAAGGCCCGCAACGAGGTGTCCTGAATGTACACTACCCCCTATTTAAGTGACCTAAAAAAGCCTCTAACTCGAATTCAATTGGACAATGTAACTTTTCTAATTAAACGTGAATGGTCTACAAGCTCAATTGAAATGACGATGTTTTTACATTGTCGATAATGCTCCCTCGGACCCATTGAAGTTGTCATGTTATTGTTCCGCACAAAGATTAAGGGTGAAAAGATAGAAAGTGGGTAGCATAACTTTTGAAGAATCTTGAAGGGTTAAAACTTTCTTTATGTGAAAGATAACAATATGAATGAGACACCTAAATAAGAAAAAGATGACAATATGAGTGGGTCGGAGGGTGTACCATGAAAGTAACTATTTTTTATATTTTTTTAACTTTAATATGACTATTAAATTACAAACAGGCGAGCTTAATTTAACACCGATTACCAATTACATTGCACATAAAAAATATTTGCAAATTTAAATTGATAGGAAGGAGGGGCTAGCAATTCATGGCGAGCCCAATGTTGCGAGTAAAATGGTGGTCGGGCTGAGAGAGAGATTGTAATTTTTTT
Source organism: Schizonepeta tenuifolia (assembly GCA_029490685.1). Taxonomy (NCBI): domain Eukaryota; kingdom Viridiplantae; phylum Streptophyta; class Magnoliopsida; order Lamiales; family Lamiaceae; genus Schizonepeta; species Schizonepeta tenuifolia. Next base: position 101,635,174 of record CM055956.1, read on the forward strand.
TAGAATTGACATTGGGCATTCATATTGTAAATGAGAATTATGAAACTTAGGTTGGTATAATTTCAACACAATTTCTGTTATTTTTTTTTTTTTCGTTTATTGCCGAATTTTCAACTTAGACATTGACTATCTGGGGATGTTGAGAAAAACATCAAATTCATAAATTGATGTCCAATTTGCAATTGTTTCCTAAGTGATTTTTTGTTCCTTTTCTTTTCGGAAAACAGTGTCGTTTCATATGTTGAATTACATCTTCATCTACGAAATACATCAAAACTGTATTGACTGGAAAAACGAGAACATGTTAAAAATAAATCAATCTTAAAAGTAATACTACTATTACTTAATTGCATACTGTTTAAAGTTTGTGTTGAGTTTCATAAATTTTAAAGTGATATTTCAATTGACTATATTTTGACATTAATAGTAAATATTCCAACTCCAAGTTTCAGTTGATTAGTTATTGAAATCTTAAGAGCTGAAAAGAGAAGATGAAAAACCAAACACTAGCAACAGACAGTCCATATTATCATCCCATTATGGCAATTCTTAATAGGGTTCCCGACTATTCCAAATTCCAAATAATCAAATGTAACTCAATAAATAGCACATAAATCTCATGAACTGTGCTTTTTTTTATGAAACCAAATAATGACTAGGGTCAAGAAGCTGCTGTAATAATTATGGCATGTCTTTTTTTTTAACCAAAAAAAAAAGGAATCAAAAGTAGTTGACATTCATCAGATAATATATGCTATTTCATTACATCGGCACATAAATCCAGTGACATTAAAGGAAGTCAAGAGAAAGTGAACACGTTTCAAGTTAAACTCATACGATATAATTGTGAAATGATGTACTTGAAACCACAAAGCTCATCAGATGCCAAGCATCAGTATAGATGCATTGTGCCCCGTACCTTGAGTTTCGACTCTGCTAGTCAAGTCAAGTGCAGTCCTAATCCCCGCTTGCACAACCATTACAGCCACAATGCACGCATTCTATAACCTTCTCCTCGCGCAAATGCTTTGGGACCCGGCAGACACAAGTAGTTTGGAAGTTATGGTCCCGAGGCTGGATGCACCTCAGGCAGCAAAGCCTTTCATAACCAGGCTGCCATCAAAACAACTATCATGAGAAACTCTAGCAACCGAAACAACTAATAGTAGGTAATGGGCATCTAGCAATCTTGGTTTTGAACATTACGATTTATCTGACGCAACAATAAAATAAACAACACACATCTTCTGAAGATAGTTAAGAGCTTCAATCAAACTACAGTGCCATGCACGTTACTTCCTCAAACAATGTTTCCAATATAAAAACATTCAAGTTGAAATCCAAAAAGAATTTAATGGACGCTAAAAGAAACAAAGACGATAACTTATTCAATGTTATTAGCCTACCTTTTTCCACTTTGCAATTAAGTTACGATCTGCATATCCCTGATCCAAGCAGAATTCGTATAATTCCTTGGAGATTTCCTTCCTCCTGTGAAAGAGATCAAAGATATATCTACTCTTCTGATGGGCTATCTTGAAAATAGGCCACAAGGCCTCACATTTCCTTTTACCATCATGTGGGTCATTCTCAGCTGCCACCAAAAAACAAAGACACAAAAGTAAAAAAATAAGAACATAAAATGAAACGAAAGAAAACAGAAAAATATATTCACTACTTAACACCAACTCACAAGATTAAGACATGATTAACAAGAATAATGCAAAAATAAATTATTTTCAATATAAGTCAAGGAACCTTCTCTCATCTTTGCTTGTAGTTCACGTAGAGTTGGTTCAATCAACTCCCACCCATCCGGGATCTTTACTCGGTTTGTCTTGACCTTTGGCATGGTTCCTGACTGTGGAACAAAACGGGAAATTATGCTTAGGAAATGCATGACTGTATTGGCAATTATAGACTAATATTTCATAATGATACAGAATGTCTCGGTCTCTCAGACTTATTTGAATAGGTATCAGATTTGAGGCTGTTTGCTAATCTAGCAAACAGGAAAGACCGCAACCCTATCTTCATGTTGATAAATCTAAGATGTTATTAATTAGGAAACATGAGATGTTCTAATTGAGGCTAAGAAATATGGTATTGATTACAGAATGAGATTGGGGATCTAGTCTGTAGCATCAAACGATTAGTCTCATGACTCAATATACTGCAGTTTTAAAACTTGAACCAGCTGAAACATAAGATAACTGAGATATGATAAGGATTACATAGATGTATGAGCTGGAAGCTTTGAATTCAACAAAGAAAGCTGTATGGTGACTGTAATCAAGCTTAAACCTTGGGATATTCTATAACATTCATCTGTGATGAGCTAAAATGCTAAATGTACGCCATAATTATAAAAGGCATCCAGCACCAAAATGCTAAAGACTCCTAAATCTAGGCAGAAGGTACAGACATTTTTCAAACACAACGGAAATAAAAGAAGGAAAATTTTAGTTTATAGATAGACAGCAAGTACCAAGTTCATGTACTATCATAACAATAAACACTTTAAAATACAACCATGGCAAGAAAGAGAAAATAAAGGTCTATAGAAAACCTCAATGAAAAAGTTCAAGTACCAAATCCTAAACATAACGTTGATCTGAGCGTCATCAATTTGAGGAAGAAGTATTAGTCGAAATAAACATCATTAAGCTGAAAAATGTCATCTTTTCATTAATTTAATATACATCAACCTAAAAAAATCCATAATCTCAGCATATAAATTTCAGAGAGGACCGCTTACAGTGGCTAGTGCGCCTAGAAATCTATAAAAAGGGCCAATTTTCAGCTGTTATTTTCCTTTCAGCCCTGAATGTTGCTTTGATTTTGGTATTCTAGTTTTCTATTTTGCCCTAATAGCAAAACATCGGGTTTCATACTTCATAAAAGGAAAAGATAAATTCGAAGAAGTAGATAAATAAAACAAAATACATGAAATTTCCCAGAGTTGAAAGGGTAACCTAGAGAAATCTCATCAAACGCAGACACTCATCTCCACCACAAAAAAATTGCTGAAAATCCAACAAAGAAACCTAAATCAACGAACCAATCCGAAAAATTCGACACCAAATATCAACACTCTGTTACCCGCGCTTATACATCACGAGCTCAAAACAGAAATTCTTCAAAAACTCAGGAGGGAGATTACATTACCAACGATATTAGAAATTGACCTGATTACGGCGGAGGCGTCACTGCAGCGGAGGAGCAAAACGATTATGACTTTATGAGAAAGTATAAGTGGAACTTCGATTTCTCTAGTCAAGTTAATCGAACATTCTTCAATTCGAATATCGAAGTTTTTTGAGGAAAAATTCAAAGAGAGAGAAGTAGGAATTTCTGATCCATAGATATATAATGGGATTTGAATTAAATTGTAAGCTCGTTTTGTAAAGTTGCGCCATAAGCCAACAAATTTTGTGTGTAATTATTCTCTTTCAATATTTTTGTGAGTCACGTAATGAGCACCCTTAAATAGGAAAAACTACATTTAAAAAAAGAGATTATATATTGAAATACCTACTGTGAGGATAGAAATTCAATATATTACCCACCTTTTAAAATACACAAAATATATCTATTTTTTGTAATTTGAGATCTAAATACCCTTATTAACCCAGATCCATTGACTAAATTCATCTGACCCGCCTCTATGTTTGACCCACCCAGCTCCACCTCTCACGATCTCACTCTTTCTTCTCTCAATCTGTAACACACCTCCCTCACTCTCTCTCTAATTCCTTTTTCTTCACCTCATCGTCAGCATCGGCCGAACCCAGATTGAACTCCTCGGTCAATTGAATGATCTCATCGACAGCAGCCAAGTAGTCATCGGGAAAGGAGGAGAAATCGGCGTGGGTCAAAATGATCCCCTCAGCCTCGTCGAATCGGGAAGTGGTGGCGGAGGACTCGTCTGCTGCGACGGCGGAAGAATTCTCAACGAAGGAGGAGAGAGTGGAGAGGCGGTTGTCAAAGGAGGAGAAGATCAGCAGCATATCGTCGGTGTCGGAGGTGGAGTTGCCGAGGGACTGCCACCGGAGGTGGAGCAGCATATCGTCGGAGGCGAGCATATCCTCGCCTTGGATTGCCGCCGCCATCTGCTTGCTTCAGGGGGTCCGTTCCAACTATAGAGAGTATGTGTGAGGAATTAGGGCACATAAATTAGGGGGAAATCGAGCAGTTGGTGCTTTTAATGGGAGGAATTGTTTTTTTTTTTTTTTCCAGATTATACTTGTAGCTACAGTCTATGGGTGATCTCAAATTGGATCAGGATTCAGGAATGACTATCAATTTTGAGAAATTTTGGATGTGCTTCAGAAGGGAAATGGAAGTGCTTTCGAACCAAAGGAAATGAAAACAATATCATAAGCAGATAGACTGAAATGAGGAAATATGATGAGTAGATAGACAGAATTGAAGAAAAGAAAGACGTGAGAGAAGGTTTTACCCCATCATCTGCTAGCTAAAATGCACCAATTAGGGCCATGAAGCTTATAAACATTTGAACATCTTGCCAAGTATGTTTGGTACTTTGGCACTAATTGGTGCATTTTAGTGTCAAAGTACCAACAAAATTCAAAATCTTGCCAAGTATGTTTGGTACTTTCGCACTAAGATGCGCTAATTAGTGTCAAAGTACCACCCATGAGTAGCCTATTATACATGAACAGCATACATGAGTGACACCCATGAGTAGCCTATCATATATGAACAGCATACATGAGTGCCACCCATGAGTAGACAATCATACATGAACAACCTACATAAGTGCCACCCATGAATAGCCTATCATACATGAACAGCATACATGAGTGTCACCCATGAGTAGACAATCATACATGAACAACCTACATGAGTGCCACCCATGAGTAACCTATCATACATGAACAGTATACATGAGTGCCACCCATGAGTAGCCTATCATACATGAACAACATACATGAGTGCCACCCATGAGTAGACAATCATACATGAACAACCTACATAAGTGCCACCCATGAATAGCCTATCATACATGAACAACATACATGAGTGCCACCCATGAGTAGACAATCATACATGAACAGCCTACATGAGTGCCACTCATGAGTAGTCATTCATACATGAACAACCTACATAAGTGCCACCCATGAGTAGTCATTCATACATGAACAATCTACATGAGTGTCACCCATGAATAGACAATCATACAGAAAGCACAAATGACCATATTAGTGCCAAAGTACCAACAGAAAGCACAAAAAAAAAACTACGTAACTTGGTACTTTGGCACTAATGACTATATTAGTGCCAAAGTACCAACAGAAAGCACAAAAAAAACTACGTCACTTGGTACTTTGGCACTGGCCATATTAGTGCCAAAGTACCAACAGAAAGTACAAAAAAAATACTAAGTAATTTGGTACTTTGGTACTTTGGCACTTTGGCACTAATTAGTGTCAAAAGTGCCCGACTTTTTGTACCCGAATCTGATCCGACCCGCGCCCTAACCCGTCCCGCGCGCCTTTCATTAAGGATATTTTTGTCCCAAATTAAAAAAAATAGCTAAAATTTGTGTTTTTTAAAAAGTGACTATATATTGGGTTTTTATCCTCATTATGGGTATTTCATAAGTTGTCTCTTTAAAAAATATCAATTTAGTTAAGCCAACAAATTGATCTAATAAATCGAGAAGAGAAGTGGAGGTTTGGGTCCAAAAATTATAGCCCCAAGATTAATCTGGATCCATTGGTCAGCAGGATGAATCAGTTGATCTAACTCGTTATCGATCTTTAATTTTTTAGTCATAAATTTCTATACAAATTTCACCAGTTTTATTGGAAAGTAAACGCAATTATTTCTTTAATATTTGTAAGTTGAGACTTCTCATATTCAAGTATGTTGATTTTCTTTATACTTTAGAGGTAATTCATCCATATAGCCACTTTGACTAGGTTGACTACAATAGTTGTCAAGGAACTTAATATGGTTAAATTCTAGCCAAAAATGTGTTTTTTGGACCAAAATACCTTACATATCATTTTTTCTCCTTTTCTCCTCATCTCTTTTCCTCTTTCTCTTTCTCCTCTTTTTTCTTCTCTCTCTCAACCGTATTTTTTCTGCTGCTACTTTCTTCTTCATTTTTTCTTCTTCTCTTCTTCCTCCCATCGCCGATGCCCCCCCTCCTGTCGCCACCGCCATCATCCCGTCGTTGCCTCTCTCTCTCTCTCTTCTTCCCGTCGCCGTCGCTCTTTCTCTCTCTAGATCTGTTATCGCTGCCTCCACTCTACGACTTTCTCTCCCCGCCTCATCTCCTCCGCATGACTTCCGAAAGCGGCCGCAACGAGCAGCCCGACGGAGAAGAAAAACCAGTTCCCTCCGATTCTGACGACTACAGAGAAGAAGAAGAAAAAGATGGAAGAAAAGAGAAAAAGGAAGAAAAAGGTAGAAGAAGAAGATCTGCAGATCTGGTTTCGAAACTGAAAATTTTAAGTGTATGTTGTTGCGAATTTTGAAGTTCGCAACATAATATATGAATTTCGTATATAGTGTTATGAATTGTGAAATTCGTAACAAACTGTGCATTTTGTGAAATTATAACAAACTGTGCATTTTGTGAAATTGTAACAAACTGTGCATTTTGATTCGTTTATTTGAAGTTACGAAAATAGAATTTCGTAACATGTTTGTGATAATTGGAAATTTTCGAAATGAAGCATTTTATGTTACGAAATTAGCATTCGTATTGAATAATCTGTTGCTTATTCATATTTTCGTATCACGTTTTTGAATTTTCGGTTATAACATGTTACGGAATTACAATTTCGTAACATGTTTGTGGCTATTTGAAGGTTTCGAAACTGAAATTGTTAAGTATTTGATGTTGCGAATTTTGAAATTCGCAACATAATATACGAATTTCGTAACATGGAACTGATACGAAATGATAAAATTTTAACAGAAAGTCAAGGCATAGTGATACGAAATGACAAAATCGTAACATGGAATCAAGGTATACAGAAATGAAATGCCAAAATCTTAATAGTCAGTCAAGGCATAGTGATACGAAATGTAAAAATCGTAATCTGTTATGTTACGAATTTATTAATTTCGTAATACGAAATCAACAATTGATAATATTGTTGTTACGAATTGTATGAATTCGTAATGTCTTATGTTACAAATGTATGAAATTCGTAACACAAATTAAAGATTATTTTTGTGTTACGATTTGTTATTTTTGTAACTGATTTATTACTATTTGTTCATTTCGTAACGATACGATTTGTTACGATTTTATTTTGGTGTTACGACTTGTTTGTTTTCGTAATTGCTTTATCATGTAGCGTGGTGTTACGAAATCATAAATTGGTAATAGAGAAACAAGATACATTTGATTCGAAATATTGAATTCGTAACATGGAATCATGACAAACTGATACGAATTCATAAGATCGTAATATGGAATTATGACAAAGTGATACGAAATCATAAATTCGTAACAGAGAAACAAGGCATATTGATACGAAATGTAAAATTCGTAACAGAGAAACAAGATACGAAATGTAAAATTCGTAACATGGAACTGATACGAAATGATAAAATCTTAACAAAAAGTCAAGGCATAGTGATACGAAATGACAAAATCGTAACAGAATATTCAATACAAATGCTAATTTCGTAACATAACATGATCCGGTGGTGTTTGGCGGCAAGATTCTTCCGCTTGAATATCCATTCTATCTGTAATAAGCAAACAATTAAACCAATTCAGTATTTCAGAACATGTAACACATGTTACGAAATTATAATTTCGTAACTTCAAATAAACATATAAAAATGCAAAGTTAGTTACGAATTTCAAAATTCGCAACATCATATACTTAACAATTTCAGTTTCGAAACCTTCAAATAGCTACAAATATAATTTCGCAACATGTTATAACTCAAATTCCAAAAATGTGATACGAAAATATGAATTAACAACAGATTATTCAATACGAATGCTAATTTTGTAACATAAAATGATTCATTTCGGAACCTTCAAAAAGCCTCAAACATGTTGCGAAATTGTAAATTTGTAACTTCAAATTAACGAATCAAAATGCACAACGAAATTCACATATTTTTGTTGCGAAATATGAAATTCGCAACATCATATACTTAACAAATAATCACAAACATGTAACGAAATTATAATTTCGTAACATGTTATAACCGAAATTCCAAAAACGTGATACGGAAATATGAATTAGCAACAGATTATTCAATACGAAATTCGTATATTTTGTTGCGAATTGTGAAATTCGCAACATTATATGCTTAAAATTTTTAGTTTCAGAACCTTCAAATAGTCTCAAACGTGTTGCAAAATCGTAATTTCGTAACGTCAAATAAACGAATGAAAATATGTAGTTACGAATTTCGTAACACTATATACGAAATTCGTATATTTTGTTGCGAATTGTGAAATTCGCAACATTATATACCTAAAAATTTCAGATTCAAAACCTTCAAAAATTCTCAAACATGTTGCGAAATTGTAGTTTCGCAACATTTTATGACCGAAATTCCAAAAACGTGTTACAAAAATATGAATTAGCAACAAATTATTCAATACGAAATTCGTATATTTTGTTGCGAATTGTGAAATTCGCAACATTATATGCTTAAAAATTTTAGTTTCGGAACCTTCAAATAGTCCCAAACGTGTTGCGAAATCGTAATTTCGTAACGTCAAATAAACGAATGAAAATGCACACGTAGTTACGAATTTCACAATTCGCAACACTATATACGAATTGTGTTACGAATTGTGAAATTCGTAACATTATATACCTAAAAATTTCAGATTCGAAACATTCAAAAAGCCTCAAACATGTTGCGAAATTGTAATTTTGGAACTTCAAATTAACGAACCAAAATACACAGTTAATTACGAATTTCACAATTCGTAACACTATTATACGAACTGTGTTACGAATTGTGAATTTCGCAACATTATACACCTAAAAATTACAAATTCGAAACATTCAAAAAGACTCCAACATGTTGCGAAATTGTAATTTCGCAACGTCAAATAAACGAATGAATATGCACAATTAGTTACGAATTTCACAATTCACTACACTATTATACGAATTGTGTTACGAATTGTGAATTTCACAAAATTTAAAAAGACTCCAATATGTTGCTAAATTGTAATTTCGTAACGTCAAATAAATGAATGAAAATGCACAGGAAGTTACGAAATTCACAATTCGCTACACTAATATACGAATTGTGTTACGAATGTGAATTTCGCAACATTATACACCTAAAAATTTCAGATTCGAAACCTTCAAAAAGCCTCAGACATGTTGCGAAATTGTAATTTTGTAACTCAAATAAACGAATGAAAATGCATAGGAAGTTATGAATTTCACCATTCGCTACACTATTATACGAATTGTGTTACGAATTGTGAATTTCGCAACATGTCTGAGAAAACAGGTATGAGAAAAAAAAAGCAGATTTACTTTCAGAAGAAGGAAAAAACGCAGATCTATATGTCTGAAAAAAAACCAGATCTAAAGAAAAACGACGGAGCGGCGGAGCACGGCGGACGACGGAGTAGCGGACGGGAAAAGGCTGGGAAGGAGAAGAAAAGAAAAAAGTGAGAGAGAGGTAGAGAAGAAGAAGGGGAGAGAGGGGGGGAGAGAGAGAGAGCAGCAGCAACAGAGAGAAAACTTACTGGCGAAGAGGCAGCGGCAGACGGCGAACGTTGGAGCAGCGGACGACGGAAGGTTGGGAAGGAGAAGATGAGACGGAGGAGACGAGGCGGGGAAGGAGAATCGTGGAGAATGGAGGTGGCGGAAGTTTTGAGGTAAAAAACTAGGGTTTTCTGGTTTTCTGGTGTGGGAGAGTTTTTTTTAGAGAGAGAAAAAGTGAGATGGGAAATGAAATGGGGGATGACACGGTTTTTTTGTTTGAAAACTGAAAAAAACTTGTACAATGTAGTAAGGGTATAATTGTCCCAAAATCACATTTTTTGCTATATTTTTACCATATTATATTCCTTTACAACTATTGATATTTAAGGGAGGTTTTTGCTATATGGGTCTTTCACTCTATACTTTATCCTTTTCATTTACTTCACAAATTCTTTTTTGTAGTAATTGTTTACATCGTGGACTTATAAGCTAATTTTTATCAAACCTATCATAGTAGTTATTATGTACATAAATGATTCATAAATATTTGAACTTGGCATTAAGCTTTGGACATGATAGTTTTAATTTTATGGTTGTTAATATTTTGGAATTTAAATTGAGGGATAGTG